>CM064883.1:16977924-17416691 GCA_003313485.2 Penstemon barbatus | reverse complement strand
CTTTTTAACTCTTTTTCAAACAGTTAACTTAAATGTGTTTTTATGCAAACAGAAAATGCAGAAAAGCAATGTAAAAACACAAGTAATTTTTATAGTGGTTATATGGATTTGAATATCCTTTAGTCCACTCTTCCAAGTCACACAGATCTTGGGTTATACTATAATCACAAAGTTTACAGTATACTCTGCTTGCGTCGAACAACAAATGAAACGACCACAAGTTCGCAATAGGAAATCACACAGAAGACCTATTCTCTGAAGTTTGATCACTCACAAAGATGGATCACAACTCCGCACAACACTCTTGTTTACAAAATCACTCAGAAGATGTATTTTTCTTGATTCTTCAACTCTGCTTTCGTCAACAAATGACTCAGCTGATGAGTGAGCTGTTCTTGAGACTTAAAGAATTTTGCTTCGGAAATTTCTCTCAGAAAGTGTGTTGCTTGTTTCTTCTTCGTCTCTTTCAGCTATTTATACTTGAGGATAGAAAAATGTCCGTTGAAGAAAGACAAAATTCAAATTCCTCGAGTACTGGTCCTTAAAATCCGCGAACGGCTCTTTTGCAGTCTGTCCGTACTATGAACAGTACTATTCTGCAGGCAGCATTAAATGCAGCATTAAATGCACCCAGCTGATGCGAAGCATTTCTTCAATCATTTGTCTTTAATAACCTTGTACTTCAGCATTTATTACTCCAAGGGGCATTTATTACCGTTGGGAACACTTCATGATCTTCTTCACTTGGCTGACGAAAGTACATGTCTGATGGCGAACTCGGCTGATCTCAAACTTGAACAAATCTGATTTGAGTCGGCTGATCTTCATCAGTCTGATAACTTTACTTCAGCAGATCAGAAGTCTTGGACCTTGAAACTTTTGACTCTTCTGATGTCTTCTTTACTTAGTCAAAATTTCTTCTAAGGGATCATCAGCTAAGTTACTCCATACTTAGCCAATCTTTGAAGTTTTGGAATCCTTCAAAACCTCCCTTTACAAATTGTCTTCAGAGCCTTCATCTTCATCCTTATCCAACAATTTCCCCCTTTTTGATGATGACAAAACTTCAGCTAAGTACCTGTTAAATACCTAAGCTAAAGAATGTAATCCTCAAAATTTTCTGAGATAGAAAAAGTTTATTGGATTGAACTTGACTTTTCATTAATATTGAAAAAGAGTTACAGGGTACAAGTTCATCAGATGAGATTTCTGAAGAATAGATAGAAGTTAACTGATTACAATGAATTTAAAATTTCTAACTATCAGCTTCTTCATCTGATCCTTCAAGCTCTTCTACATACTCATAGGATGACTCTTCGTCATCTTCGTCTTCATCAGCTTCTTCTTCCAAGATTGCTTTGGCAGCTTCCATCTTTTCTTTAAGTTGCTGTTCTCTGATCAGCTCCATTGCTTTCTTGGCAGATTCAGTCTCCTTGTACTTGGTAGTTTCTTTTTCAATCTTTTCTTCTTCTTCTACCTTTCCAAGATTTTCTTCAGTCTTGTCAGCCGTGTCTTCAGTTTCCTTGGCTTCAATCGTTGCAGCAGCAGTTTCCTTAGCTGTTTCTTCAGCAGCAGGTTCCTTAGCTGTTTCTTCAGCAGCAGGTTCCTTAGCTGTTTCTTCAGCAGCAGGTTCCTTAGCTGTTTCTTCCCTTTTATCTTCCCCCTTTTTGTCATCATCAGTTTTGATGACATCAGAAGGTGCAACAGCAGGGTTGAGCGCAACTGTTGGAATCTTCACTCCAGCACACAAAGCCTTGAGATTCTGATTGACAACATCGTGACTAGCTGTAAGATGATGAATATCAGTGCTGATGATGTCAGTCTTGTCATTGAAGTAGTCAATATTCAGGTTTACAGTTGCAATTTCATTTTGAACGGCCTGTACAACACTTCCTACTTCATGGAACATCCCTAAATTGACCTCCTTCTCCTCTTCACTGACTTTAATGAAGGTTGCAGTCAGATCAGCGATCTTGTGTTCAGCTCTTGTAAGTGCAGCATGAAGATGATTTACATCACTCTTCACATCCTCCACATTTCTGTTCATTTCATTTAAGCTGTTCACTAACTGCAATGAATGATCTTGAGGAATAGGAATACTTGTGATTTCAGTCTTGATGATCTTTTCTGTAGACTGTTGCACAGTTTCCAGCTGAAGTCTATTTGATTCTGTCAATTCTTCCTTAAGCTCTGTCTTCAGCTCCTCTTTAACCTTCAACAGCTGCTGTTGATGCTTCTCTTCCAGTTCCTTTAGTTGATTTTCCATCAGCATCTGGATTGCTTCCATCAGTGATGAATGTTTATCAGCTGATGAAGCAGAAGCAGCAGCTTCATCCCTTTCTTCAATTTCCTGGTGGACAGGAATATCTTCCATCTTTTCGTCTTGATGATCTTCAGAATCCTTAGCTTTCCACTCAATGGCCAAGGGTTCATCAACAGCTTTTTCAGCAGACTTGTCTTCAGTCTGATCAGCAGACTTGTCAGCAGGTTGATCAGCAGGCTTGTCAGCAGGTTGATCAGCAGGCTTGTCAGCAGGTTGATCAGCAGGCCTGTCTTCAATCTGATCAGCAGACTTAACTTCAGGCTTGTCCGCAGCTTTATGTTCATCAGTTACATCATCATAGACCAAGTTGGTAATGGTGCCATCATCATTGAAGCAAGTGGTTTGTCTGATTTGCCTCACAATGATCCAGGGGTTAACAAAAGCATTATTCCCCTTTGGCACTTCATAGAATGGTTGCACTTCCTTGCCAAAAATGATTTACTGGATACTTGGCAACAGTGGCAAGTCACTTGAACAGCCTTGCTGATACTTTGACTTTTTAGCCCATCTCTTCAGGGCAGCCATAACAGCAAACTTAATTGCTCTTTCTTCAGCATCTTCAGACTTTTTCTTTTTCTCAGGCAGGGTGCTTTTAATTTTCTTGGCCTCCTCCAATGCGAAGCCTTTTGCATAACTATGCATGACATCTCTTACATAGCTGGGATCTAGGGCCTTTTGAATGGAGTTTGTTTTCAGCCAAGTCAGAACCCAACGTTCCTCATCAGCTAACTCCTTCATGCTTTGAAGTTCTGTTATTGACTTATTCAACCTGTTGTCTCTCCAACTGATGTATCTTGGTTTCTCCTGGTTGAACAGAGTCCTTAACATGAGCTTTTGATCATAGTAAGCTAGAGACTTCTCAAACTTCTTGAAAAGCTCCTTATCAGCATATACTATCTCAAATGCTTTTCTGACTTCAAATTTATCCTTGGACTTGACTTTGGGAGCAGGCAGTAAGATCTTTGTTTTGTCTTCTACTTCATCCTTGCTTTCCCCAATTTTGATGCCACCTCCATGGACGGGTCCATAGGCATCAGTCTTGCTCTTTTCAATCACCATAGCCAGTTCAGCATCTTCAGCAGCTTTTCTCTCTGCCTCAGTCATTCTTCTCCTGGCTTCATCCTTTTCAGCTTGAGCCTTACTTAGCTCAAGTGCTTTCTTCTCTTCCATTTCATCTTGTTTCCTTTGTTCAGCCTCCTCCCTTGCTTTCTTGTCAGCTTTGGAAACTTTCTTTTTCTTCAGCACAAATTTTGTTTTACCTTTATCAGCAGGGGCTGGTCCAACAGATGATATGGGATCAGCAGCTATAGGATGTATGATTTGAACATCTGGATCTTCTTGAGGTTGAGCAGCCTCAGCAGTTGGTGCAGATTGAGTAATCTGTTGCTCATCAGCTTTGTCAGCAGTAGAAGCTTCAACAGCTTCAACTGGTCTTTCAGCAGATTCTGGACTTGATCTCACCAAGTCCACCAACTCAGTATCTTTCTCTATGAAGGACATCTGCTTCCTTGCAGACTTCTTGGTTCTTCCTTCACGGTAGGTAGAAGCAGCTGTATCTCTCTGTTGGCTCCTCGTTCTTTTAGAGACACTTTCAGCAGGCTTCTCTGCTGATGGAGTTCTTGATGGTGATGCAGGGGATCCAGTCCTTACATCAGCAATTATGTTTTCAATGATCTTAGTGGCTTCAGTAGCAGAAGTCACTTTCTCCATCTGCTTTGCTTCTTTCTTTTTAGGCGCATCAGCAGCCTTCTTCTTTTTAGTTTCAACAGCCAGGCTAGCTGTTTTGACTAATCTTCTTTGTCTTTTGGCAGGGACTTCCTTCTGTCCCTCATCATCAGCTTCCTCAGGCTCATCAGCCTTCCTCTTCAGAACCGGCAGATATTTGTTCATGGCCTTAGACTTGTGAATCTCCTTGCCATTCGTCATAGTACAACCCAGTTTGGATAGCAGGTAACTGATCGTAATCCTGTGGTTGGTGTGAGGACCCTTTCCTTTCTTATCATCCAGGAAATCAGCTAAGATGTACCATACTATGATGGACCAGTTGACTTCCATTCCATAGTAAATGGCAGCCATGATGCTGAATCTTTTCATCGTAACAGCATCCAGAGAAAAAGTGCAATTTTCAATCAGTTTTGATACCATATCAGCCATCCGCTGATATTCATCCCTCAGTTGCTTCTTCCTTATGTTTCCAGAAAACACTTCCCCCTCTTTGGCGCAGATCGCCCAGAACTGTTGGTGCTTGTCCTCCGTCAGTATAGTGACGTCATGTCTTCCACTGTTAGGAAGCCCAAACGTCTCATGAAGAACAGCAGGAGTGATGGTGATAGACTTGTCTCCCACTGTAGCCTTAATCTCCAGTGAGTTGTAGTCAGCTTTCGCTGTGTTGTAGTACTCCATCACTTGGTCAGTCCAGATAACTCCTTCGTGGTATTCCATGAAGTTCACCAGCGAAGCAGCTTTGAACTTTTCGAGCAGTTCTTTCATCAGATCCGTACTGGATTGGTAGTAGGAACCATACACGAGATACATCCCTTCAGCAGCCATTTCAGATCTGTAGGAGTTAGAAAGAAAACGAAGAGAGTTTTTGCAGAAAATTGCTCAAAAATTCTCACAAGTACTTTTGAAATTTTAGGGTGCGTAAAGAACGACTCGACTGATCAGATGAGAATTTATAGAGTTGGGGTATGTCGGTTTCCGTGATATCCGCCAACCGTTAGATTCATTTTTCTGTCAGTGATGATCGTGTGGCTTCTGTTACGACCTTTCAAATTCAAAAGATATTTTAATGAAGAGCGGGAATATGTACCGCCCGACATTTATTTATAAAAGCGTGTTTTGAATAAAACGTTTTAAGTAGCTCGCTTTTATTTAAGTAATCAGATGAATATAATAAACACTTATCTGATGGACTACTGTCCTGATGACAATGCTGTTATCAGAGAATGCCAATAGCTGATAACCTTCCTCAGCTGTTTGTCAATCCAGCTAGATAAAATACTCTTGATCTTCGATAGTTAAGTCTTCTGTTGAAAACATAACTTCAACTAACTGTCATTAACAAATTTCATCTTTAATTCAGAAGTACCGCTAGTCTTACACGTTCCCCCTGAGTTTAAGAATTCATAAGTTAACTAGTCTGTTGAAAGTTAATCCTTAAAGATAATAAAGATGAGTAAGCTGTTGAACTCTAGTCTTCTGATGAGTTCCCCCTCAGCTTATGCATCTAATTTTAACAAACCCAGTTCAGCTCTTAGAGTTGAAAACCTTGTCTCGCTTAGAGGTTTTGTGAAGATGTCAGCAATCTGATTTTCAGTAAATACATATTCTATCATGACATTTCCTTTCTCCACATGATCTCTAATAAAATGATGTTTGATCTCAATATGTTTAGTCCTTGAATGACTTGTAGTATTCTGAGTAAGTGAAATTGCACTTGTGTTGTCACAGTAGATTGGAATTCCACTGATCTTGATGTTATAATCTTCTAGTTGATGCTTCAACCAAAGTATCTGTGCACAGCAAGCTCCAGCAGCTATATATTCAGCTTCAGCAGTAGATATAGAAACCGAAGTCTGTTTCTTACTCATCCATGAGATCAGACGACTACCTAAGAACTGACAGGCACCTGTTGTGCTTTTTCTGTCAATCTTGCAGCCTGCAAGGTCAGAATCTGAATATCCAATAAGCTGAAATCCAGACTCTCTAGGGTACCACAATCCCAATTCTTGAGTGCCCTTAATATATTTCAGTATCCTCTTGGCAGCTAAGAGATGAGATTCTTTGGGGTTTGATTGGAATCTTGCACAGACCCCAACAGAGTACATGATATCAGGTCTGCTGGCTGTTAGATATAACAGTGACCCAATAATGCCTCTGTATTTGGTTATGTCTACTGATTTGCCATCTTCATCTTTATCCAAACGAAGACTTGTAGACATTGGAATTGTAGCAGTAGAGCTAGTTTCCATACCAAATTTCTTGAACAGATCCTTTGTGTATTTTGCTTGGCTGATGAAGATTCCATCAGGCAACTGTCTAACTTGCAAACCAAGAAAATAGTTAAGTTCTCCCATCATGCTCATTTCAAACTTGTTCTGCATCAGCTTTGAAAACTTATCACACATCTGTTGATTAGTTGAACCGAAAATAATATCGTCCACATAAATTTGCACAAGCAAAATATGTTCTTCCCATTCAATAGTGAACAAGGTCTTGTCAACTTTACCTTTGCGAAATCCTTTAATTAAAAGAAAGTCAGATAAAGTATCATACCATGCTCTTGGAGCCTGTTTCAGTCCATAAAGAGCTTTCTTCAGACGATATACTTTGTCCTCTTCTTGATAAACTTCAAATCCAGGAGGTTGTTCAACATAAACTTCTTCTTGCAATTCTCCATTGAGAAAAGCTGATTTCACATCCATCTGATAGACTGTGAAATTCTTGTGAGCAGCGTAGGCAAGAAAGAGTCTGATTGCCTCTAGTCTTGCTACTGGTGCAAATGTTTCATCAAAGTCAATGCCTTCTTCTTGGCAGTAACCTTTGGCCACTAGTCTTGCTTTGTTTCTGGTGACTTCACCATCTTCATTCATTTTATTCCTGAATACCCACTTAGTGCCAATGACTCTTTGATGACTTGGTCTAGGAACTAAGTACCAGACTTCATTCCTTTCAAATTGATTTAGCTCCTCCTGCATAGCTTCAATCCAGTTGGAGTCACTAAGAGCTTCTTCAATTTGTTTAGGCTCAATTTGAGATAGAAAACTAGCAAACATAGCATCTTGTGCAGCAGCTCTTCTTGTTTTCACTCTGTCTAAAGGATCACCAATCACTAACTCTGGTGGGTGATTTCTGAGCCATCTTAGATCAGGTTGCAAATCATAATGTTGTCCTTTGTCTTGATCTTGCAACACTACTGTTGGAGATACAGTAGTAGTCTGTTGAACATTTGCCGTCTGTTGAACAGTCTCTGGTCTATCAGCTGTTAGCAACTCGTCTGTTAGACAATCAGCTCTGTGATTTTGAACAGCACTTGAGTTATCAGCTGAGTTGATATCAGGTAGTATGATGGGTACATATTCTTCATTCTTTCCAACATTCATCTTCTGTAAATCAGTAGACAGATCTTGATTAACATTTTGATTCTTTTCAGAAGATTGACTTGGCTCATCAAATACTACATGAATGGATTCTTCTATTAGTAATGTTCTTTTATTGAAAACTCTATAAGCCTTACTAACAGATGAGTATCCTACAAAGACAGCTTCATCAGCCTTTTCTGCAAATGCAGTAAGGTGATTTTTACCATTATTTAAAACATAGCATTTACAATCAAATATCTTAAAGTAATGAATGTTTGGCTTCCTATTGTTCCAAACTTCATATGGAGTCTTGTTTTGGTGCTTGTTGATCATGCATCTGTTTTGGGTAAAACATGCTGTGTTTGTTGCTTCTGCCCAAAATCTTTGTGGCAGCTTTGCTTCAGCTATCATGGTTCTGACAGCTTCTTTCAGTGTTCTGTTTCTCCTTTCAGCAACACCATTCTGTTGAGGGGTTCTGGCAGCAGAGTACTCATGATGTATTCCTTTGATATTGCAATACTCTTCAACAGTAGAGTTTGTGAACTCTGTCCCTCTATCTGATCTGATCTTCAATATTTTGATACTCTTCTCATTCTGGATCAGTTCCATCAGATTTGTAAGATGTTCCTTGGTTTCACTTTTCTTTTTCATGAAAATCACCCAAGTATATCTTGAATAATCATCCACAACAGCTAGGCAGTATTTCTTTCCACCATTGCTGACTGGATCAATGGGTCCAAATAAGTCCATGTGTAGCAGCTCCAATATCCTTCCAGAAGATTGGTGCTTCTTGCTTTTGAACGATGACTTGATTTGTTTACCCTTCTGACAGGCGTCACAGAGCTTATCTTTGCTCATGACTGTTTTAGGAATCCCTTCTACCAAATCATTCTTGATTAATCTGTTGATGGTCTTGAAGTTTAAGTGATTCATTCTCTTGTGCCACAGCCAACTAACTTCACTTGGTGTTGAAGCCACCAAACAAACGCTTGAATTCTTGTCAGCAGAATCCCAGTCGACTATGTAGATATTTCCTTGTCGTCTTCCAGATAAAATTACCTTCTTTGTACCAATCTGTTCAACGTAGCACTTATCTGTTGAGAAGATGACTGAATATCCCTTGTCACAAAATTGACTTATGCTCAGCAGATTATATTTGAGGCCTTTGACATATGAGACGTCAGATATCTCTATGTTCCCTCTGATTAATTTTCCTTTAGCTTTAATCTTGCCTTCTTTGCTGTCCCCAAAAGTAACTTTTGGACCATCCACAGCAACTGCATCTGTCAGCTCATGTATGTTTCCACACATATGTCTTGAACATCCACTGTCCAAGTACCAAATCTTCTCTACTTTACTCCTACTCCTAATCCTATCCTACAAAACAAAAATAAAATTGTTTTAGGTACCCTTATTGAGAGGGTCCTGAAGGATTAGTTCCACCTTTGACAACCCAAGATGTTGAACTCTTAGGCTTCTTAGGTTTCTGAGTTTTGACAGGAGCATGAACAGTTTTATTTTCATCATAATTATCAGATAAGTCATGTTGATGATCAGTATGATAAGAATAATGTTCATAAGCAGGGTAAGGTGCATGATAAGCAGGATATGCATGCATTGGATGAGCAGGATAAGGTGCATAGTAACTAGGAAATTGAGGTGCATGATACATAGGATGATATGCAGCAGGTTGCACATAATATGACTCATTTCCATACCAAGCATTTTGATTTTTCTTGTTCTTATGCTTCTTTGGTTTACTAACAGTTTGCTCATTAACAGACGACTTAGTTTTCTCACTAGTCTGATTAGTCTTAACCTTATCAGAAGACTTCCTAGGACTCTTCTGTTTGGGTTTACTAGTCTGTTTTCCTACACTAGGCTCTTTGCTCTTTTTAGCCTTAGGAGATTTCTTCTCCTTTACCATTTTCTCAGATGAGGTAGGTTTAGAAGTTTGAACATACAGAATGACCTTACTATTGTCAGCAGAAATGAATTTTTCAGTATGGTTCAACTCTAATTTATCCTTTTCTAAAGGTGTCTCCTGTTTACTAGATGTATGCATGGATACAACAATTGACTTATCATGAGACTCAATAATCTTTTCAAGTTCCATGATTTTTCCTTTATAGACCTCACATTCAGCTTTCAGAGATTCATGCTCTTGCTCAAGCTGTTTATACTCTGCTGATTCTTTAGGCTTTTCAGCTTTAAGTTTCAGTGAGTTATTTTGCTCTTTTAGCAAGCTCATCTCTTCCTTAAGCTTAACAAATTCTCCAGCAATAGTAGTATTATTCAACATCATTTGCTCTAGAGAATCAAATAGTTCATTATTTTGAGGAGTTACCTCATCCTCTGAGTCATCAGATTCCTTAGCCATCAGGCAGAGGAGAGCAGGTTTCTCTTCATCAGAAGATTCTTCATCAGACGTGTCTGAATCTGAATCAGATGAGTAGACGGCAGCAAGCTTTTCTGCTTCAGCTACCATTGCTTTCCCTCTTTGATGCTTTCTTTCCTTTCTGATTCTCTTCTCTTCCTCAGTGTATTTCTCTGCTTTTGGATATGGACAGTCCCTGATGAAATGTCCCAATTTCCTGCAGTTGTAACACATTAGTTTTGCTTTATAATCATCTTTTTCTTGAGAAGAAGAGTTAGGTTTAGAAGTAGAAGCAGCATGATTGTATTTGTTTTTCATCTTTCTCTTATAGAACTTCTTGAAGTTGTTCATCAATAATGCTACATCTCCAGCAGTGTACTCCTTCTTGTTGAGTAGAGATGCTTCATCAGATGAGTCCACATCTTGACTTCTGTGTGCTGGTCTCCTGGTGTTTTCAGCAGCAACTAAGGCAGCTGTGGGTCCTGAAGTTGAGGTTTCTTCAATACCCATTCTAGGCAGTTTATACTCGAATGCCTTGAGTACAGAAAACAGCTCTGTAAGAGAAATCTTCCCCAGATCTCTTGATTCTTCCATAGCTGTCACCTTCATATTGAACTTGGGGGGCAGGGCCTTTAGAACTCTGACGGTGATCTCCTTGTCAGTAAAGGTCTTTCCCAGCTTTAGGACTTCATTCAATGTTCTGGTAAACCTGGTATCCATCTGATCAATGGTCTCTCCAGATTTCATCTTGAAGTTGTCCAGCTTTTCCAAGGCAACACTGAGCTGATGCTCTTTGATGGCGTCGTTTCCTTCACTCATGTCACGAACCTTGTCCCACATCTCCTTTGCAGTTTTGCAATGTTTGACCTTGTCAAACCGATCATTATCCAGGGCTTTGGTCATGATGAAACGGCCAACTTTATCCAGATTGAACAGCTTTATTTCCTCGGCTGTCATCTCTGTCAGATCTTTTTCCCCCACCATTTCAGCTTCATCTACTATGATGGTCTTGGTGAATTTGAATGGACCTTTAATGATACATGTGTACATGTTGTCATTATAGGCTGCTAGAAAGATTTCCATTCTAATCTTCCAGTCCTCAAAGGACATACCAGCAATGTGGGGAACATGACTGATACAATCCATTTTTCAAAAAGTTTTGATTTTTCAAAAATATGCTCTTTTGAAAAAGTTTGAAAACCTTTGAAAAACACTTGGATCAAGCTCGTTGATCAGGCAGCTGATTCAAATGAACCACCTGCTCTGATACCACTTGTTGGTCCCAAGTGGTCAGAAGAGGTTTAGAGGGGGGGGGTGAATAAACCTCTTTAAAAATTTTCTTCAAATTTAACTTTAAAACTTTTACCCTTAACTGAACAGACTAAGCTGATCAGATTAGTTATTAACAGTTCTGTTCGCGAACAAATCTTTGAACAGCCTTGTTGACCACTCGTCTGATTATTACTTAGCTGATTTTGCTAAAATCAGTTTTAATACTTAGAGTACTTGCAGCGGATTTTCAAAGTGTTTTTCACAAGTAATCTTAGTAGCTTGAAAAATGTTTCCCCAGTTTTATAAACTCCTTTTTAACTCTTTTTCAAACAGTTAACTTAAGTGTGTTTTTATGCAAACAGAAAATATGCAGATTTAAAGGCAATGTAAAAACACAAGTAATTTTTATAGTGGTTATATGGATT
The DNA here is from genome assembly GCA_003313485.2 of Penstemon barbatus. Taxonomy (NCBI): domain Eukaryota; kingdom Viridiplantae; phylum Streptophyta; class Magnoliopsida; order Lamiales; family Plantaginaceae; genus Penstemon; species Penstemon barbatus. The sequence goes on along the minus strand of CM064883.1, from coordinate 17,405,210 downwards.
TGAATATTCTTTAGTCCACTCTTCCAAGTCACACAGATCTTGGGTTATACTATAATCACAAAGTTTACAGTATACTCTGCTTGCGTCGAACAACAAATGAAACGACCACAAGTTCGCAATAGGAAATCACACAGAAGACCTATTCTCTGAAGTTTGATCACTCACAAAGATGGATCACAACTCCGCACAACACTCTTGTTTACAAAATCACTCAGAAGATGTATTTTTCTTGATTCTTCAACTCTGCTTTCGTCAACAAATGACTCAGCTGATGAGTGAGCTGTTCTTGAGACTTAAAGAATTTTGCTTCGGAAATTTCTCTCAGAAAGTGTGTTGCTTGCTTCTTCTTCGTCTCTTTCAGCTATTTATACTTGAGGATAGAAAGATGTCCGTTGAAGAAAGACAAAATTCAAATTCCTCGAGTACTGGTCCTTAAAATCCGCGAACGGCTCTTTTGCAGTCTGTCCGTACTATGAACAGTACTATTCTGCAGGCAGCATTAAATGCAGCATTAAATGCACCCAGCTGATGCGAAGCATTTCTTCAATCATTTGTCTTTAATAACCTTGTACTTCAGCATTTATTACTCCAAGGGGCATTTATTACCGTTGGGAACACTTCATGATCTTCTTCACTTGGCTGACGAAAGTACATGTCTGATGGCGAACTCGGCTGATCTCAAACTTGAACAAATCTGATTTGAGTCGGCTGATCTTCATCAGTCTGATAACTTTACTTCAGCAGATCAGAAGTCTTGGACCTTGAAACTTTTGACTCTTCTGATGTCTTCTTTACTTAGTCAAAATTTCTTCTAAGGGATCATCAGCTAAGTTACTCCATACTTAGCCAATCTTTGAAGTTTTGGAATCCTTCAAAACCTCCCTTTACAAATTGTCTTCAGAGCCTTCATCTTCATCCTTATCCAACAGTAAGAAAATAGGTGAAATCGGTACTAAATAGTGCCGGTAAAATCAATAAATACATGTGAAATCGATAAAAATTTAGTGAAAACATGGAAAACAAATTGGTGAAATCTGTTAAAAACTGGTGAAATATATGAAGAATGGGTTAAATCATTGAAAAAATGTTAAAGTTTGTGAAATAATGTGAACTCTATGAAATTTATTAAAAAAAAAAACATGTGAAATCAGTGAAATATAAGTTAAACTGATTAAAATAAGTCAAATTTGAAAAAGAAAAAAAAGTTTAACTAGCAAAAACAATGTCAACTAAACCAGTAGAACTTTTTTTTTGTTTCAAATTGAGAAAATAAAAGTAATCGATGAAAAATAGGAAAAATAATGAACAATATGTTATAATTGATATAAAAAAAAAAAAAAAAGCAAGTAAATCAGTAGAAAAAATATAAAATCAATGAAAATTGAATTAAACTAATATATAATAAGTGAAATGGCTTATATCGGTAAAGAAATATCTTTCAAATGATAAGATAAGTGAAATAATTTGACTTATACTTAAAAGTAATTGAAGATGTATAATATATAATTATTTGAATTGAAAATTTAGTAAATGCATGTGAAATTCGCGAAAAAAAAAATGGATGACATTGGTCAAACGATGAAATTACATAAAAAAGTGATGAAATATGTGAAAAACGGGTAAAATCGATGAAAAATGCTAAAGTCGGTGAAAATATGTGAAAATTGGTTAAAGTGGTAAAAATGAGTTAAATCAATAAAATAAAAAAAGTTCAAACAACAAAAATAAAGTCAAATCATTATAAAAATGGTTTAAACTGAAAAAAACTTAAGAAATCGATGAAAATACAAATGATGAAGTTAATAAATTGAATAACAGTCATTAATATGTGATGTTTTATGACATAATGAAGTTAATTTTACTTTGATTTACAACAAAATACCACTGAAATTAAATAGACACGTACAACGTATTTGCACTTCAAACCAGTGAAAAAAATGCATGTGAAATCGTAAATACATTTGAAATCGATAAAAAAAATCGGATAATTAAATTTGTGAAAAATGGATGAAAATAGGTAAAATGGGTCAACATAAAGGTAAAGTTGGTACAAATATGTGAAATCGATGAAAATTAATTCGAATGGAATTTCTAAGAAAAATGATGAAACCAGTGAAATCCAGTATAATTAGATAAAGTCGGTGAAAAAATGGTAAAATTGTTCAAAAACGTATAGTTGGTAAGAACATATTTAATCAATGAAAAATTCAGGTGAATAACATGTGAAATTAGTGAAAAAACATGGAAAATTAGTAAAAAAAAAGGGTTGAAATGGTAAAAACGAGTGAAATCAGTTACAGTTAAAATAAAGAGTTTAATTGGTGAAATCGGTAGAACAATGATTTAAACTGAAGAAAAAACAAAAGAAATCGACCAAAAATGAGAAAACAATGAAAAGTGTTATAACCGATAATTCTGAACAATGAGAATATATAAATAGATGAAAGTTTGGTTGAAATTTGTAAACGGATAAATCAATCAAAAAAGCTTGAAGTCGATGAAAACTTGTTTAATCAATGAAAAACTTAGGTGAATAACAAGTGAAATCAGTGCAATAGGTGAATAACAGGTGAAATCAATTTTATAAGATATAATGACTAAATCAGTCATTATTTTCTTATTACAACTATTTAAAGCCATCATTTTTTTATAAACCAATATAATTAATAAAAATAAATTTCATTACAAATAAATTGCTCAGTCATAAATATATGATATTTTATGACATAAAAAATATCTAATTTTACTTTAATTTACGAAAAATATCCATGAAATTAAAATTAGACACGTACTACTTACGTGTACTTTTCTAGTACACTAAAAATGTAAATCTTATTCAAACATTGATATTTATATGTAGGGTTGTCAATGGATCGAATTTGGACCAGATCGGGGTGAACTCGGATCCAAATCCGACTGTTGATCTCTGTATTCGGATCCCGCTCCAAGTTTTGGAACGACTCTAGAAAAGATCAAATTCGAGTCTGGTGGATATTTGAGATCCAATTAAAATATCCGGATCCGTTTTTCATTGGAATGTTTTGAAATCTTTCGATTCATCAACAGTAAAAAAATAAGTGAAGTTATAAATACATTTGCCATATGTTACCTGCTGTTATAGTGCAATTAAACGTTTAATTATTAACAAGACGCTCAATCTTCAAAGTTCAAAGGGTCTATTTGGATGGGTTTTGACTCGGTTTCGCGGGTCTCGGATTAAAAAAATTAATTTGGGTGGTTTCGATAAAACCTTTGAGATTTCATTTGGATGAGTTTCGATTCTTGGGTTTTGTGGTTGGAATAAGTTAAAACCCCACTTGGATTGGGTTTGGATGTTGGGGTTTAGGGGAAAAAGTAGGTGATAGGTGTCAAATCAATGTCTTTTTTAGTGAGATTTGGGAGAAAAAGTAGGTGGTAGGTGTCAAATTAATGTTTTATAGGTTTGAAGAGTTTGAGTGTGAGTTTCTGAATAGGATTTTGATGATTTTATGGGTTTGGCGAAAACTCATTTGAAAGGATTTTGGCTCGGTCTCGCGAAACCCGCAAGACTGGGCCAAAACCCATCGAAACACAGCCATAGTAATTAGAAGCAAAATTGTGATACACAAGGGGAAAATGCAAGATACTCTCATGTGTTATGTTAAATCTGCAAGAAACTATTCTGTGAAATTTTTATTGCGCTAAACTTTCTTGTGTTTTCAAAAACCTTGCAAAAAACACCAAATTTGTAAAAAATAGATCGTTTTGGATCGATATTTTTCAAGAAATCATTTTAAAAATATATCACGTTAAGTTGTAGGGACCAACTTGAAAAGTTTGAAAAATTATTTTTTTAAAATTTGTCGATCCAAAACGACCTATCTTTTACAAATTGGGTGGTTTTTTTGCAGGGTTTTTGAAAACACAAGGAAGTTTGACGCAATAAAAATTTCACAGGATAGTTTCTTGCAGGTTTAGCATAACACAGAGTATCTGGCATTTTTCCCGATATATAATGGTAAAAAAATGGAGGGATACAATATACTAATACTAATACCGGATTGAAGAGAGGAATATCAAAAAGCATTCTAAAGATGACCGGCCAACCTCGGGTCAGCAGTCCTGCTAAGGCCATCTCCAACCCGGGAGGGGGGTGGGTGGAGATGGGCCTAGCCCCATCCTCCCGGGTTGGAGTTTATATAGGGCGATTTGGACCGCCCAGGTGTATGGGCTGAGCGATTAATCGCCCAGCCCATCGCCCAATTGCTGGGACGCGCTAGCTGCCATCAGGTGGTTTTGTTTTATTTTATTTTTATTAAATTTTAAAATTAATATTAATAACTAATTAATAATAAAAAAAGTTAAAAAAATTTAAAAAATTAACTACAAATTTTAACAATACCTTATTTATTCAATAATATCATCTTTATATTTTTCTTTAGCAGCAATATGATTACCACAAAACAAATGAGGAAATTTATCAATAAAGGATATATTATCCTTACAAATATCAATTTTATTTCTGAGATAGGAAATATTCCTTTTTAATGAAATCTTTTCAGACTTACTTAAATGAGGATCATTCATTTATAAAATCCTTGAAGCCTTAGCAATTTATGCTGGCAATACCATATAAGGTTTCTATAAAATAATATCAATTGAGCCTTATTTTCCTCTGAAACCCTGCTATTATCCTTAGCTTCACGAATTTCTCCCTCAAATCTTTCTATAGCATTCTTAATATGTTTAATATTTCTTTTATTAGATATAAAATTACTCTTATTAAGAGTATTCACACAAGGATGTCCTTGACCAATTAGACCATCTCTAAGATAGACGGGTTCACTACTATCAGTAAGACAATATTCATCTTTTAATCCCTCAATAATGAGATCCTTGACATCCTCTTCCTCTGGTTCTGCCATTAAACTTCCTGTAAATATTCACGAGTCAAAAAATCAGGAAGATGATTATCTTCTCCCTTTTTATAATGAATTTCAAAATCAAAAGGGGCTAAATGAGCCTGCCATCTAGCAAACATTTGTTTAGAAACATCATGTTTGAAATCTTTGTTAAACATATATTTAGCAGATTTGCAATCAGTAAAAATTTTAAACTTTTGATTATATAAATCATCTTGGAATTTTAAAACACATTTTAGAATCGCAAGAATTTCTTTAGCAATAGTAGCATAATTTTTCTGGCTATTATTCCATTTTCCAGAATGAAATCTTACTAAAAATATTTGTTTAGTTGTAGGGCATATTTGCTTTAAAACTCCTCCAAAACCTATGTCAGAGGCATCTGTTTCAATAATTTTTTCCCATGTAGGATTTGCAAGCATAAGACAAGGAAGTGATTTCACTTTCCTTTTAATTAATTTGACAGCATTAGTGTGTATATCTGTCCAAGGAGTAGGAGATTTTTTAAGTCTATCATATAAAACAGCTGCATCAGTAGCTAAATCTTTATAATAAGATGAAATATAATTTAAACTTCCAAGAAATCTTTGGAGTTGAGTTTTATCAGTAATAACATCAGGAAATTTAGATGCAAATTCTATACTTCTATTAATAGGAATAATTTTTCCCTTTTCAATATTATGACCAAGAAATCTAATATTAGTTTGAAAAATAGACATTTTTGGTTTAGAAATAACCAAACCATGTTGAATAACAACTTTTTTAAATATTTCTAAATGTTTAAAATGATTTTCAATAGTTTTTGAAAATACTAAAATATCATCAATATAGACAATTATAAAATCACTATAATGTATGAAAATGTCATTCATAATTTTCTGAAATTCAGAAGGGGCATTTTTCAATCCAAATGGCATAACTTTCCACTCATAATGTCCAAAAGGAACATTAAAAGCAGTTTTATATTGGTCTTTTTCACTAATTTGAATTTGCCAATATCCTGATTTTAAATCAAATTTAGAAAATATGATAGCATCATATAACCTATCTAAAAGATCTTTCTTATTAGGAATAGGATGCCTAATCCATTTTAAAACTTATTCAAAGGTTTATAATTTATAACCAGCCTAGGGGCTCCTCTTTCTTGTTCACTATGTTTATTAACATAGAAAGCGGTACATGACCAAGGTGAATTAGAAGATTTTATTAAACCTTTTTGTAAAAGAGATTCTATTTCTTTTTTGCATAATTCTAAATACTCAGAATTCATCTGACAAGGTCTAGCCTTAGTAGGGATTTTTCTTTCATCAAAATCTTCCTCATAAGGAAGCTCAACAATATGTCTTTTCCTTTCCCAAAAAGCATTTGGATGATCATTACAAATTTCCAAAGATAATTTGTTATAAATTAATTTTATTTTTTCTTGTAAAGTATGACTTTGAAGTTTCTCTTCAATAGTTTATAACAAATTCCTACTAGATATTTTCATAAAACTACTAATTCTCTTACTAATTTCCAAAGATAATTTTATTCCTACTAATTCTCCTCCAGCATGACTAAGAGAATTAGTAGTTTTATGAAAATATCTAGTAGGAATTATTTCTTCTTGTATAACATTCATATCAGCTCCACTATCAACAAGGGCTATAATTTCTTTTCTAAAATGATTATCTATGAGTAAGGTAATTTTTATAAACCATTTTTGAGAAATAACCATATTAAGGTTAGACAGGAAATTATCATGGATAATATTATCATCAAACTCATTATGACCAAATTCCACATGAGTACTTATTTGTTTAACCCTTTCAAGACGAGTAATTCTCTCTTCTAAGTTTTGATTAGTATTTTTCAAATTTGAAATCTCTATTTTCAAATTCTTTATCTCTTTATTCAAATCATTCACAGAAGTAGGTATTTCTATGTTCTGTCTCTCTTTCAAAAGTTGATACACTTTATTCATACTATAAAGTTCAGCAGAACTAATAGGTATAGTTGGTTGGATCCTATCAGAATCTTTACTAGTTGAAGGAATATCCTCTACTTGCATCTGATCTATTAGTTTCATCCTTAATTCTGGATCTTTTATCTGCTTTAGAAATTCTAACATATTTCCTGAAGTTAACACATTTAAATTCATATTTCTAAATTGAGACAAGACTTTATAATAATCCTCTCTCTCTCCATGAATCTCACAAGTTCCTCCTTGTGCACAAGAATCACAACAATAACTAGAATCCTGAGAAGCTATTTCTTCATCTTCTAGCACATCAATTTCATCAGAAGAATTGTTACTAGAATTATTTTCACTATCCTGAGAATCTTCAGGTTCTGAATCAGAATTTATAAGCAATTTTTCTAGATTTTCTTTCATAGATTCATCAATCTTTAATTCATTTATCTTCTTCTTCATTTTACACCTATTAGCGTAATGACCTATTCTACCACATTTATAGCAAACAATTTTCTTCTTATTTGAAGCTCTTTCCTCTTTCTTCTTATTCTTTTGTTCTATTTTCTTTTTAGAGAGATGTCTCCTTTTCTTATGGTGAGAAACATTATCTGCTCCTGAATTAGACTTATAGGTCTTTCCTTTCCTAGAAGTAGTAGGAATATCCATACCAAATTGATTACAAAATTGTCCTAATTGACCTTTTTCATTCAGGTTTTGTCTTTTAACCTGTTGATTTAACTTAATCTCATTACATAAAGCTAATCCTTCTTGAATACAAGTACCAATTAACTTACCATAAGTATAATCTTCATAGGGTATATTAATCCTATCTTTTCTAAGATTCTTCCTAACTCTTTCAGCAAATAGGTTAGGCAAACCATCTATAAATTTAGATTTCCAGTGAGAGTTATTACACTCAGGTAATTCCATGACTCTACTAAGGAAAGTATCCTTATACCATCTAAAATCTGTAAGAGTCTTACATCTTAAATTCTGTAACATAGTTCTTATATTTTCACTATTATCAGAAATTCTACCAGTGAAATGTTCTAAAATAGTCACTATAAGTGTATAAACAGCATTCTCCACATTCTGACCATTTTCCTGTTTAACAGTTCTGTAAATATCTAATTTACTCGTTTCAGATAAATAATTATCCCACCAGCCTTTTAATTGGCCAGTAAATCCTGCAACAATCATTTTAGCAACAGTGCTATCACTATTATTACTTTTGCAAATAGTACTATACATAAGCATCCTATGAGCTAAGGTATAGATTTGTTTTTCAGTATAACCATCTAAATTCCATTCATAAATATTATTTCCATTATAACTGTTATTAACAGTATACTCCTGTTCTTCATGTAACGTATCCATAGGGGAAGGTCTCCTATAGTAATATAATCGTTGAGTAGGCCTATCAGCAAATTTCTCAATTTTATTTATCTCATCATTAATTTTTTCTTTGTAGTTATCTCTACTCATTCCTTCCGTAAACTCATAATTTAAAGTATTTAATTTTAATCCTTTAAATTTTTCCTCTAGAAATTTTTCTAGTTCTTTATGTGATTTTAATTTAAAATCTGTTATTTCAGGTGGCGGTTGCAAATGAGAAGTAGAAACGATTCCATTAATCGGCTTGTCCTCCAAATCTATCATTGGTCTAACATTTTTTATTACCGAGAAGATTTCTTCTACTCTGTTATGTAATTCCTTTATTTGATCTCCTAAAATATTCAAATAGAGATTTGTATAATTGTTCTGCTGTAATATATTATTTATATTACTGGTTGTAACTTGTAAAGCATCATTTTCTAATAATTTAGAAAAAGCTGTAAAATTTAAAGTTTTGTGGTCATTGCCAACAGTAAAAGAACTTTGTGGAGGGAAAACACTCCTTAAAACATCTCCATTAGATAATTTATAAGTTCTTTCTAAAACTGAAATATGATTTTCAAGGTATGTCATAACAAACCAAGGAACAAAATGAATAATTTTATTTTGTAAAGTAGTGAATTTATAAAATTCATTTTGAAAATAAGTTTGGTCTTCAATTGAAATATTTTTAAAAAACCATTCTCTAAATAATTTCCATTTTGGAAGATTAAATTCTTTCTTAATTAATTGTCTTGCCTGAGAACCAGGACTAAAATCTATTTTTGGTGTACTATCCATTAAATATCATCAAAGTTTGCTTCTGAGGGAGTTATATCTGCCTCTCCTATGTTTCTAACCGAAGCTGTAGAATTATCTTCTTCAGTATTTTTATAAATACCTTTTCCTATATTATCTTTGTTGAGAACTATTTTTTCAACCTTATCAGAATATTCTCTAAATTGAGATGTAGAATTCCTAGCAGGAAATTTTTCATAATCATACGAAGTTGAAGTTCTAGTAGGTATAACTAAATCATCTAAAGGTGATATATAAGACCTAACTGAAGTACTTCTAGAAATATTATTTCTAGTATTATTTTCTATCATTTTTATAGAAATATCTCCTGTTTGAGATTGAAATATCGTAGAAAAATCATTACATATTTGAGGTTTTGGTTTAACCGCATTTGTAATTTTCCAAGTATCAGGAAATGGAATTTCATCCCACTTAATCGTTCTTCTAGTAGTTATATTAGATTTACCAAGATTGGTCTCAATTATGACAGTTTCATTCATTTTCTTATCCATTATCCTACAATTAGGATTTAAGGTATATAAAGGTTTAAAATAAACTCTGTAGCAGACACACATGACTTCTGTTCCATGCTCATAATCATAACCATGAGTTTTAACATTTAAAGTTAAAGCATCTAGCAAATTAACATCAGTTAAAGATAATTGCAAATTAGGATAAACATTAAAATAAACTGATCCATGTGCCAGACTAGATTGTATTATTCCCATTAAGGATTTTTTCCAATTTAAATTTCTACCATCACGTAGAGCAGCAATAAAACTTTCTGGTAATCCTACCAAAGTTAACGGCTTAAAAGCAATTTGAACTAATCCTATATGAATAAATTTATGAGTATACCTATAAGGCAAAATATCACGTTCATTTAGTAACCTTATGGTTAGTTCATCATTATCAAGAGATATAGACTCTTCTGTAGTCTTAACAATTTGTTTAAGTCCTATTTTCTCAAAAGTACCCATTTTATAAATGGTTCTAGGTTCAATTCTAGGAATAGTCCACTTATTAAGTAGATCTAAATTCTGAGGAATATCATATTCCTGATTCAAACTATTCTTAATATTATCATTTTTACGGAAAATATTCATTTTCACAGTAAATTTAATCATGTGTTAACCCATATAATCACTATATATCTTCTACCTCCATGGCTCTGATACCATTCTGGACCCAGGTACACTCATAATATAAGGCTTAGGATTAGATCGGAATAAGTTTTACAAGAAAATAAATCCGTCAAATAATAATCTTAATAAATTCATGTTCAATATCAAAGAGCCCAAAGAAACGCCTTCACAACGGCTGGAGAGGGGCAAGGATATTTACTGATGAATCCATAAGATTATTCTTGCCAGAAATATAATCTTAACCATAATCCTAATTTCTTTAAACACATGGGGTTTCGGATACATAGTAATATATGGTTCAACACATGATTAAAGAGTATTTAGCCTATCATCAGGCTAAATATAAACACAAATATAAAAATTAAAAACAGAAAAGTAAAAGGGAATACCTCAATAAGGGGACTTCAAACCAAAGCTTTTTATTTAATTCTTCAATATATTACAAAGTTTTTACAAACTGAAATTTAAAAACTGAAATATAAAGGTTGTATTACAAGGGAAGTAGTAGTAGTAGTAGTAGAGCGGTAGTGGAAAGATGTCCTCCTAAGCAGCTAATGCCTGCCTTTTATAGAGCCTGGCTATTCCGGACTTGAAAATTTTCTTCAATATGATATTTTACTATTTAGAGCACTGAACCACCCGTGATCTTCTTTTTGAAAAGCTATGTCTTCTTTTTCAAAAGTTATGTCTCTTGCTTTATTAAAAGTCACACTATTGAGGAATCTTGAATAATTTCCAATTGTCTTCATCTGCCGACACTTACTGTTTTCCTTTTTTGATATCATCAAATATTGTTTCCAGCTCATATGCTTTTTCTAAATCCTCAGCATCATAATCCTCATAGGGGTCCTGGGCTTCTCCAGCTAGATCACCAGACGCCATTGTTGTATCAGATTTTGAATCTTCTTCCGCGAATTCTTTGAAATTCTTTTGTATATCCTTTTTCATGGCTTCCATATATGCCTTAATAATTTCGGCTTTCGACAAATCTTGTTTCTTCATTTTTAACTTTCCAGATATTACTTGGAAGGGATTAGAAGTTTCTTCTGTGTCTCTTGACTTATAAGTCAATATTCTAGACTGAATTAATTCTTCAGTCTCAGCTCCATATAATTTTCCCGAATTTGGATCGGTCTTGTTCATTTTTTCCCAAAATTTTGAGAATGAAATCCTATATAAACATGGTGTGTTGTATTCTGTATAACTTACAACTGGGATCCATTTTGAAATCCAAGGTATAGAAAATTCTATAAAGAAGTGCATGGAGGCTATAAGCTTATCAACTTTCTGTATAGCTATTAGCTGAGTCAATTGGGGGGATGAATCTATCCATTCTAAGTATAACTTTTTCCATGATTCTGGAAGAATTTGATATGTAGGACCGTGGTATGACCACCAATTAATAAACCAATTTGGAATAGGAGATTTATAAACTTCTCCACATATCTTGACGAACCAAGTATGTTTTTTCTTAATATTCTGATAATATAAAACTTTATCAAATGCTGAGATATAATCCCAATAATTAAATTTAATAGAAACATTTTTCTCAGAAAAGATATAATCTTTTTCTTTGAAGGTAGATAACCCCCATTCTTGGTATGACAAAATCTTTTTTACAATGATTTTGCTAAAAGTATAACTTTTCTGGTCATTAGAAGCAAAGTGAGTAATTTCACAGCTTTCTGTTGCTTTGAGCAAATTTTCATAAAAATTTCTCTGCTTGTATGACGTAGCAATAAATTGAGTATTATCAAGATACCTGTTCATTAGGAACCATGGGTCCTCCTTCCATTTCAGATCAGAATGTTCTAAATGAAGTATAACTTCTTTCTTATTATTTTCAGCATAATTTATGCTATCATCATATTCATTATCTTGCAAAATATTTGCAAATGTTTGAGAATTTCCTTTTGATGAAGATGATGTGGATGATTCACCCACTCCAGAAATGTTCTCTGCTACTAATCTTTTTCCATGAATTTGGGAGATTATATTCCCCCTTCCTCCTCGACCTCTATAATTTGGAGGCCTGCCTCTATAGTCACAAGGTATCATTACCTGAAAAGTCATTTATAAAAATTATTAATTCTTAATAATCTATGTTGATATTCAATAATATCATTTTTATATTTTTCTTTATCAGCAATATGATTACCACAAAATAAATGAGGAAATTTATCAATAAAGGATATATTATCCTTACAAATATCAATCTTATTTCTAAGATAGGAAATATTCCGTTTTAATGAAATCTTATCAGACTTACTTAAATGGGGATTATTCATTTATAAAATCCTTGAAGCCTTAGCAATTTATGCTGGCAATACCATATAAGGTTTCTATAAAATAATATCAATTGAGCCTTATTTTCCTCTGAAACCCTGCTATTATCCTTAGCTTCACGAATTTCTCCCTCAAATCTTTCTATAGCATTCTTAATATGTCTAATATTTCTTTTATTAGATATAAAATTACTCTTATTAAGAGTATTCACACAAGGATGTCCTTGACCAATTAGACCATCTCTAAGATAGACTGGTTCACTACTATCAGTAAGACAATATTCATCTTTTAATCCCTCAATAATGAGATCCTTGACATCCTCTTCCTCTGGTTCTGCCATTAAACTTCCTGTAAATATTCACGAGTCAAAAAATCAGGAAGATGATTATCTTCTCCCTTTTTATAATGAATTTCAAAATCAAAAGGGGCTAAATGAGCCTGCCATCTAGCAAACATCTGTTTTGAAACATCATGTTTAAAATCTTTATTAAACATATATTTAGCAGATTTGCAATCAGTAAAAATTTTAAACTTTTGATTATATAAATCATCTTGGAATTTCAAAACACATTTAAGAATAGCAAGAATTTCTTTAGCAATAGTAGCATAATTTTTCTGGCTATTATTCCATTTTCCAGAATGAAATCTTACCTAAAATATTTTTTTAGTAGTAGGGCATATTTGTTTTAGAACTCCTCCAAAACCTATGTCAGAGGCATCTGTTTCAATAATTTTTTCCCATGTGGGATTTGCAAGCATAAGACAAGGAAGTGATTTCACTTTACTTTTAATTAATTTGACAGCATTAGTATGAACATCTGTCCAAGGAGTAGGAGATTTTTTAAGTCTATCATATAAAACAGCTGCATCAGTAGCTAAATCTTTATAATAAGACGAAATATAATTTAAACTTCCAAGAAATCTTTGGAGTTGAGTTTTATCAGTAATAATATCAGGAAATTTAGAAGCAAATTCTATACTTCTATTGATAGGAATAATTTTTCCTTTTTCAATATTATGACCAAGAAATCTAATATTAGTTTGAAAAATAGACATTTTTGGTTTAGAAATAACTAAACCATGTTGAATAACAACTTTTTTAAATATCTCCAAATGTTTAAAATGATTTTCAATAGTTTTTGAAAATACTAAAATATCATCAATATAAACAATTATAAAATCACTATAATGTATGAAAATATCATTCATAATTTTCTGAAATTCAGAAGGGGCATTTTTCAAACCAAATGGCATAACTTTCCATTCATAATGTCCAAAAGGAACATTAAAAGCAGTTTTATATTGGTCTTTTTCACTAATTTGAATTTGCCAATATCCTGATTTTAAATCAAATTAAAGATGTGACATTATTAGATATAAAAATTGCAACATGAAAGTAAAATTAAAAAAAATTATAGTATAAAAAAATTCTTATCCATTATTAATTTTAAAATTATATATATTTGTCTATGAAATAATAATTTATTTATCCACATTTAAAATTTGATTTGAAATATTTTAATTTTATTTAAATTCTAATATAGCATTAATGTTCAATGTATAATTGAGACAAAATTAATTATTATGCATTTTCCGTGTAATCGTTGTTGTTTTTCTTGTCCCGAATGTAATATTATTATTGTCTCTAAAATTAATTATTATGCATTTTCAAAAGCCTTAAATTAATATTACTTTAATAATAATAATAATAATAATTATTATTATTATTATTATTATTACTACTACTACTATTATTATTATTATTATTATAGATAATATAGGTGAGAGTGGGGAAGCTTTTTTTTTTTAATTAATTGAAGGAGATAGTCCTACCGGTTGGAGATGATGCTCAGGGGGTGCAGATTCCCCGGGTGAAGATTGACACCCCAGGACTGTAAATAGCCCTACGGGTTGGAGATGGCCTAAGGAATCCCTTTAAATATTAGTAACGTGGGCCATGCGTGTCACTAGCATTTAGCTTTATATTGACATCGTGAAGTCAAAAGTGACATCATGGGAACTGAAGAGTGGAAATTCTTGCATAGACCTGGTCTATGAGCTTTTTATAGACCTTGTGATTGTAAATGAGCCACGTCATACATTTTGAGAGTATGACATCATGAAAATGTATGATGTAGTTAATTTACAACCACAAAGTCTATGAAAAGCTCATAGACCAGGTCTATACAAGAATTTTCCCTTTAAGAGTTGGTAAGTAGTGGCAAAAGTAGTGGTTGTTGACTTGTAGTTGTAGGAATATAACCTTCAAGTAAACTGGGTAGCAGTTTCGTGCCAATTTTCCTAGAAAGTACGTACAAGAGAATTAATATGTCTTGGCCCAAAACCAACCAAACGCGGTCTATCTTTTTGTCTTTGCAAGTTTTGAAATATTAAAGTCAGGCAGGGGAAGACAGACAAGTGGTAGTGCCTGAGTGAAAAAAAAAAAAAAAAAAAACTTGCTAGCTAGTGTGTTTCTATTCAGTTCACGGAAAATTCTTACTCAGACCGCGCGTTTTAGTTCTAAATGGCGGACTCTTCAATCGTCTCCGGCTTCAAAACCGGACTCGGGTCAGCAGTCCTGCAATTTACCTTGGAAAGATTTGCGACTATTGGATCTTTGGCCTGGAGAGAGTTAAGCGTCATATGGGGTGTTGAGGATGAGCTACGAAAGTTGCAAAGAACTTTCTTGAAAATCGAGGACCTTGTAAATCGTGTGGAGAGCAGCAGCAAATTGAGCTGCTTCTCCAAGGCCTGGCAGATATGGTATGAAGATCTAAAAAAGCTTTCTTATGATGCCGATGCTCTTCTCGATCACATCTCCTTGCATATCTCCACTTATAACCACACCACATTACACTCAGACACTGCCTACGAAAAAGCTGATCAGGTGCGTAACATGATTCTTTCATCTTTTCAATTGGATTTACCCCATGAGATAAGTAAAATGCAAAAGAATCTTCAAGATCTTGCTAATGAAATGGAAAGTCTTATGTTGATTGAGAAGGTAGATTTGAATTTTCTTAAGGAGAGATCTCGGAACTCGAGTGCTAGTACTTATGTTAACATGACTAGTTTACTAGTTGATGAAGGAGCTATTGTCGGAAGGCAGAACGACAAAGCAAAAATCATGAAACGGCTATGCAAGCAGGGTAACGATATTGTGTCTGTAATCCCACTTGTTGGGATGGGTGGAGTAGGCAAGACAACACTCGCTCGCCTTGTTTATAATGACAATGATGTGAGCCAGGATTTTAAAATAAAAATATGGGTTTCTGTTTCTATGGATTTGGATGTGATGAAGATCACTAAGGAAGTGATCGAGTCTGTGACAAAGAAATCTTGTACATTGTCGGACTTCAACTCACTTCAGCTTAGGCTTCAGAAAATTCTAACTAGCAGTAATAAAAAATTCTTGCTAGTCCTAGATGACTATTGGAGCGAGAATGATGACGAATGGGAGCTCTTATTTTCACCGTTTAGGTCTGGATGCAAAGGAAGCAAAATTATTGTGACCACTCGGAGTGTAAGAGTTTCAAGAATTGTTGGATCTGTTGAAGCTTACAATTTGCAGACTTTATCTGACGATGATTGTTGGAGTTTGATGAAGCACAGAGCTTTCTACAAAAAGGAGGTCTCCATCAACGGAGACCTAGAATCTTTGGGTAGAGACATAGCAAAGAAGTGCAAAGGCTTGCCTTTGGCAGCTAGGATGATTGGAGGTGTGTTGCATCGTCAGACCACGGAATTATATGAGTGGTATTCGATTTTGGAAAGTGAGTTATGGGACATGCCACAAGATCAAAATGGTATATACCCTTCTCTAATGCTGAGCTATCTATATCTTCCTCCAAATTTGCAAAAGTGCTTTGCTTATTGCTCTATTTTTCCTCAAAACCACGAGTTTGACGTGGAGGACTTGGTCCTCTTATGGATGGCAGAAGGTTTTATTCAACCTGTAGGAGAAATGAGACCTGAAGACATTGGAAATGGTTATTTCAATGATCTACTCTTGAGCTCTTTTTTCCTACTTGGTAAGAATTCTTTAAATCAGACAATTTACAAAATGCACGACCTCATTCATGACTTAGCACGAATGGTTTCTACAGATATATGCACCCAAGTGAAACAGGACATGTATCCATTATTTGGAAATGCTTGTCATTTGTCTTTGCATCACAACAATGTGCAATTAGTAGAGTTGAAAGCTTCCAAAAAAAATGACAGACTACGAACCTTTTTGGTGATGAGTAAAAATGGTGTTGCTAGGGGATCAATAGATCAAGAACTATTCTCCAACTTAAAATTTCTGAGGACTTTGGCATTAACCAATATTAGTCTCACTGAGCTTCCCGAATCAATTGACCTTTTGCTATACCTTCGCTACCTTAACCTATCTGAAAATGCCATCAAGCGTCTACCAAATTCCATATGTAAACTTTTGGCCTTGCAAACACTGAAGCTCCTCAAAAATCCTGATCTTAGTAGTATGCCGAGGGGAATGTCAGACCTTTCGAACCTAAGACATCTTTATTTTGACATAAATGGCAATCTAGAGTACCTGCCACTTGAATTTGGAAAATTAACCAACCTTCAAACTCTATCTGCATTTTTTGTGCGAAAACTCAAAAAAGGTGATGGGGACACCAACCTTGTGAATCTGGCTAACATGAACTCCCTTAGAGGATCACTCACTATCAAATATCTTGATAATGTATCAAAAGTAGGGGACGCAGTTAAAGCTCAATTGCGTATGAAACCTTATCTGAACGAGCTTTGTTTGCTATGGGAAGAGCTGGGACATAGACTAGACTCAGATGCTCAGAATCAACAAGCTCAGGTGTTTTCAAACCTTGAACCTCATAAAAATCTGAAAGAGCTAACAATCAAGAATTACGCTGGCATCAGTTGTCCCAATTGGCTAAGTGATTCGCAATTCAAAGTCACAACAATTCACTTACACGGCCTTACTTACTGTAAAATCCTCCCATGTTTTGGGAGACTTCCACTCCTCAAATCTCTTTGTATTGGAAAAATGGAAAGTTTGAAAACTGTTCATTATGATTTCTATGGCGATCGAAATATCACGATGAGTTTCCCACAGCTGGAGCTTTTGGAATTACATGAAATGGAAGAGTTGGTTGAGTGGAAGAATCCGACAAACGACATTGTCTCCATGCCGAATCTCAAAACTTTCAGGCTTGATGATTGCCCAAAGCTAATCAATTTGCCTTCAAACCTTCCGTCTGTTTGCAACTCCATTATCAGTGGCTGCCCAAAGCTTCCGTAATTGCTGCCACGGCAAAGAGGTAAATACCATCTAGTTTACTATGTATGATCTGTTTTTTATGCTACTCCAATTACGTACTACTAAGATCTCTCTCCAGCAGAGTCTGACTTGTATTCCGAGGTGGCCAAATAGTAGTTGACAATAAGCAGTGGCCCTCTCCTCCTTTTTCTTTCTTTCTTTTTTTTCTGAGACATTTTTAATTTATAAAGCTTATGTTCAAAGTATGAGATTGTGATCATGAAATTATTTGGTTATGATATATATTGCTCTGAGGCTATATATGAATGATTTTTTAGCTGTGATGGAAAGGCAGCATTAATATTTAATACTTATGTTTAATTCTAGCTAGTTATGGTATGCAAATTAGTTTGCTGAACCATGTATGTTTTAATACTTTATCCCTTAATTAATCACAACAATGTTTAGCTTCTCCGAGATAGTACTATATATATATCACATTAAAGTAAGAGAAATTCAAAAGGAAACTCAAGAACTTATCCATGATAAAACCAAGATTTATGCCATTTATGGTGGAATAACTGAAAAATCCACTGGTTAACATCTCAAGATCCATTGATGAAAAAACAAGAAATCAAGAAAGAATTTGCAGCGGAAATGTTTCGCCCAACATATGTGCCAAAATCGATTACTTACACGTTTGGGCCATTTATAAAAAAAATTTATAAATTTTTTTTTTAGTTTAGTATCACTTGTTATAGTTGACCGTTCAACTTTACTAAATTTATAAAAAAAATTAATAAGAAATTTAATTAATATATTTAACTAATAAGTTTATAATATCATATGACACCATATATACTAATATTTAAAAGGTTTAATACACCATAAATATAAATAATTTAGCATGATAAGTCACTTAAAAGATTGAAAAGTTTAACCAGGTATTGTTCCTAATAGAGTAAAACTTAATATGATGGGGGAGTATTATTAATTATAACAAATGAATTTTTCTGTAATTAATATATTAATGTTAATTTTTTTAACCATTATTAATTAATAAAAATTTCAAAATTTATTGTTAGCATATTACTTTTCAAATATCTATTAAATAGAAAATATATATGCACCTACATTCAATCAATATTAATCATCATCAATAATATAATTATAATCATAATCTCAATCATCACACCATTTAATATTTTCATAATTCTATAAAGTCTTTAATTTGACATCTGTCATAAATTTTTCACCCTCAAACACCAACATTCAAAAGCATTCAAAATCATCTCTCAACTTTTCAAAACTCACTATCTATTATTTTACTAATATTTTACCATCTCAAAATTCCAACCAAAATCAATTAACTGTATTTCAAATATTTCGCAAAAACTACCAAACTTTTTGTAAACATCAAAACCAGTGTTTTTAAAATCGGACCGGTCATTGAACCGGAAACCTTACTGGTTACTGGTTCGATCGGTATAACCAGTGTGACTTTATTATTATGTAATATTTATATATATATATATATATATATATATATATATATATATTAGATTATCTAAAATACAATTTTAATTCAAGAAATTATCATTCTTTGTCAATATAATTTTTTATTGTTTCATGCAAATAATCAAAATGCCTTAATGATTAAGATCAATGTCAAAAATATAAATCTCAGGTATTCCTCTAATATACATATGTTCAAAACAAGACAACAAAATTAAAAGTTCATCTCATTTTCAAAGTTTTGGCTTGTTCATTTGGGTTCTATTGTTGTAAGTTGATGTTTATATGATAATTAATTTGAATAATTTCATACACAAAATAATATTATTCACAATGATGAGAAAATTGTTATGTACTTCTTTATGTAAAAGAAAATTTATTATTGCATTGATTTTGAAAACACTAAAATAATGAATGTTATTCCAATTAAAGTATATAAATGTAATTATATTAAATGTTAAACAATTTTTCAAATAAATAACAATAACAAAAAATCTCTAAATTTAAAAAAAAAAAAAAAAGAATTAAGTGAATCACTGATTCACTGATTTTACCGATTTTGGAGCTGATTTTATCGATTTAAACTGGTTAATTAGGAGACTGGTTTTTAGGGGTGAACTGGACCGAATTAAGGACCGGTTAGCGATTGAATCAAGTCAACCGATAGGTCCGGTCCGATTTTCAAAACACTGATCAAAATGTTATGAAACATAGCCAAAACCGATCCAAACGGAGCCCATAAGTCTGTGTCTGCGTATTTACTCATAACAGTGTCTTTTTAGTTACAGAAAAAACTCAAGTATATTATAAAACGAGAAAGTGAGAGTGAGTGCTGTGACTTTCTTATCTCTCACTTTTGTTGGTAGATGGGAAATGGGAAGGAGGATTGGGCTCCACACATGGGCCGTGAAATGGGCTTCTCTTACATGATTTCCTTATGAGACAATTAATGGGTCAATAGCCCATCTATTTCATGTAGACTTGTTTACGCTCATACATGTATTAACAGAGTCAAAACTCTTTCATTAACAGCCTTCTGCAGGAAACTATTAAGCATTCAATCTTATGACAGATTCAGATTTCATACTATGGGCAAAATAAATTACTACTTAATGTGTCCCCGTTTATGATTATTAACTAAATAACAAACAATATACCATTTTCTCCCTCTCGTGTGTTTGATAATTAAGTAATTCGACCCATTTTGTGACTGAGTTCTTTTAAAAAAAAATAGAAACATTGCTCTTTTTAGCTCATTATATTAATAATAAAATAGGAATATTGTTGGAAAATTGTGTGTGTAAGCAGTTGAAGAATTCATAAATTGTAAATGAACTGAAAAATATTGAGAGAATTTGTTGTGAATTTAATTGTATTGAAAAATAATCAGTATGTACAAAATGATAGGCTAAAGAGCCATTTAAATAGAAAACTAATACAGGGGTAATTTAGGAATAACAGATAAGTTTATCTAACTGAATAACTAATCTATCCGTTTTAATATTTGGCCCTAATTAGACTGCCCTAATTTTATTTCTTCTGCGCGTCTTCTTTCATTTTATTTCTTCTGTATTCTTCTTCCTCCAATTGCTGTTTATTATCTGGTTTTGAGCTTTCTGCTGATACCCCCCCACAAGATGGAGGTGAGTAGATGCTGCGAACACCCATCTTGGAAAGGATTTTGGAGAACTGAGTTCGATGCAGTGGTTTGGTCAATAAGTCTGCCAATTGAGCAGAGGATGTGATTGGAAGAAGCTTGATGTTGTTTCTGGCAATGTGCTCGCGAATAAAGTGAACATCTATCTCGATATGCTTGGTCCTCTCATGGAAGACTGGATTTTGTGCTAATTGAATGGCGGAGGAGTTGTCACATAAGACAACTGGATGTAAGTTCTGCTCAATCCTTAAATCACGTAGTAATTGTTTGAGCCATAGTAATTCACTTGTTATGGATGATAATGCCCTGTATTCAGCTTCGACTGAGGATTTGGATACTGTTGCTTGCCGTTTTGCTTTCCATGAAATTAGGGAATTACCTAAGAAATTGCAGAACCCAGTAGTGGATCTTCTAGAGTCTAAGCAAGATCCCCAGTCGGAATCACAGAAACCTGTTAACTTAAGAGAAGAATTAGATGAGTAAAAAAGGCCCTGTCCTAGATTGCCTTTAATATACCTAAGTAATGGATAGCAGCCATGTGTGCATTTGTAGGTTTAGACATAAATTGACTTAATTTATGAACTGAGTAGGCAATGTCAGGACGGGTAATGGTTAAATATATGAGTCTTCCTAACAATCTTCTATATGGAGAAGGATCAAGTAGAAGATCTTGATCATCTGATTTTAACAAATTCTTTGAATCCATAGGAACTAGATTAGGTTTACTGGACAAATAACCAATATCTTGTAAGATTTGTAAGACATAATTTCTTTGTGATATAATAAGTCCAGAATGAGAATAAGCAAATTCAAGTCCTAAAAAATATCTAAGTTTACCTAGATCCCTTAATTTGAATATATTACTGAGTTAAATTTTAAGGGAACATATCAGTGTAGAATTAGGACCAGTAATTAGTATGTCATCTACATAAACTAAAACAGCTAAAAAAGTTGAATCAGAACCAGAAGTAAAAGGGGAGTAATCAGACCTGGATTGAGTAAAATGTAGAGAAGTTAGAACCTCAGTAAGCTTGTGGTTCCATTGTCTGCTAGCCTGCTTTAGTCCATATATAGACTTATGTAATTTACAAACTAGAGTGGAAGACATACATGTGTGTTGAATTTGAGAAGGTTCATAACCTTAAGGTAAGGTCATGTAAATGTCCTCAACAAGATCCCCATGTAAGAATGCATTAGTGATATCTAGCTGATGTAAGTCCCACTTTTTAACCATTGCCAAGGCTAAAATAAGCCTAACTGAAACCATTTTAGCCACTGGGGAAAAAGTGGCTGTATAGTCTAAACCTTCTTGTTGAGTAAAGCCTTGTGCTACAAGTCTGGCTTTATATCTTTCAATTGTCCCATCTGAATTAGTTTTTATTTTGAAAATCAATTTACATCCTATTGGTGTTTTATTAGGTGGTAAAGGTTGAACAGACCAAGTGGAGTTAGTTTCCATAGCTTGTAACTCTTCTTTGGTAGCTTTTATCCATTCTGGATTTTTGACTGCTTGTTTGTATGTAGTTGGTTCATTAATAGTAGAAATATTAGCAATAAATGACTGATGGTTTTTTAGATGTGGAAGAATAATCAAGAACAGACTGAATTGGATATTTGATGTGTGTAGATGTAGGATTATGTGAGATGAGATTGCAATGATAATCCTTGAGGTAGGTTGGTGGTTTATGCTGTCTAGATGACTTTCTGACAGGGGTACTGGGTGGTGATGAGTGTGGTGAATGAGTGGGCTGTGTGGGAACTGAACTATGGGTAGGTGATGTGGGAGGTGGAATTGGGTCAAGTAAAAGAGGATTTGGATGTTGATGGAATGAGGAAGGGACAGAGGGATTAGTGAAGTTGTTAAAAAACTCTTTATTAGTAAAAGGGAATATATGCTCATGGAAAACAACACTTCTAGAGTGAAATATAGATTGGTTAGTAAGATTTATTAGTTTATATCCTTTTATTCTTGTAGTATAACCTAAGAAAACAGATTTGATTGCCCTAGGGTCAAATTTAGACCTGTGTTCTTTAATAGTGGAAGCAAAAGTGAGACAGCCAAATGATTTCATAAAAGAGTAGTCAACAGGTTTGATATACAATAAAGTAAATGGACTTGAATTATTTAAGATAGGTGTAGGAAGTCTATTCATTAGAAAACAGCAGTTAATATACTTTCATTCCAAAATTGTAGAGGAAGGTTAGATTGAAACATCAAAGCCCTAGCTATATTTAAAATGTGTTGGTGTTTCCTTTCCACCCTAGCATTGTGTTGAGGTGTCTCAATACATGAAAATTGATGTAGGATACCTAAATTAGAAAATAGTTGAGAAAACAGTAGTTCCTTGGCATTATCACTTCTAAATTTCTTTATTTTTGCATTAAATTGAGTAGCAATCATATTTATGAACTTTGGTATAATGTGATTAACATCTGATTTTAGTTTAAGTAAGAATACCCAGGTGAATCTAGAGTAATCATCTACAAGGGTTAAGAAATACCTATAACCATTGTGAGATGTAACTCTAAAGGGTCCCCAAGTGTCACAGTGTACAAGATCAAAAGGACATAAGGAGACAGATGTACTGGAAGAAAAAGGTAAATTCTTTTGTTTTGCTAGTGGACATATTTCACATACACTGGAATCTTTAGTAGATTGTAAGTTTAAAACATCATGAAGAAGTAGAAGTCTATCTATAGAGGGATGTCCCAACCTATTGTGCCAAGTAGAAATACTAATTTTATTACAATGACTAGATGAATGTGTAGAGGCAGTCTGTAAAAGGTAGAGTCCTTCTATTAAATCACCCTTGCCAATCCTCCTCGAAGATATCTTGTCCTGGATGGTAAAGTAAGTAGGTTCAAAGGTATTACAATAGGTGGAGGAGGATAGGAGAGCACTAACTGATAGCAAATTAAATTTAAATTGTGGAACATATAGAAAATTAAGTAAAGATAAATTGTTAGATGAACAGTGCCTTGAAAGAAGACAGGGATATGAATATTGTTAGGTAGTGTGATTGTGGTTTTAAAAACAGGAGTAAGATTTGTAAAATATTCTAATTTATTGCAAATATGATTTGAGGCTCCAGAATCTATGATCCATGAGTCATTAAGTAAAGAAAGTTGAATAGATGGAAAACAGGTACCTGTTTGTGCAGTAATATTGCAAGAGTGAGCTGTTAGTGTAGATGGATTGGTGAGTGTCTGTGGTGGAGTGATACTGGACTGTGATTGAAGGAGATTAGATAGTTGTGACATCTGATCCTGAGTCATTGACTGAAGTAAGTCATGTATGTTCTGATGTTGAGGAACTGTTTCTGAGGAGATGCTGTTTATTTTTGTGTTGTTTTGAATAGGAAATCTAGGATTGGGTGGAGTATAACCAGGAGGGAAACCATGAATTTTAAAGCATGTGTTGATAGTATGGCCAGGTCTTTGACAGTGAGAGCAGTAAGGCTTGTTGGGTCTGTTAGGATTAAAAGGGGGTCTTTATGGTGTGGTTTGAGTAGGTGTTGTTGGTCTGGTTGGTGTGTAAGTTGAGGTGGTTTTGGTGGCAAATGCCATGGAGTTTTCTTGTATGGGACTGTTGGAGTGAACAGCCAGTTGAGTTTCTTTTTGGGAGATGAGTGAGTATGCTTTGGTTACATCTGGGAGAGAGTCCATAAGGAGAAGCTGGCTGCGTGTGTGAGATAAAGATTCTTGCAACCCCATGAGAAATATGATTAGATAGAAGTTTTCAAAATATTGGTCAAGTTGGCCACAGGTACACCTGGGTCTGAAATCACAAATTTCATCCCAGATGACCTTTAACTTTGAGAAGTATGTGTTCACAGTTAGGGATTGTTGTTGTAACAATAGAAGATCCCTGTGTAGCTGGAATAATCTGGGACCATTAGCCACTTGATATCTAACTTTTAATTCTTTCCAAAGATGGGATGCAAGTGTGTGATATTGAACAGTATGATTAATTTCTCTAGAGAATGAGTTTAGTATCCAAGAAATTAAAATAGTATTGTTCCTGTCCAAATAGTTGGCTAGGACAGGATCATCAGAGGGTCTAATGAAGGTAGGATATATGAATTGAAGCTTGTTCTTTACTGTGAGAGCCCTGATCATGGCCTTAGACAATGTTTGATAATTCTTATCATCTAATTTTTCTGGTACTAATATGATTGTTGTACCATCTGCAGGATGAAGATAAAAGGGGCTGGAGGGATCTTCAATTTGAGGTCTGGATCTGGATAAAGAAAGAACAGTGGTGGAAGATTCTGCATTGTCTCCAGTGTCAGCCATGTTTGAAGATTAATGACTAGATTCAGAGAAAAATTGAAGGTAAAGGTATTTCTTGAATTTTCTTGAAAGGGTGAAAAAATTAGTATTCTGAAAGAATTTTTATAGAAGATATGTATATAATGAAAAGCTGTGATAGAAAGTTTTATGAAACAGATTGGAGTGAACAAAAAAGAACAGAAAAGAGATGTTGGTGAAAGAAATTCAGAAATCAACCAAAGAATCTGGAAATTGTGATGAATTGCTGACTTGATGAATTGATGCGTGTATGTTGCAGTTTTCTACTGGGAACAGTCCTCTGAAAGAAGATGATGAAATCTGGATGAAGTATTTGTATACTGAGAATGGACTTCTGAATGAAGAAGATGGAATCTGGATGAAGATTTGGAGTTCTTGAATCAAAGAACTCTCGGAATGGCGAAGAAGATGATTTCTTGAATTGCTTGATTATGCAGCGGAGATGAATACTACTGATACCATGTAAGCAGTTGAAGAATTCATAAATTGTAAATGAACTAAAAAATATTGAGAGAATTTGTTGTGAATTTAATTGTATTGAAAAATTATCAGTATGTACAAAATGATAGGCTAAAGAGCCATTTAAATAGAAAACTAATACAGGGGTAATTTAGGAATAACAGATAAGTTTATGTAACTGAATAACTAATCTATCCGTTTTAATATTTAGCCCTAATTAGACTACCCTAATTTTATTTCTTCTGCGCGTCTTCTTTCATTTTATTTCTTCTGTATTCTTCTTCCTCCAATTGCTGTTTATTATATGGTTTTGAGCTTTCTGCTGATAGTGTGTAACAAGCAAATGTTTAGCTGAGCTCTAGTTAACTAAGTAGTAGAGCGAAGCGCGAGCGTAGAGCGGGTGCGGGAGCGCGAGAGCATCATATTTGTAAAAACTTAATAATAAGAGCATCGTTAGAGCGTTAATTTTTTTTTTTAAACTAGTTTAAATAATAATGAGTAAGTGTTTCATTATTCACTAATCACCTATTATAATTTATTGTGTATGAAATTATACAATATTTAAATAATTACTATATTTGCACAAGATATTATATTTATAATTTATTTACTATAATTGTTGTAATTATATATATATATCCAAATAGGGAATGAAATAGAAGGAGAAAAGTAAATAGAAATAGTATAAAATCCCTGATTTGGGATCAGTAAATGCAATATAGCATGTGGCGTCATTTCAATTAATGCAAGTTTTTCAATAGCCCAACACCGAAATTGGTTCATGATCCTCACGCGCCCGCTCGTTTATTAATTGACTGTGACATGTAGCAATAATATTGAAGGAAGACATAAGTCTAAAGAAAGACGCGCACTCTGTCCTAGCAGTTCGCGAGTTATCGTGCGAACTCGGGAATAAGCACTCGGTTCGCGAATCAGTGCGCGCGTGAAGGTTGACTGCGCGAATTACATTACATAGGCTGAGCTCAATTAACTTGACGATATTACTTCTTCGTGCGTCGGCTCAGCTCCACAACCAATCTAATTGTGGACGCGATCATGGCTCTCTGGTGGTCTAGTTGTCCAAGTTGTGACTCAACCATTCAGGCCACAACCCAACCAACAATCAAACAACGGTCTAACAATTTGTTAGGTGTGACCCAGAGATATACCAGGTTTGGCCCTAGCCAATTCCAAGTGACCGGACTAGAGGATTGGGAGACTTCTAGAAAGGTTCTACCATATATGAAAGACTTCAATGGGCACAAGTGTGACAAATTAGTAGAGCAATCTAAACAGTGTCTGGAATCATCCTATCAAGTATATATCTTGAAACTTGTACATAGCATAAAAATTCTCTAAACTTTCTCTAGGAGCTTCATGATCAATTCAGATCTCCTGTCACACACTTGTGTAACATATCTTGTTACACACATGGATGAGCGCCATGTGTCTAAGTACACCAATAAACCATAGGTTGCATTACATAAAAGCATTTTCTTTAATCAATTTGTATAATCATCAATTAGTAATTTAAGAATTAAATGAAAAGCATATCCAACTCATCTCTTCCAACGCCCGATATCCCTGACTTCAAATTCCCCTGCTTCCTCCACCGTCGCCGCCGCACCACCATATCCAGCCTCCATCGCCACCCTAATCACTCTCTTCCTCCTTTGATAACATCTTCTTCACCTCTAACCGTAAGAAATCCAGCGTCGCGACCAAACCTTAACAACCCATGGTTCAAAACTTTTAAATCTAGGTTCATCCATGCCATCTCCACCCATACAGAGTCATACTAAATCAAACTTTTTCATTAGCACCCCCTTCAAATTTTAAATAAAAATTCTGGGATTTACTTAAAAATCAGAAATTTCCTAACTTTTATGAATTGACTTACGATTGATTTACAGAGGCCCTGGTTGAAATCTCGATTATATCATTTGATTTAGGAACTGGGAACTTTTCTTGAATGGCTTTTGATATGCTGAAAATCGAAATTCCCAAAACCTTAGTTTTGTTATAAAAGATATTTATCTTTTATCTTCTATTGAAAGTTGCAAATATGGAAGAAGATAAATATCCAATGTTTTCATTGGAATTCTTTCCTCCACACCATCTTGCTAACCCGTATAAGAGATCTAGAGAGAGAAGTGAGATAGGGCTAATCGGACCCGGATGTCGTTGTGACTAAATGAGTGGCGGGGGCGACGGCCGGAGGAATTTGAATTATCTATATTATTATAATTCTCATTAATTGGACTTAAAAAATTCGAGATAATATTAGATTGTTGATAAAAAAAAATTAAATTATTAAGAATGAATTTCTTACTTAAATTAATTAAAGCAATATATTCCCATGTAATGGAGTGTGGTTTATTGGTATAATTGGACACATGACACTCATCCATGTGTGTAACAGGAGATATTACACAATTATGTAACAGGAGATCTAAAGCCCTTCATGATAGGCTAGATAGTTCTAGATGTTTAACCTTGACCATGAAATCAAGTTAATCATGACCATCCACTAAGGCCAGCGTTCTCTAAGAATCCAACAAGTCAATATTTTCTTTCATGATATGCATATATACAATTTAGTTTTCTAAAATGAGAACCATGTATGTTTTATTACTTTAATTATCCCTTGATCACAACAGTGTTTAGCTTCTTAAAGTAAAAAATTGTCAAATAATGTCTTGAAGAAAAACAAACATTGGATAAATCCAAGACTTTATGGGAGAATACTTTAGGACATAATCTCTACATGGCTATCCATGAATCTCAACATAGTCAATATCTATTCTTGGGAATAACTCTTATCTTGTGTCAATCTTCACCTTCTCCTGATCTACATCTATCTTTAATAATATCACTTTCTGAAATCACCAATACTTGAAGAGAAACAGGTAAATCTGGCAATGACATAAATTGAGGGCATCGGTGGATGTTTAATGACAGAAGAAGTTGTAGGTTAACAAGTGGTGGTAGCCTAGTAACAACTAATTATGCTTAGAGCACTAAGGCAAGGAAAGCTACCACCACAAATTCCTTCCCAATGAATCAAGTTTGGCATGTCTATAATTGTCAGAGATTCCAATGATTGAAACCCAGAAAACTCCTCTTTAATATGCAAGCAATCAGACATGTCTTCGATGTGAAAATGTTTCAAATGTGGAAATATTCCAAGAGGTGTAAGAATGGTGTAGTGTTGCGAATACTTGAAAGCTTGCATAGTGGACTACTAAGCCAACTAGGAAGCGAGAAGCCTTTGTAGTTTGTTAGTACTAACTCCTTTAGAATTTCATGGGGACAAAGGCCCACAAGAACTTCTTCGTTGTTTCCCGATCTGGGGTAATCCCATTGTAATTCAAGCTTATCGAGGTATGGCTTCATAGACAACATAGCTTACTTGGCCTCATTCAGATTCGATACATTTTCAAGATTCTTAATGCAAATGGAATCTCTTAATAACCTCATATTTTTAGCTCTCCAATACCACATCCTTTGGTTATTCCCAAAATAAATGTATCCAAAGATTGAAGATTGACTGACATTCCAAATTCTTATGGCATGTAATTAAGTTGTTTTACATTCAAATGTAGATGTCGTAGACCAATCATTTTCTTCATGGTTCTGGGCAACTCAAGAAGTTTAGAACACTGCTCAAGCTTTAATGTTTCTATCCCAAAAAGATTTGTAATTGATTCAAGTAACTTTCTAATGGGATTTTTAGAAAGATTGAGGTAGCGAAGATGTTTCAAGTGATCAATAGAATCATGTACTTCATCAAGGCCCATACGTCTTAAGTCCAAAACTCTCAAAGATTTCAACTTCAAAAGTAGATCATATGAAACTTGTAAACCACGGAACAATGGAAGACCGGTCGATAATAATATCCGAGCCGGAGGAAGGCCTAATCGGGCAAGAGCCAATGCTCGTCCCGTGCGGGCAAATTCGGGAGAACATACCATTATTCCTATCGACGATGATGTGATAGGTCCAGTACGTAACCGACCTTGGACAGTACGCATTTTGGAAAGAGAGATCGAGAGGATAGTGCAGGAACGGGTAGAGCAGAAATTATTAGCAACCCAACAACCATGACCTAGAACTAGAGAAGTTCAAGAAAGCATTGCAGCATGTTCCCCATTCTGCAGAGAAATCAAGGAATCCCAGGCTTAGGGATAGTTGTCGGGCCAATTACCTCGCTATGATGGTACTACTGATCCTGATGACTACATATTCAGTTTCACGAACATAATAACATATATGCTCACTCTGCCGAATATACGGCGAAATTAATGGTTACCACTTTCGAGGGGTTAGCAATGGATCGGTTTGGAAAATAAACTTCGTACTCCATATTTAGTTTCAGGGAGTTATGCAACAAACTCACTCAACAATTTGGGAGCCAGAAACGACAAAAACTCACGATGAGTTATTTGGGGACAATTACACAACAAGAGGGTGCATCCTTAAGAAGTTGGCTTGGGATATTCAATGTTGAATTGTTAAAAATCGATTCTCCAAACATTGACTACATTATATCTATTTTGTTCGACCTTACAAAGAATAGAATTATATAATATTTACATATATAATGAAAATAAGTATTATGGATATGGGTGTTAATTATATTTAGACATATAATTACAAAATAGTCCATTGTGCAAGTGGGAAGGAATTTGCAGGCACTGTTAGTGTCATGTTCAAGTGACTGTTGTAGCCCAATTTTCAATGTGGTTCAATGTTATACCCAGAAATAGTCTCGCCTAGTTTGTTGGGCCAAACCGAATAATGATCGTGTTCTGCCTGTTTAGTTGGGCCAATTCCTTGGACGAAAAATCAGCGAAAATCATTCCAAACATGCTATAAGTGTTCTGATTCTATGGACCAGTGAAAATTAAGAGATGTAAAATGCTTGCTGGAAAATTAAGAGCCTTTATTCTGTGGAATAATAAAAATTAAGTGTCCTGATTTTGCGTTAAGGGACATAAATTATTATTTCGCCAATGAAATAAGTTTCCAGTTAAGCCCAGTGTATGCATAGGAAATTAGGAAGGCCACAACTTGCGAGTTTATTGAGCCGAATTTTAGTTTAACACTCTTACTGAGTCAGGTTAGTCGGCCATGTTTTTCGCATAAATTATTACTTCATATAACTATATAATAATATGATATCAATATTCTATATCCCTCAAGTTTTATGTGAACAACTAAAAGTTTTTCGTTCTCAAAATTTATTTGAAAACTCGCATTTAACATAAATGGGCAAAATTGTAGGACGGTAGGAGTATATAATATTGTTACAACAATATTTATAGGGTGATTTACACTCATACCCTTCGAGGTTTAGTCATATTACAAGAAATTTTCTGTAATTTAAGAAATTATAAAGACACCCCAAGATACCCCTTGTGGTTTAACAAGTCTTACAAGGACACCCCCTATAAATTGTAAAAACGTTTACAAAAAAATGCCCTGTAAGGGGTGTCCTTGTAATTTTTGAAACTATAGGAGGTTCCTTGTAATAAGACTAAATCTCAGAGGGTCTGAGTGTAAATTACCCATATTTATATTAGTTAAATTAAACAATATCAATTAAAACATATTTATATTAGTTAAATTAAACCATATCTACATTAGTTAAATTAATCACATATTACGTGGATGTATCTCCTAGTTGAATTTAAAAATGGATTCGCCACATTATGAGTGTGTTGTATAATAGGATTGAATCCATGGGGATAGGCACACAATTTTCGTATAATACGATGATCAGTATGATCAGCTGACTTAGAGAAATTTTAGTATAATTGTTAGGCCATCTGTAATAACTCGAAAGGGGTTTGTGCTAGGGAAACTCCCCCTCCCCCTCTCCCCAGACCCCCTCCAAGGTCCCTCTATCTTGAATGCCCTCTTCCTTCCCTAGTCACTAGAGTTAATTCCTTCCCTCCCCCCCCCTCCTCCCTCTTCCCACATATCCTCTAAGGCATCTCCCCCCTAGTCATTGGAGATGGTCTTAGGATGCTTAAGGTCTATTGTGATTAATGCTCACCAATTTCGAGACACTCTATAACGGTAACCAATTAAGACGCTGACAATGGTCAAGGTCCGCATATGATACGCGAGTCATAGAGAAGCAAATATTGAATAACTCGAGTTTGTCATTCAATATGGTATATATTAGAGCTTAGACCCAAGAGGTCCCGGGTTCGAATCAATTCTATATTTCATCCGGCATGCTTAAATTTTTAGATGAGTTTGTCATTCGTTAACAATCACCTGACAAACATCTCAATCCCTTAACTAATTAGGTATTTTCAAACGTTATCTAAATATTTGGAAGAATTTAATTAAAAAAAACCAACATTTTAGTTCGTCAAATAATAAAAAAATGTTTAATAAAATTTGAACATCCTGAAATTTAATTTGGATATTAGAGTTTCAACCCCTTTTTTCAAGAAAAAATTAATAGGTTTTATAGAACTAAAATTTGTATTTTTCAAATTTAGGTTTGACCTGATAAATTATTTACATTTCATTTTCTTTTGAGATGCTCCTCGGCAATCTCTTTACCTTCTATATCTATATGATGAAAAAAATATGACAAGAACTATTACATGTTACGACGAAAATACACTTTGCAATTTTACTACGAATTGTAATGTATATATACCCTATAAATGGCTAAATCAGAACATTGGAAAATGGGAGAAATTATTAATGAATAAATCTGCACTGTGTATATTGAGAGAGACATACCTAGTCGTCATGACTCATATTAGTGATTGTCCAAATCTGGCCCCCTTGCAATAATAACTAGTGAAACCCAAAAGCAAGCAAAAGCCCCACAAGATTTACCTATCAACAATAATGTTGGCCTACAAAATTTTTTAAAAAAAAAAAATCTATGTTTTATACAAAATTTATTTTTCTTGTTATCATAAAATAAAACTGGGGTCTAAATCTCGTAGCAGTCGAGCCTGGCCCGATAGCTAGGCGTCTAGCTAGTTCAATTCGGCAATTGATAAGATATTATCGTTATTGTTTAGTAGATATGTAGGTCGTCAAGCATATTTAAATGTATTTTTTATATACTTAATTCGTTTTACGTCCTAAATTAGGATGTTATGGTGAAATTTGACCTCACATCGGAGTTAATCCAACTAAAAAAAATTGAACAAGGTCAGAAAAAGTTGGGATTAATCCACAGAATTTTCCTTTAGTCTGCTAACGCCAGTTTTTCTTAGTGTTTATAGATCAATCGGGAATTAAACAAGTTTGTGTTAAGTTAGTTACATATGCACTCAAGGAAAAAATTGTGTGGTCAAAAATCAAAATTATCATTGGATGTCTGCCTTAGTTCTTATGAGTTCCATTTTCAATAAAAATTAGGAGAATGTAAAGCAGCAAGTATAAGTGTAGTTTGGTAAATTTTCAAGCCAGGTAGAAAATTTCTTCTTGGTACGTAATACCAATTCTATTAAAGCCGGTTCGATCGTGTCCGGTCTGAATAACCTCCTAAAATCGATGAGTTCGAAATTCAGTTTGAACCGGATTGAATCGGTCCAAACCAGGTGGAAACTTCTATAGAAGAAGGAATTTAAACACTTGACTTCTTAACTAAAACATAACATTCTTACCATTTGAGCTACATTATTTTTGTTGAATTTTTAGTATAAAAATTTATAAATTATAGAAAACTTGTAACCAGAATGAATTTATAAATTAGATTATGATAATCAACTCAAATTTAAACTTAATTATAGTTTTATGACATAATTTCTAACTAAATTTTTTATATAAGATATCTCTTTCGAATTATATTATTTTTAGAATAAAGAGTGTCAAAGTTTGAAAGTCAAATCGATATATTATGCAAATTTGATTTTGAATATTAGATTTGTATACATAATCATATTTTAAAATTTATTAATATCTAGCTTGTTGTATTCTTAATTTCAGCTTTTTTAATTTTAATTAAATAAATATAATCATATTATATTTATATGAGCTTATTAATTAGTATCATATTATCATTTTGATATAAGTTAGATAAATATTATGTGGCTTAATTTAAATATATTCTAATTTTTTGTATATTTTTAATCAATTGTAGGATAATATATATTTAAATTTTATTAATATTTTGTTTACTTGTAAATATATTTATTATATCATTATAAACGTCATCCAATTTGACAATTAGTCTTACCGATTTGATCAGTAGAACCAGTGACCAATCCTCTCAGCGATTCATTATCTTATCTAGTTCCGAAAACATTGATAATTGCGTAATTAATAATTTTGAGAAATAAAATTATTGATGGTTTATTGATGGTTCATATGAATCGGAGTTGGTCACTTGTGCAGTTGTGCTTGATTTTGGTTTAAATTTTAACAGTTTGGTTTCTTGAGTGGCCCACTGGGGTAAAAGTAGGCTGGCAGAGCACGTATGTGGTGTTCTCCTCTTTAATCTTTTCCTTATCCATTTCTCCGTGTAGGCCCTTTAAGAATCTTTCTGAATTAAAATTAGGCAAAATCGCATGAAACGTCCTAAATTAGTTAATAATTTGGGGTGTTGCTTTTGAATTATATTATCTCACCGAATTTAATCTCGTAATTTAATATTTTTTCAAAATATTTTTCAAAAGTAATTACTAATTTTGGTTTTTTTGTCACAAATTATATTAAATCGCAGAATATTGTCCCGTAATTTACCATTTTGCATGAATTTAGTCTCAATATTAATTTTCTATTAAAAATGACGATTCAATCTTATAATTAGTTTGTGATGGATTCTACAATATTGTATAATTTTTCATGCTAAAATTTACCACATCATGATACGTAAGTAGCCATGTGGCAATTTAAAGGACACTTGAATAATTTTTGTCTCATAATTAACGGTGGGATGATATTCCAAAAAAATTATTAATTTACGGGACGAAAATCGGTGAGATGTTTTATTTTGGGAAGAAAATCGAAAATTACTGATTAGTTTGGGACGTTTTCTGCAATTTTTTCTTATAATTAGTACATATATAAGTATTCATTTTGCAATTTTAGCCAAAAAGTTTACTCTGATTTTTAATTCTTTTTGCATAAATGACTGGTTTTTTATTAAGAGACACTTATGTGTATAATTTGATCGGTGTCTCGAAAATGATCGGTGCAGGTTTAAAATTTTTAAATATTATTGGGAAAAAAAAAAGCATGGTTCAGTTGAGTTGAATATATGCTATATTGAAAATTCGTGTCAATTTTCGCTAAAATTAATTTCTCTATGATTCAGCCCACCAAATAAGGTAAAAAGTATAACAAAATACATAAGATCTTTTTACAAATATATACGAAGAGACGTTGCATATTTATATACTAAAATCAAAGTGATGAAAAAATATGTATTATATTTTGATGTTACACAAAATTGACGGTACTCGGTGGATTTTTTGTTGTATATTACTTAAAGCAAAATTGCATACCAACGTAATATGTGCACCATATATGAAATGAATTAAGTTACACTTCCCTACTTATATAATTTTCTTTTGCAAGCTCAATAATAATGTATATGGAGTACTTGATTTTGTTTCATTTTATCATTTTCCTCTTTCAATTATTATTATCTTACCCAATGAGATATATATAATACTCCGTATGTATTAGTTATCTATATATTATAATTTGGAAATAAAATAAACAAGTATTAGAGAAAATAATCAAAGGAGAAAAATATAATAGAATTAGGGGTGGAATCATAAAATTAAACCAAAGCCCTTTTCAGAAAAATGATATTTGTATATTTGCTACATAGACATGTCAGCCCTCGTAGGGTTAGGCGTTTGGGTCGGGTAATTTGGGACCAGTCTCAACCCAATTGGATATTTTCCATATGGGAAAAAATGGAATTTTTGACATTTAAGGTTCGGGTGGCGGGTTGGATTTTGGGTATTACATTTACACATCAACATATATTTTGGGACATGTTCGGGTATTGAATACAAACATAAAATTGCGCAATTTATAATCTAGCTCAATTGAAGACTTGAGATGTTTGTATTGTGGTTGTTTTTAAGTTATTGCGTACAATTTATTGATTAAATTTTCTTTTATTTTACAATTTTACATTCATATATACATGTTAAAAACTAAGGGTCTATTTGGATGGATTTTGGCTCGATTTCGCGAGTCTTGATTTAAAGAAAATTGTTTGAGTGGTTTCGATGAAACCTTCGAGACCTCAATTTGAAGTGTTTTGGATGTTGGATTTTGTGGTTTGACTAAGTTGAAACCCCATTGAGTTTGGATATTGGTGTTTTGGGAAAGAAGTACGTAGTAGGTGTCAAATCA
This sequence comes from Penstemon barbatus, assembly GCA_003313485.2. Lineage (NCBI taxonomy): Eukaryota > Viridiplantae > Streptophyta > Magnoliopsida > Lamiales > Plantaginaceae > Penstemon > Penstemon barbatus. Next base: position 17,369,206 of record CM064883.1, on the reverse strand, counting down.
ATGCATTTTTTAGTGAGATTTAGGGAAAAAAATAAGTGATAAATTTCAAATCAATATTTTATAGGTTTGAAGAGTTTGAGTGAGTTCTCGAAGATTTTATGGATTTGACGAAAACTCATTTGAAAGGGTTTTGGCTCGGTCTCACGAAATCCGCGAGATTGGACCAAACCCATCCACTTGCACCCTAAGATTTCTTGTAAATTTATTTATATAATTAAAAATAAAGTATATGCTAAATTTCGGGGTACCCGAAATAGCCCAAAATTTATTTCTATTACCCGCTACACGGATCGGATTTTGGTTGTAAAAATTCAATACCCAGCCCAAGATACCTGACCCGCACCCAACCTTAAGCCCTCGTTCTAGGCAATTTGGGCATCCACCTAGGAGTATTGGTGTAGAAGGGCTACAAATCTTCTATAATGTATGTAAATATACTTTAGTCTTTTAATATAATAAATATAATATTTTTTGGGCTTTTGGCACTTTGCACCCTGGAATTATAGGATTTTGACATTTTGTATTCTAACTTAAAATTTTTGGCACTTTGTACCTTGAAAATACAATTTAGTTGGTACTTTGCACACCTAGTGTGTGTTTTGAGGAAAATATTAATTGATTGAAGAGTATAATAGTTATTTTCGAATATTTTTGGCACTTTAAACCCTAAAAGTATAAATTTTGACATTTTGCACTCTTAAATAAAGAATATTGGCATTTTGCACCCAAAAAATATAATTTCTGGCATTTTCAACCCCGACTTAATATTATAATCTAAATTATGTACATAACATGCAATATAATAATATATTAGATATGTAAACGTGTATTTTAGATTTCTTGAGGATACTTGAAAAAAAATGAAGACAATATCTTTTTTTTAATCTAAATTTTACAGAGAAAAAATTGTTAAAATAAGTTATCATAAAGTAAAATAAATTTAGAATAACAAGTTTATGATTGTTGTGCATAGAAATGACCATTTTATCTCAACATCGCTGACATTCATGAGTCTGTTTTTTTAAGAAAAATACATTAGGGTGCAAAATGTCATACAAATTTTATTTTTAGGGTGCAGAGTGCCAAAATTTTAATTCGGGGTGAAAAATGCTAATATTTTATAATTTATGGTGCAAAATGCCAACATTCTATATTTTAAGTGTGCAAAATCTATATTGACAAGGTGCAAAGTGAAAAAAAAAATTGAAAATAACTATTCTACCCTTCTATCAATAAATTTTCTCACTAAAACACATACTAGGATATAAAGTGCCAAATAAATTATATTTTCAGGGTGCAAAGTATCAAAACTTTTAAATCAGGATACAAAGTGCCAAAACCCTATAATTTCAGGGTGCAAAATGCCAAAAATCTAATTTTTTTTCATACTTAAATGATATATAAGACACATAGAAATCCATGTAGATGAATATAGGACAACAATACATTGCTTAAGTTTAATTTGATTTTCTTATTAGATTTGAGATTGTATTTAACTGAGACGTATTCGGAATAGCTTTAATCAAGTCTAAAATGTATGAGTCACTCTTGAAATGATTTTAAATTTTATTTTTAAAGCTCCAGAAATTCAAGTTTGGATTGATATATATAAGTTATAACGAATGTAGTCTACACCAGCTTTTATTAATCAAATATTTTATTTTATTCCATTCCAAGAAGAGTTGCCTATTTTATGGTTATATGATTATAAAGTATATTCTTATACATTTTAGCTATAAAATTTTAACAATAAAAAGTTGAGCTCAGTTAATGTACATTTGTTATATAATAATTATATTCACTATACTCGTGAAGTCGTGATACTAAATTTCATTGTAGGAATGTTTTCAAAGGTGAAATTTAGTAAAACATATTAACATTTTATCATGTAAGAATATTAAGTCAATATCATTTTATTTGTCTAAGAAAATGTCAGTGGTCACATAACTCTAATATAACAATATTTATGTTTTCAAAAGAAAAATTTAATATATGTGTTTTTTTATCTTAATGCCCCAATTTAGTTTAGCTTAGACCTGCGTAACGAGTAAGATCGGCCTTATGTACAAATGATTTAGTATAATAAAAGTAGAAAATTATGTTATATCTTAATTTGAAGGAGCGACTATATTTCAACATTCTATTTCCAGAAATTATGTGCCTAACTCGACGGATTCAATCCATTGAGGTGTTGGATGAGCGACAAGCGTGTATAAGAGGATAATTTTTTATCCTCTTATCCACATGTGTTTATAATCCACCAGTGTAGAATAAATGTAAAGTGTAGTATGAAAAACAAAAATGATTGCGTCACCGTATAAAACAAAAGTAATTGCATCACACCATATGCAATTGTTTCACTAACAAATACGAGTATATCTATTTAAAAGGGAAATTTGCTTTTTTGGTACCATGGGATAAGCCAACTTGCAACTTTCATATCATTTGATACGAAAATACAAATTTGATAGGGGTGGGCGCGGGTAGGGTATTTCGGGTCGGGTACCCGACTTGGCGGGTAGTGAATTTTCATACCCGAAACCCTACCCGATTTGGCGGGTACCAGAAGTTCAGGTACCCGAAATTTTCGGGTATTTCGGGTATTGGGTATTGTGTACCCGAAATTTCACACTTTTTTTTTTCAAGAATTTTTTTTCAATATATGTGTACGTAAAATTATAAATAAATGAATTCAAATATTAATTGTACACAATAACTTCAAAACAAAACAATACAAATGTCTCAAGCCTTCAAGATTCAAGTATTCAATGAATTACAATCAAATCAAACTCCCAGTCGGAATACTAAATTGAATAATTGATTGAGCAGTAGGAATACTAAAATTGATTTTCAGATTTGGGAGTTCAAATGTCGGCTGCCCAGTGCTGTGAGAGTGTGAATAGGGAAGAGTGTGAAACTGTGAATAGGCAGTTTAGGTTTTTTTCCTTTTCTAGCCCAACTAATTGTTAAAATAAATATTGGGCATATTTTGGGCTGTCAATTATTTAATTAGGCCAAAACTATTTTTTTTTAAAAACCCGAACGGGTACCTGAATACCCGTTCGGGTGTAAAATTAATACCCAATACCCTACCCGAAAATATATTTCGGGTTCGGGTACCCGAACCCGAATGTCAAAATACCCGTTTTTTTGTCCCAAACGGGTCAGGACAGGTCCCAAAATACCCGACCCAAACGCCCACCCCTAAAATTTGATATCACATATGAAAACCTATCTTGTGGTACCAAATTTGTATTTCTGTATTAAATAGTACCAAAATTGCAAGTTTACCTATTATATGGTATCAAAAATACAATTTTTCCCTTTTTAAAAAGGAAAAGGCAAATTTCTTTTTTAGTAGTATTTGACCTTTTCAAAATGAAAAAGTAGAGGGCACTATCTGTGACGGCATTATGATTATGGCATGACGAAGGGGGTGACGGAGGAATTGGAGGGAAAATTGATAGGATTGACCGCTTAACGCTTTCAACGCCGAAAGCTGTATATTATTACTCCCAATACACGGACATTCTTGTAGCCCAAGACACTCCGGCTTAGCTAGCTAGCTCGGCTCGGCATTTGAGAACTTGTCTTTCTAGTACTTTTTCTTTATTATTAATTATTAATTTTTTCTTCTAAATTATATCTTTAAAATTTGTTTCAAACTGGATATATAGATACACCTTTAAACTTTCATTAATATATTTCAAGTACCACAATATACTTTCTCTAAATACTTATATTAACTTTCATTAATATAATTCAAATTAAAATGAATTAATAAATTAATCATTTTGAAGAAAATAAAGAATAAAGTTAAGTTGAACTAAGAGATTTAACATAAAAAAAAAAAAAAAAAAGTAATAACTCATTTTCACTCATCAATCAAGATTGATGTCATGATTAATACGGATCTTAATTCTCTAATTTAAATTTAAATATCAGGTACTATAAAAATTTTCAGTTTCTATATTTTCTTAATTAAATTGAATAATCAATTCTCTACTTTTCTATATCACATTGAACATGGATTCGTATTTCAAGTATAGGGGATTTTAGGGTGCCGCTACGTTAGGTGACGCCAATACCACATTAGGTGGTATTATCACACAATGTGTAGTACATTGTATAGTATAAGGAGTATAATTTATACCATAGAATGTGACACACATTGGGTGGTAATACCACCTAATTTGTAATAAATACTACATGATGTGGGGGTCATACTAAATATATGGGGTCAATACTATGTAATATGATCATATATCATAGAATGTGATACACATTGTGTAGTAATACCACCTAATATGGTATTAGCGGCATCTAACGTAGCGGTACCCTAAAATTTTTCTTCAAGTATTGTTTGATAGAATTACAAAAGCACGCCAATGGTTAGGTTCAATAATTATCAACGCAATTCCAACTTTAAATTTCACCGTAAGAATATGCATTGCCATTGATAGATTGGCTTATATTGCAACGAAGATATCGACCAAATTTTAGTGAATTGTTCATTTTCCCCTACTACTTTGACTTTAATTCTAATTGATTCTTAGGACAAAAATACAATTTAAGATCAAAAATGTTATTTTTAAAAGTGCACAACCGAATTAATTTAAATATTCTATGAAATAAAATCAATAAAACTTATGAAGTATATTATTCCATTTTTACTTCTTGATGCACATAATTTAAATAACAACTATATTAGAAAATTAAGATCCAATGGTAATAAAATTTGGAAATTGAAATTAGTGTATGCAATATTAGAACTAAATGCACACACTACAAGAAATATGCAATTTAGCTACGAAAAATTTCGTCCCCAATAATCAAAATTTCGTAGCAAATTACAATCCAAGACGAAAAAAGTTCGTCGCCAGAATCGTCGCCAATTCCGCGTCGCTGAAGCTATTTGGGAACGACTTAGCCTACATCGTCCCCAAATCTACCTTATTTTCCACGTTTGTGCAATTCGTCCCCAAATCATAGGTAATTGGGCACAAAATATTTCGTCCTCAATACATTTTATTTTCGTAGGCATTTCCACAGATTCGTAGCCAAATAGCACATTTGGGGACGATTTTACATTGTACCCAAAACCTTCTTTTTGGGGACGATTTTACACTGTACCCAAATCAATCCTAATTTTTTGGGACGATTTTACACTGTACTCTTTGAAAAAAGGCGATTTCAAATCTAAATCTAACTATAGCAATTACTAACATTAAGGTTTTTACTCTACATATGCATCAAACATCAACTATATCACAAGAGTTACAAGATTCACATCACTACATTTGCATCAATCATCAATTCAAACATAAGAATTTGTAAGACTAGCATGAACTTTAATTATGTTTGTCAAAGATCCTTAATACATTTACAAGAAATGATCCACTAAAATAAAAACATATCTTACAACAATAAACTACCAGAAGCTTGATGAACTTAACAATGACAAGATCCAAATTATTCCTCGGAATCTGCAAATTTAAAAGGTGAAGATAAACAATGAGGAGCTTATTAAAATATATGTGTGCTCAAACTTACGTACTTACAGTACATTTCTCTTCTAGAACCAAGACATATTACGATCTTATTTTTCTTTTTTTGTAATATCCCATTAAAAATCTATAAACAATACAGAAAAACATTCAATATTTACCTTGCTTCTAACAGTGAGTGGTGAAGAGTTGGAGCTTTCTTTTTCGTTAAATTTTCTTCCATAATGCAATCTGACTAAACTTTGTATTTTCTTTAAAACAATGACAGGCCATAAATCTCACTAGTTTAGCTTCTAAGAGTATAACTCATATCAATATCAAAACTAATATTACAGTAGCTAGAGAAGTAATGATGCAAAAAACAACTGTGCATGTTTCAGAAAATCCAACTTTTAGCTCCAAATAGATACCAACCTCATGAATAATAAGCTTAGAGTGAGGTCCAACAGTCATGCCATATTTGAAGAAACTCTACCTTGCAGGGAAACAAAAGAAGACAAACTTACAATATAAGCAACCTTTTTGTACTTAATCTTATATTTGTTACAGAGTGAAAGAGCAAAACAACATAAAAATTTACTACATATTAGAGGAGTATATAGCTGGAAGATTCCAAGTTTAAGTGACAAAAAAAAAAACAATGTATACTGGGCTTGAGTGACGCAGAGCCTGACTACCTAATCAATAAACAACAAATGCATAATTTTTTTCTAGCATCTTCAGTAAATTAGTATGTGCCATATCTGCCACTTCAAATCTTATCTACTAGTGGTTCTAAATTTCAAGTCTTATAATACACAATCCAGTTTATCATAGGCTAAGAGTCTAAGACTATCGTGTTCATATATATCTTAAAGAACTCATTGATCTGCACTTTGAAAGTATAACAGTAGAATAAGAATACTATTAATACCATTCAGATACAAATGGGATTTGAGAAAATACCATGTTAATATGCAGAATTAACTCTCTTCTCACGAGCATCTCTAGGGATTTCAATCTCTTCTTCTAGCTGAGAACACAAATGCTGTGTAGAAGCAGAGTATGTGTTGCATAAGCCACAAAGTTACATAAGAATCATAAATCACACACAAGTGGATCTAATGATCAACAAAAAATTTGGAAAAATAATTTATTAAAATCGACTATCTTATAAGCTGTTCAATTGTGCTTCAAAAAGAGTATTAAATTCAACACAGAAATAAAAATCCGTAAAATAGGGGAAAATCAAAGCTAAAAGCTAAAATAATTTGAAAAAAATCAACAAATAAAAAAATAACCTAAAACATCAATGTTGTTTCAAGAGTAGCTAAAACATCAATGTTGTTTCAAGAGTAGCTAAAACATCAATTAAATCACGAATAACATACATGTAATCGGATAACAGTGAAAAATCTATTGAGTTGTTCTTTGAGTGAATGATCCCCCAAACTCGATTAAAACAGGTTTAAGTAGATAATCTTCTTCGGAACAAATGAAGAATTTACTGCTGAAGAGTGACGAGTCTACACATTGGGAAATTTAAGATAGAATCTATTAAGATTGTGAATTTAACTCTTGGAAATCTTCCACCAACAATACACGGTTAGTTTCCGTGCTTTTATACTTGATCAAGTTGCTTCCTTTTTATAGATTATTATGATTTCTTTCAGAGAATAGTTAAATGTATTAAATCAACAAAAGTTGAAGATATTGTTTTATGTTTAGTTCTTGAATTTCAGTGAATAAAATGTTGCTCCTTTTCTAGCATCGACCAACGGAACCTTACGATTTGATTTTTGTGCGAGTCAAACATAACTTAATATATGCTATTCTTGATAGGTCTCAAAGTCTTTGAGACTAATAAAAGGGAGTTAGTCATGGAACCAGCAATTTGATGGGCTGGCAATCCAAATATTATCTACTTAAACCTGTTTTAAATCACGAATAACATACATGTAACTTCCCCCAAACGTTCTTTGAGTTGTTCTCAAATAAATTATCTACTTAAACCTGTTTTCAATATGGAACTGCAATATGTGAATGATCCAAGTGCTGTCTAACTCAAACCCAATATATATAAGACTAAAACTACACAAAGAGGAAAAACCAACACTGGTGATTTAAATTAGGGAGCAAGAAAGGGAGGGTTACATTAATGAAAATATCACAAAACAAATAGGACCTCACCAATTCCCCTGAGCAATGGACTCAAGAATCGACATCAAACCTAGGAAGCCTGAAAGGTGTCTTGAAAAGCCATGTTTCCCCATAATTGCACATTTTACACCTGAGAAAGAGAAAGAATATACATATGAAATTCACATACATGCTTTTTTTTTTTCTAATAAAAAACTTAAGAACAAGCTTACCATTTCAGCTTGGGAAGGCCCAACAAAAATTCCCTTGCATTTCATTAGTAGTATTATACATTTCAGCTTGATCCCCCTCATGAGACAAAAAGAAATATGATTTCTAACTACATGATTGGAGTTAACAAAAAATTAAATCATGCATAGGCATTAAATCAAGTACCAGGGAGCTTACTACACAACTTCCATGTGTTCAGTTTAAAACCTCTGTATAAGAATGCACAAGAGAACAAGAAAGTGTTATAGTGATGTAGTGTAGTGTACAAAAGTGACAACAAAGAAAGGGTATCAAAATTTCTCTTGTTCCAAGTTACCTATAAAATGTAGCCAAAAAAACAGGGAAAAAGAAATAACGCAGTGCCTAAAGTAAGCCAGCATTACCTTAGAAACAAAGTAATGCACCAATAGTCAAAGGAAGTCAGTAATCAGTCCACAAATCTCTTTACTATTTACTCCTCAAATAACAAGATTATCAATGAGTGACAAGCAAACTCTAAATATCACACATAAAGACTCCCGTCATAATAATCCATAAAAGAAAACAAAAAAATCTAAAATAGTTCACAACTTTAAAAGTAAAGGTTTCATAAAAAGAGGAAAAATCTTAGATTAAGGCCCTTCGTAGATGAAGAAAAAACGTACCATAATTGATAGAGAAGATCTGTAAGAGGAAGGAAAAATAAATATAAGTCAGTGATGACCTAATTAAAATGAGGATGGAACTAAGGAAATTATAACCTTCAGAGTCGGTGATGATAGAGCGATATGCTTCTTCGAGTTCATGATTTAAGCATTTTTTTTTATCAATTCAGGATCTGATCTTCTTATAGCACTCGAAAACATAACAAATTTCTTCTGCGCCTCCGGAGGATTTCTTGCTGAGAAAAAGGCGGTGGCGCAGCCGGAGGCTGTGCGGTGGTGATATCGATTTAGGCGGAGAGAGGTGGTAAATTGGGAGGCAGCGAAGAGGGGTGATAATGTGAGAAAGACGAAGGTGGAGAGTTTTTGAGAGAGAAAACGGAAGTCGGTAAAATGTGAGTGAAGAGATGTGGAAACCTAGCTAAATCCGGAAATAGTGAAATAAGGGGGTAATTCTAGTTCTAATTAAAATTTATATTTAACATCATCGTGCTAAGCTAAAGTTCCTTAATATAAATTAAAAAGTAAAAAATTGATAGGGCACGAAATTCGAAACTGTGCCATAATAATAGTACACGTAACTTTTTATAGCGTCCCCAAATAGCACCATTTAGGTACGAAAATTCCGAGACTGTGCCAAAATAGTATGAATAACTACGGAAACATTTGTCGTCTAATAGATGCAACAATTCTGGACGAATTAAATTCGTAGTAGATAATTTTATCAACGAAAATCATATTTCGTCCTCTAATAAGTCTTTTAGCGACGAAATTTGTGGCGTGCCAAAAAAAATCGTCCCTAAAAATAAGATTTCTTGTAGTGACATCAGCTAAGAAACATTTAACTTAAGATTATGAAATAAATCCATAAATTGAAAACAAAGTTATGTAATATATATATATTTCATTTCACTAATACCACTTGATGAATTGATAAAATCAGTGTTTTAAAAACCGGACCGGACCGGCCGGTTCGACCGGTTTAACCGGTAACCAGTTGCCAATCCGGTCCGGTTAACCCTTCAAAACCAGCTTTGTTCCTGACCAGTTTGAACCGGAAAAAACCGGTTAAAAACCGGTAAAATCAGTGAACCAGTGAACCGATTGAACCACTGGTTCACTTATAAAAATAAAAAGTTTACGCTACGGATTTTTATTTCTCTTCCGCGACCTTTAAACTTCAACAATACTCTCAAATCTCGTCTTCTATTTTTCACTTTGAATTAAACAAAATCAACAAAAACAAAAATTCTTATATATAATAAGTTATATAAATATATTTGAGTATCGAATTCATTAGAAAAGTCAATTTTTTCACAAACTTCAAATATTTTTATTTTTTATATAATTTAATGACAAAATTCATCAATAATTTCTCTTTTTCATAGGTGATTAGTAATAAAATTATTATTTTTGATATGATGTTTATTATAATTTGAATTATTGCGTTGATATCATGTTATCATATTTGTAATTTTGTTGCTATCATTCATTCTTAAATCAAATTTTGTAGTAAAAATAATTGATCATGAGATAAACATTTAGTTTATGGAAATAAACTTGAAAAAATGAATAATATATTTTTTTTAAATAGTTGATTACATATATTAAAATTAAAATTAAAATATTATATTGTAATGATGTCATACCGGTTGAACCAGTGGTTAAACCGGTTAAACCGATTTAACCAGTAACCAGTAAGGCTACCGATTCGATGTCCGGTCCAGTTTTTAAAACATTGGATAAAATCACTCAACTCAACTGTTCAACAGAAGCACTTACCATCGAGATAAAGAGATATTGGAATAAATAGTTCAACCAAATTCAAGTGCATTAATAGAACTACAAGTTTTGTTGTCCATAATCTTTTAGAATGAACTAGTTCTTACTTCTAAGACTGTTACGGTTCCAATTGACATAATTTGCTTCTATGTAATTTTTTTGTGATGAGGATACCCCAATTTGGGTTTTTTTTTTCTCCGTTTTATTAAGTAATGCATTGTTGATTTATCAAAATAATTATATAAAATATAATTTGACATTAATTCCTAATCATTACTTTTAAGAGGGTTCGTCTATAGAAAATGGATAAAAAATAAAAGGGACAGAGAAAACCGGCTCATACGAGCCGATGACAGTATATAACCGGCTTAAGTAGCCGCATTACAAAACTTACAGACCACAGTAAGAATGAACTGTAGTAGTACTTTTTTCCGAAAAAAGAAAACAATTAATTGTATATTGCCAATAATTTAAATTAACCAAATGATTCATATTTCCGTACATCTCAATACTGCCGCGTGTCCCGAGAGACGCGGTTCACCGCCCTATTTATTAAACACTCCCCCCTTCCCCCTTCCTCATTTTCCCCTCTCCTTTCTTCACCAAACCCCATAACACCACTCCCTCAATCCAAACTTTTGAAATTGATTACCAATTTATGCATAATTTCACATGAATTAATTCTCATTTACACTAAATTTTGCTTTTAATTTCCTTTCGAAAAACCCTAACAATGGCTTCGGACAATCTAATGACGATGGACCAACCGTGGCAGTTCCGTTCAACATTTTCCGACGCCTGGATTTCCGATATCTTCAACAAGGAAACCGAAACCCTAACCAAGGCTCTGCAGAATTCATTTTCGAATACTTCTTCAAACGACGACGCTTTAACAACTGAAATGCTCGAATCTCTCTTCGCTCAACCGGAGACTACTCCGATTCAAACGCCGACTGTTTCCGGCGGATCGGAGAACGATTCCTCCGTCCCGAAGCACCGCCGTGGCCTTCCTCCTAGAGGTAGGATTTCGAAGCGGAAGTCTCGTGCGTCAAAACGTGATACGACGACGTTTATAACGGCAGATCCGGCTAATTTTCGGCAAATGGTGCAGCAAGTGACCGGAGTTCGATTTGGCGGATCGAATGGGGATTTTCCGGTGGCGTCGGTGCTGAAGCCCGAGCCGCAGAGGGTTTTTGGAGGTTTGCCGAAGCATGATGCGTCGGGTTTCTTTTTGGACGGTTCGGTTTCGTCTCTTATGGCTCAATTTCCGCCGCCGTCTCTGATGGTGGATGACGGTGGCGCGGCCGGAAATGTTAATAATTTTGACTCTCTTTGTAGCTTTCCCACACTGGAGTCGTGGAAAGTCATGTAGTTAGTTTAGTTCTGTTTCTGCAGAAATTGTAATTTTGATTTCTTCTATTTTACTTTTTTCCTTTTGTTTTACTATTTTAATTATAGTAAAATGTAGGGGGTGTAGGGGTAAAAAAAGGAGATCTGTAAATATTTGGTCGGGGAAAGGGTAGTAGAGGATCGTAGCGTGTACTGATGGAACTCTGTTTTTCAATATAATTTCTTTTGTTTTGAAACATGTCATATCAACAATTAATATGCTTTGATATTTTCTTAATTAATGATGTGATATACTCCTAATAAAAGTTAAGCACCGTATAATTGTAACTAATGACGTATTCCATTGCATCATTGTAGGTTATCTGATTAGGCTAGTTTTGAAAAATTGGGTCTTGTGTCGTTCCGGTGAAATTTTTTAAATTTATTTGAATTTTGTATGAATGTTGAGATTGGAAGGGAAAAGTATCTGCTAATTGTTAAATTAATATTTTTTATAAAAGAAAGTAGATGATATGTGTCAAATTATTGTCTTTTATAGATCTAAAATTGAAACATAGTTGTGTAAAGCCTACGATCAAAGTTCAATTTTATCAAAAAAAAAAAAAAAAAAAAAAAAAAAATGATCAGAGTTCAATTGATTAGGTTTTGGCTCAGTTTTTTGAAGCCGTGAAACTGAGCCAGAACCTAGTCAAACAGAGCATGTATTCTTTAAGATACCAGTTTTTACTAGATAAATGGTATCATAGGTTATAAATTCATGACTTGTTTGTTTGGTGTTTGAGAGAGTAATTTAGGAGAGTAGTGAAGATTTGTGAAATAATTACGATTTGTGTGATGTTTGCGAAATAAAGTAGGTGTATATTTTTTTGGGAGAATTAGATTGTAGTTGGAAGTTGTGTAAGATTAAATGTCAAATCATGTTTGTTATGTGAGATAAATTGTGTAACAGATGAATTATTTTATGACAAATCTAAATAAAGTTTGTATAGGCTTTTTTAGGGACAAGAAAATTGCAATTTGTTTGATATTTGAGAGAGTAGTTTGAGAAAATAAAGAGATAATAAATTTATTTCATAAAATAGAGAATATGTTTATTTCGCTTTTTTTAAACACAAAATAATTTTAAAAAAAACCAAATAAACATGCCCATAATATCCCATCCATACGTGCAATTGTGGCAAATAATTGCATACCAATGTGTTGGACCAAATTGGTAAAGCCTATGCGCAACTTTAATACTTCTACCTTTCCCCGACAATTTTAGCTATTTTCATTTCTATTGTTGTGAGCCAAAGTCGCTTAGGTAGAGCCGTAGAGCTTTTTCTGACTTGATTATCGTGTTTTGGCAGGCATAATTATTTGGCAATTATTCTACAAACATAGATTATAACAATTCCTAAGGGTTTTATGGTTTTAATGTTAATAGAATGGAGAATTGAAGACATGATTTTGGTCTATGAAAATGTTCATTAATAATGTCTTCGAATATCTACGTACCTGCAAAAGAATTGAAGTGACATTACACTGATACTATTTGCAAGAATTAAAGTAAAGAATCCCGTAAACCTAAGTACTCTTATCAAATAGTGTCATATAGTGCCGAATTAGCAAATAGTGTCGTAAGTTTTCATCAGTTTGAAAAATTCTATTTAATAGAAGGTGAGTCGTTTGTATTTCATCACCTTCTCGATCTAATAATTTATAAATCACTCTCTCTACATCTATAATTTCTCCATACAATGAATTCGGGAGACGGTAACCCAAATTACTACACAAATTTTGAACAAAATTCGAGTAACTCCTACCCGAATTTTGAACAAGATTCGAGTAACTCCTTCCCGAATTTTGAACAAGATATGAGTAACTACTACCCGAATTTTGAGCAAGGTTCAGATAGTTACCCAAATTTTGAACAACCTCCGAGTAATCATTACTCAAATTCGGGAGAAATTTCAGGCGGTAACCCAAATTTTGAACAAGGTTCTGGTTCATACTTCCCAACTTATGACGAGGGTTCCATTGAGCACTTCTTAAATAATTTCGATGATTATGCATTGTTTAACCTTAATGAAGGAGAAATGGTCCATCAACAGTTCCTCAAACAAATTGAAGAGTATCGGCAATTCAATCTTCAGCATGTAGATGTGGCCCATGTCCATGGTGGCTCTAAACCTGGACGAAAAGAAAAACCGAGGAACCGTGAAGAGAAGCACCAAGAACTCATGCGCAATTACTTCGTCGAAAGGCCTGTATATAACGACGAGGACTTCAGAAGGCGTTTTCGGATGAAAAAACCCATGTTTCTCCGTTTGGTTGAAGGATGTGAGTGTGAAAATAAATATTTTCAACAAAAAAGTGATAGGGCCGGACGTTTAGGGTTCACACCCCTAGTGAAGGTGACCATCGCTTTGCGTATGTTAGCTTACGCAAGCCCCGTTGATGCTCTGGACGAACCCTACCATATAGGAGAGTCAACTGTATGTGAAACATTGCGCCAATTTTGCAAAATTATTTTGAAAAAATAAAAAAAGACATATCTTCGTAAACCGAATGTGGATGATCTTAAAGCAGAATCTCGTGGATTCCCCGGGATGATCGGGTCATTAGATTGCATGCACTGGGAGTGGAAGAATTGTCCAACTGGATGGCAAGGGGCCTTTTCAGGAAGACTAAAAAAACCTACGATTATTCTTGAAGCAGTGGCTGATGCCGATACTTGGATAGGGCATGCTTTCTTGGCGTACCCGGATCTCAAAATGACATCACTGTTCTTGGCCGAAGCCCCTTGTTTGATAGCATGAGACAAGGAACGTCCCCACAAATTTAGTACGAGGTAAATAACAAGAAATACTTCATGATGTACTATCTCGTGGATGGCATATATCCAAAGTGGGGCGACATTGATACAGACAATTAGAAACCCGATTGACCCTAAAGATCAATTCTTCACCCAAATGCAAGAATCATATCGGAAAGACGTGGAACGAGCATTTGGGATTCTGCAGGCTCGTTTCACGATAATTAAGCAGCCAGGTGGGGGTTGGAACATAGAAGACTTGGGCGACATAATGCTGACTTGTATCGTCCTTCATAACATGATTGTGGAGGACGAACGTGATGAATAAGGCAATGAAGACTCTAGTGATGATGAGACCGATCCTCGTAGATCTCGTAGGGCTCGTGCAAAAATTTATGAGCAATCGAAAAAGAAAAAAACTACTACAACCGTAGAATTATCCACAAGATCAGGCAACATCGATATGGAATCATATATGATGCGTCGTGGCAATGTTTGAAATAAAGAACTCAATAGTCAATTGAAAAAAGATTTAGTCGAACACTTGTGGGCAACACATGGGCTATTTTAGAATTAGGTGTTTCTTAGTAATCGCATATGTTAAGTTATTTAATTGATCTTTAAATAGTATTTTTAAATTTAGATCTTATTCACTTTTGTTAAAGAATTAAAATAAAATTTTAATATAACCTAATTGAGTAAGAATTTGATAAAGTTAAATACCACTATAAACGTTCAAAAACCAACAAAAAAAAAAACAAAAAAAAGAAAGAAAGAAAGAAGAAAAGGCGCTAGAACTGGCAGGCAAAACAAGATAAAGAAGAAAGAAGGAAAGGCCCGGCAGCAGGCGAAACAACAAAAAAAAAAAAAAAAAGAAGGGGCACGTCCAGCTGTTGGCAGACAAGCATTTCCCCCCCGATGCCTGCCTGTCCATACGGGGGAGCTCTTCTCTAGCCGACGGGGGGCTGTTGCTTGCCTCCTCCCTTCGGTTGGAGATGGCCTTAGTCCAAAACCCAATCTATGAAAATGGAAGTTATTTACCTAATTGACATAATTGTCGGAACGAGCAATTATTTATTAATTTTAAATTGATGTAATATTTTTTTTAAAATGCTGCCTTAAATGGTTGCTTAAGTCAGACGGGTTAAGATATGCTATTTATGATATTGTAACGTGTTAGGTAATACCATTAGGTTGACTTGGGTCTCGAGGTTTTTCTATATATTTTCGTTCAATATTTTTTGAAATTGGTGATGCAATCTCGTGAAGGTTTAGATGAGGTGTTATTTCTTCAGAAGATTATTTAATCTTTTATACTTTGATTAGATTATTCATTTATTTTTTCTAAAACATAGGTAATTTATAGTTGTTAATTAAAGAAGCGTATGTGATCTCTTGTAGATATACTAGGGTCAATAATATCTTATATAGGACCACTGTCTACTAATAATGACCTCAGAGTACGGTTGAAATATTTTAGTAAATCATATATTAGTATTATTTCTAACATGAGTAGCTAGGGGTAATTTGGAACTTAAAAAGACACAAACCATGATTTCGTCTAATATTAAAGGGTGATTAAGGTATTTCCCTCGTTACAATTGATCATTCGGGAACAAAGGGGCAAAAACTTTTTACTGAAAATATTTAACATGTCAAGATGCTATCAAATTTATGCCATGTTAAAATTTATATCAATTAGGGGTTGATCCAGGAACCAAGTCTATTCTTTTATTCGTTAATAATTGTGTAATTAATGACTAAAATATTGCCCATCATAGTTTAATAATTGTACATGAGTACTATACACAAACAAAATACTTTAGGTACCCCACATTTTTATTAATAACATTTCTTATGCCCATATTACTTTAATTGGACATATAAAATTGAAATAGCTCTTCTTAACAATCGTTTAAACTTATTAAAAGTTTTGTAATGAAATAATTATCGAATTAACAATTAACTCCAACAAACCTAGCTAGGTCGTGAGGACCTCGATCAATCACCGATACATAGGTGTCGCAACCTAGGAAGAATACACAGGCATGGTGATGGTAGTGGTGATGGGGAGAGGGGAGGGTAAGCAAGGACGAATTCAGCTAATTTTTTTTCTTTCTTTTTTTATTGAGGGGAGGGGGTGCAAGAATTTCATAAAAAATATTTATTACTATTATTTTACAAATAATTCATAACAGTCGTCGTATATTTATTTTGTGCGTGTTTGAGTATTAACCAAGTTCCTATGAAGTATATAATATATGGTGCATACGAAAGTCGAAATATTAAAAGGAGAAAGTAAAAGCTAGGGTCAAATAATGGATGCTGTACTTGATTGTACTCTCTTGTCATTTTCCAATAGACTTCACTTTCAATTTTTATTTTCTTTATTCTTTAAATTGACTATTACTACAGTTTTACGTATTAAAATGCAAAAGCTTTATCAAATTTCTTTTTTTAGAATAAAACAGTCATTCATTTGCATAAAATCCACGAAACATTAATGACGAATTTCAGCTCTTATGACGCGTGTTGTACTCATAATTGAAACATCCACCGTCCAATACTCTCAACTGATCATCTAACGGCTGCTATCTTATGTTGACTCCCCTATGTTGAATGAATTAATAACGATTTGTTTGTGGGAGTCCATGCAATCGATTCATGGTCCCAAAATCCTTGTTAATTAAGATGTCTATTTATAATTGCTTCAAAAGTCTTTTGGTACTACATGAAGATATTGGTAAATGAAATAGCTACGAACTTATATGAATATGGACAAAAAAGTAACTCCAGTACGAATGTGGACTAAAAACTGGAAAGATACTTATATCAGAGAGTTCTGGCGAATTATGAGAACCCTAATTATCTCTTTACATACAGAAGATTAGGGTTACGGTTCTCAACACACTAATTCGATATTCTGCTTTCTTCTCCCTATCTAGAAGACCTACTAAAAGTCCACTATAAAATAAGCAAATTGGTATGGGATTGATTTAGTCTAAAGCAATATCCATAACAAATTCATGTATTCTACAAGCTTTAATTGATTCCAAAATAACAAACATTTGAGCACATCACATATAAATCACACATAAGCACTTAAGGGCATGAAATTTACTTTCTTTAACCTGTTGATTTTACATAAGGAATTTTTTTCCTTCAATCCATGGAATTTTGACGCACTTTTAATTAATTGTTTCACATTTAAAACGAATATAAATTTATCTGAGCAAATTTTATAATTCACAAAGAATTTGTAGAGTTAGCATAAATTAAATATAAACATAAAAGTTATGTTTTCTATGAAATATTTACAAACAACCGAAGATTAATTTAAACAATACAAAGCCAATATAAAGCTACAAAGTTAAAAGAAATTTGAATAACCCTAATGATATAGCAAAAGTGAAACGATGCTAACACTTGTAGATTTAACCCCAAAGATTTATCTCATATTAAATCATTTAAAAGCTTCATACTAAATCAAATGCATACATGTGTTCATTGTGAACGTTTAATCTGGATGGGGAATGTTTGGAATCTGCTATAAATCTGATCGACCGAGCATGAGGTCATTCTCAACGGAAAATTCTTGTATAGACCTGGTCTATGAGCTTTTCATAGACCTTGTGGTTGTAAATGAACCACATTATACATTTTGATGATGTCATACTCTCAAAATGTATGATGTGGTTAATTTACAACCACAAGGTCTATGAAAAGCTCATAGACCAGGTCTATGCAAGAATTATCCATTCTCAACCACATCGCCTTATTTCCTAATGAACTATAAGTTTGTCTTCTAAATGGGGAGTACAGAGCAATATATTTAATAAGTTGGGTACAATAATCTTTTTATTCTTTTTAAAATGAGAAAATTAGATTTATCATAATTTCTATGCCAAAGAGATCATCTATCCAATTTTTAATTAACATTCGTATTAATGTAGTAACTAATTATACCACTAGATATTAAAAATCTAATAACTTTATTTATAATAACGTAACTATCATAATTGACTAAATAGTCCAATTGGAATTAGAAAATAAATTTCGTAATATGTTATGTTAGATTTAGCTTTAAGAGAATGGAAAAGGGAATATTTTCTGGGGAGCAGCAATGCAGAATGCAAATGGTAGTGGGGGAGGTTGTTGACCTCTAGGCGCTATTGAAACAAGTTGTTCTATTAGATTGTAAGCAGTGACGTGGCAATTGACTTTTTCTAATATTTTTGTCTCTTTTAATAAATTATTTCTAGTATTTCTTTTGCTGAGCTTTTT
Source organism: Penstemon barbatus (assembly GCA_003313485.2). Lineage (NCBI taxonomy): Eukaryota > Viridiplantae > Streptophyta > Magnoliopsida > Lamiales > Plantaginaceae > Penstemon > Penstemon barbatus. Next base: position 17,350,496 of record CM064883.1, on the reverse strand, counting down.
AATTGTCTCTTTCTATCTCATTCTTTTGTTGTCAATTGTCATGGGACAAAATGGCTTCATGCTTACGATATCATGATCTCATTATTCAACCAATATTTAGTTCTTTTTTATACCACGACCACATTCAATTATATATTTTTTTAAATAAAAAGTTATACTTTTCTTTTGATAAATTATAAAAACCAGCAGTATTTATGAAGTGAAGGCTTCTTTTTTCTTTTCCTTTCTCAATTTGAAGGTTTGTCAGTTTCGCCTAAGAAAATAGAGAATTTTGATAGATGGAGTAATATTCTTCGTTCTTATAAATTTAATAAGTTATTAATTTGTTTTATTTTTTGTGAAGAAGATGCGTAGGGTAAAAAATAGTTTTCTTTACTATATCATACGAAATTGTTAAGTCGGTGAAGATAAGAGAGAAATATAATGGGCGAAGAATGTGACCTATTACAAGTCATATTAACGCATGTCAATGTAGATTTAGTTTAATTTTTTTTTTAAATGAATATTTTAAAAAAGTTATTTTTTAAAATGAAAGAGAGGTTTTAAGAGGATATCATTTTTCTAAAACTGAAAGAAAAAAGATTGTTTATTTAGTTTTCAAAAAATGCTGAAATATTTTCTGAAGATGGAACAAACAGGACTAACAACCTGTTAATGACTTATTGAACTGGGCTTCACATTGACTACTATAGAGGAGTACTATTTTATATATATTGACGAAATGTGTTACAAAAATAAAATATTATTAATTAACTCTACACAAACGTTGGCCTATTTGTTTGGCGTTTCCCAAAAAAATTTTGTGTTTCAGAAATGCCAAACAAACATATTTTTTATTTTCTGAAATAAATTTTTCATCTCTTAATTTTTTCAAACTACTCTCTCAAAACACAAACAAACAACAATTTTATTATCTCTAAATAAAACCTATACAAACTCTACTATGATTTTGCATAAAGTAATCCATCTCTTACACAATTTATTTTATAACAAACATGATTTGACATAAAGTCTTACACATCTTACACTTACAATCCAACTCTTTCAAAAAAAAAACATACACTCACTTTATTTCTCAAACCACTCTTTCAAATCCCAAACAGATTATTTCACAAATCTCCATTACTCTCCCAAATTACTTTATCAAACATCAAACAAACAATCCCTCATGCTTCCTTTGCACATGCAATTGCACCTTGATTTTAAGATTAATCTGGTTTTGGATGGGGTTCGCAATAACTTGTCAACAGTATGGTGGGCCACTACCCCACAGGTGATGCACAAGATAAGTAAAATTAATATGGTGGACTTGGACTTTGACTTGGTCTATAAATGAATTCTCTTTATTCTTATCCCATAAAAGAACAAATACAAAAAAGAAAACAATGAGCAAGTGGTATTTTAAATCTCATAAACATATTATTTTGACACTTTACATTTTGAAATTAAAAAGTTTACACTTCACACTCCCAAATTATTTTCATGGCAAACCAATTATTAGGAATTAATTTTGCAATCTAGGAGGATGTATTTTATCAAAGAATATGCAATTTAAAGATACAAAGTGCAAAAGTATTGTTTTATGAGATACAAAATGTCAAATACTCGAAAACAATACATATGCTAGTATAGTTTTAATTCCTGATGTCCGTCCATGTACAAGATATGTAAGATGTATCAATATCCCCCTACACGTGTGGGCGAGTTGAATGTGTGGGTAAAGCAAGTTTATCACGTGACATTATACAAAGTTCAAGTCATACAAGTAAACTGAGCACAATCCATATGATGAAATCTAAGATGTATTTGTATTGCAATCGATCATATTCAATCATGTTAGGCTCATGGCTAATTCAAACCGAATTTGACTATATATTGCTAAAATATTCATTTACAGTGCCAGTACTCTTAGCACTAGGCATTTTATAGTTGTTTTCTATAACGATTTAAAAACTTTATTAATGTGAAGATATATTAACTTTTATTTGTATATAGATAGTACTTTTTATACATTTAACATATGCTTCTGCAAAAAAAATGTTATCAAAACTAAAATTGAGAAAAGTTTATTGATCAATTACATAGAAAACTGAAGTTAATTAGTCATTTAATCTATATATAGAGAAACCTTGTTAGATAAAGAAGATAACAAATTTTAGTCAATATTTTTTTGTCCATGAAAATAATAAAAGTATTTTTTATATGAAATATATTTCAATGACTTATGAAGCAATTATAAATTTTGAATAAGATCTCTAAAGAGTAGGAATGACAATGTCTATACTATACGCTTCTAGAAATTGACAAATTAAGTGTCACGGTCTTGAAATGGAGTTACATTAATTTTATTTTAATATTTCTTAATTATTATTTATCTAAGTAAATCATCTTAGTCGAACTTTTTCTAAGCAATTATGCTAAAATGATATAATTCAGCCTTCAGGCGACAAAGACAGTGTGAATTCACAGGATCATTTGGGCCCAACATATAAAGCCCAATTTGAGTTATCTACTTTTTCTATCAATAAAAACCCAAATTTAGTTTCATTCTCTCAGCCTGATTGAAGAATGTAGATCCAATTTTCTACAAATGCACATAGTTCAATCAAAGGAAATGATATTTATCTAACTTATTATGAACAATAATTTATTTAAACAACTTAGGGTTGTTTACTTGTACGAAACTAATATGAAATTTTAAACAGATACCTAAATTAGTCCTAAATATTGATGATTTTATTGTATTTTGAAATTATTGGATGACATATTCGTTCTTTTACCCGCATAATCTTTTGTCAAATTTCTGTAACCCAGCACGTTGTAGTCCTTTACCGTACTAATTTTAAAAGAACTAAATTAAAGGCGATACAAAGTGAAAGCGACAAGGTTATGAACTGCACATTTTGCATTTCTTCGCACGTGCTTGAATTTCCAGGCCCATTTTTTATTAGGTTCTCATTTCTCCACGACAAGAACAAGATTAAGACAATCACTTTAAAAAACGACTTTATACGTGTTCTACTTATTTATAGTATCGCACGCTAGATGAAGAGTCAATGCTTTGACAGTCATAGGATTGAGACAAGGTTTGATAAGCTGGACAAAGTTGATTGAGCCGTGGTCCCGAAACACACTACATATTAATTTGTCTTTAATTACTAGTTATAAATAAAATTATAAACCAAGTTGGTTATGGATATGGTGAATGTTTCATAATTCTAAAATAGATTAAATATGGTAGCAAGGTAGTCCGTTCTGCCTTCCAAGTATAACGTCTCTATGCGAGACTTTAGAATATATTTCATTTACATTCTGAAAAATAAAAAGGCATCTGGAAAACACGGCTCAAATCCAACCCTTACTCTTAGCTAACTCGTGTTTTGCCAAATTTATTATTTGAGAAAATTGCAATTTTCCCCTAAACTTATAGCCAAGTTTCACTTTCCTCCTGAACTATTTCTTCCCACTTTTTCACCCATGGAGTTCAGGGGAAAAGTGCAACATAAAAGTTCAAGGTGAAAAGTGCAACAATGGTGGAAGTTCAGGCAACGGGGGAAAGTACAACTTGGTTGTTTTCTGATTGGAAGTAGTATTTTTGCTTCTTTAGTTAATAAGTTCATCTATTTATTTTTCAAATAATAATTATCAACTAGAAAATATAAGTATTTAGATTTTCAAACCTTTTTTTTTTTTTTACAAATTTTAACAAATTGATGAAGAATTTAATGTGAAACTTGCAAGGTGAACTTAAACATGATAGTATAGTGTATGCTCGATTTTATACATATCTCTCACTTTATAATGTCTAAATAATATATTTGTATCTGTTTTATATTTATAAATTTTGTCCTAAAGTTTTCATTTTTCCTATATTATATATCTTATTACAATTATACATAATTTTAAAAAAAATTATGTCTTTTTGCACTTTGAATTATACTTTGTTGCAAAAAATTGAGCTTTGCCCCTTAAACTTACAGCAAAGTTGTATTTTTCCCTCTAAACTTACACCTTTGCAACACTTTTCACCTTGAATTTTCGCGTTGCACTTTCTCCCCGGAACTCTTTGGCCAGAAAAGTGGTCGGAAAAAGTTCATGGGGAAAAGTGCAACACTAATGTAAGTTAAAGGTGGTTAGTGCAAATAAATTGAAGTAAGGGGAACACTCCAACTTGACTGTAAATTCGGGGGAAAGTACGATTTTTCTCTTATGTTTTACCTTCAAAAGTTCGATGATTTTATTTTTAACCCAACCGTTTGATCGTCCCAAATCCAGTCTATTTGTCACTTATTTCAATTCCCTTGTAGCTTGTTTGGTTGTCAAGAAAGTGAGGGAAAATTATAGGGAAAGGAAAAGGAAAGGAAAGGAAAGGAAAAGGAAAAGAAAATTATTTTTCTCTACATGTTTGGTTGTCAGGAAAATTATTTTCTTGCAGATGTTTGGTTGTCAAGAAAATTTTGAAATATAACATTTTTGATAAATATTTTTGTTTGATTATGAATACTTTCAAAAGTATATTAAAAGTGATTGCAAAATAAAAGTTATCAAATTAATTCCTAGAAAATAAAAAGTACAAATCGAGTAATTGAATCAAATAAAAATAGTTAGAATAACAATATATATTCTACTCGGGAATGTTTATCAATCCATGTATATATATGATATATCTTCATATATCTACATTACACGTTTATATATATATATATAGTAATTAGTAAAAAATTTAATTTTTCTTTGGTTGAGATTTATGTAAAAATTAGTTGATATTGTCTTTTGTTATTTGTATTTTTTTATTTCAAGATAGGATTTACATTTTATTTGTTGATAAAATATTGTATGAATAATAATGTTTTCATTATATTAACTATAATATATAGACTAATTTGACGCTATTGTATATTTTTTAGCTACGGAATTTATATCAATTTTCAAACTTAACAAGGGTTATCGTCAATTTTTAAAGTTAACAGGGGGTTACTGATAATATTTTAGGTAAAAGGGGTGCTTTTGCGTCATTTTGTGTTAACAGGGGGTTACTGATAATATTTTAGGTAAAAGGGGTGCTTTTGCGTCATTTTGTGGGGGTATAATTGGTATAATGACTTGAGAGGGTACTTTTTTGCTAATAATAAATAAGCACAAAGGGGCTTTTGATAGAAAAAAATCACAAATGAAGAATTACGATAGTTAGACAAAGTACAAGGGGAGTTTTGCAATTTACTAAAATATTTTCCCAGGATTTTCCCATCAAATTAGTGGGGAAATTTTTTCTTCACAAAATTTTCCAGGAAAGTTGAAGAAAAATAAAAACTTCCTTTCTTGCTATCCAAACAACAGTGAGAGAAAAAAAAGTACATTATACATATGGATGAAGAAAATATAGCATATCAATGCAGTAGACATGTTCACCTACAAAACTTTGCAATTTGTGCTTGAAATAATTTCTTTGTGAACCTTCATAATCAAAAAGCACAATAGCACATACAAAAATGAGAGAGAACTTCAACATGAGCACGTATACTATCAATGTACGGTTGTGGAAAACTTATGGGTAATTTTTGCTAAAAAAATTGGGCAAAGTAATCAGATAGAAATACACTCGTTTTTTGATTATATAACACTATACAGAGAGAATGTATTACACGTGTATTACAATTTTTGGATAGTCTTTACCAAACTAGTTTTGGGAAAAAAGATTATCAATCTCATTGCAATCTGCATATAATTACATAGAAGTTTCTTATTGGCTTCTCTTCTAAAACGTGCTACAAGCATATGATAAACTAAATATATTCACCAATGTTCTTCCAAACTGCACTTACATACTAACAGGCTAACATTCAATCAGAGACTAGGATATTTATTTAAACTATGTATAGACAGAGAACTAATACTAATATTCGCCAGAGGATAAGAAGTCGCATCCATCATTCATAACAAGATCTGATTCATTAGGTGGTACAACCCTTTTCCGCAGTAGACTCTCGATCACTGGGTATGTTCTTTTCCTCCCACCTCTCGGCCTTGAACGAAATTGCTCATCCGACTCTACAAAATCTCCCTGTGCAGAAAAGTAACCGAAAAAAGCTACATAATCAGACAGCTTGTGAAACTCTAGAAAGAATTCAAAAGGCATTCATCATACAAACTTACTGGGGTATAGACATGGCACCCCGATTTTTCGTGGTTGTCCCTCACATGTTTGAAAGCAAATTTCATATGACAACCAGGAATACCACAGGTAAATGGTTTAATCTCCAAATGAACAGCTTTGATGTGCTGATTGAGATTTGATGTCTGCAAAAGAGAAATACTTATTCAATTGACAATTGCTACAAGAGGTTATTTTATCATGAAGAACACTAGATTTACAGTATATGATACAAGTTGAACTAGTTTTGGATGGGAGAGGGCTTACAGTTGAAAATGTTGACGAGCATCCCTCAAAATTACACTCAATTCTCTCTGAAGAAACTACTGTTTCATGCATGCGGAGATGACGCTTCATGTTCTTCTTTAGTTGCTTTGTCCCACATTTATCACAGTTAATGTATTGATGACAAGACTGAATATGGTCCTTGAGGCACTGCTTATTACTGAAAAACTTCATGCAGCCAGGCTCTGAACATATCGCCTCGACTGTATCCAATTTAACTGCATTCAGCACGAAAAAAATCCAGAAGGTCAAAAAGTGGCAAGCTAGAATATATGTATGTTTCAGAAATAATATTAATCATAAAAATTTATTAATAATAATAGACTTACCATGAGAGTCCTCATGTTTCCACAATTTGGATGCATACTTAAACACTTTTCCACATCCAGGTTCTGGACAGACATGTTCCTTAGGGTGCTCGACATTAGCAGGAGCAGCTTCACTGTGGAATTCTTTCATGTGACGGTTCATATTAGATTTAATTGCAAATCTCTTTTTACAGTCCTCAACTGGACATTCAAACAATTTTCCTTGATGCTGAAGCATATGCCTCGTTAAATGGTCATTCCTTCTATAACTGGAGTGACAGTCATCCACTGGACATTTAAAGGGCCTCTGCAACAGAACAATTTGCCTTGAGAAAATAGTTATATAAACTGTTCTAAAAGAAGATAATAAAGCTCTAATCCACGACAAAACCCAGAAGAATTCCTCAAACCTCAATGACTAACGAGCGTGACAGAGGCTCCCTTGATGGAGCTTCTCAGGCAGTCTCCCACCTGATACTAATCCATTCAAGGTAATGTTGTAGCCTCTCGCATTTTGGAGTTCTTTTGTATGGGATCCAATGCTTCACACCCAATGACAAATCATCATAATATTTTTCCACCCTATTTCAATCTGCAAGATGGTCTATTTCAATAGACAAAGTACAAGAAATAAGAAATAAAACCAAATATAAGGGGAAAAAAGCTCAAAATGATAACTCGGGCTTGAAGGTCAGACCCTCACTAACAAGTAAAGTAAACACACAATCATCCATATAAGACCTCATTGTTAACTACCACAGCACTTCAACAAATAGAAATAACACATTGCGGTTCAGCAATTCAAGGTTAGTTTTACAATTATCAACTAAAATACAATGACAGAATACCGCACTGCTTTTGGATGCCAGCAACATTGTATATTACCAAATCAAAACATTCATGTTAACAGTAAATAACAGAAATAACCCATAATCATTAACATACAATGATCCAAAGCATCAAATTTACACTACAAAAACAAAAAAGTAATTGAATCTGCATACTGACATCTAAAGAATGGCTTTGCATATGCTGTTTCAAATGAGCAGGCTTCTGGAAACTCGCACCACACTCTTCGCACTTATTTAACTTCTCCAGATCGCTCTTTCCTTCCAATTGCTCTTTTTCCTTCAATTCATCCTGCAATTCAGACAAAGTCTTATTCACAGATGTATAGAAGCTGAAGCAAAGCGTTCAACAGATTGTTCCCCTAACAAATAAATATCCAAAAGTCGTCAAAATAAATAAATTAAAAGACCTGGTGGTGGGAGAGGATGTGAGAGGAGAGGAGAGATTTCTTTGAACGGCAAATTCCACAATAGTCGCAGTAATATCTCCTGATGTCCCTGAAAATTGCTCCTCGTGTGTTATCTTCTTTATCCCCCATTTTTTATTGATAGATTGATTGTATGGATCTGTATGTGTAAGAGGAATGGAAAAAGAAGGGTTGAGAGGAGATGTAAGGAGGCGTAGAAACCCTAGCTCTCAGCTGCAAGTGTTAACCTATATTTATACTGGTGAAGTTTAGTTTTTATTGTTTATAAATTTAATTTAATAAGTTAAGAAATGTAACTGGTAGTTACTTTTTTGGAGAAAAAATTCAAAAATACCCATTTAATCAGAAAATCAAAACATTAATAACAAGTATTGGTAAAATTGGTAGAAAAAAAATTAATTTTTCATTGAACTCTTAAAACTACAAATAAAATTAAACAATTTTCTTTTGTCAAAGCGATGAATAAAAAAAACGAAAGGAGTACTCTTTATTGCATTTAAATTTATTGTTAAATGAAATTAGCTTAAAGAACTCAAGTTTAAAAAAAAATGGTAAAACTTTAATTACATCAATAATAAGATTCAGAAAATTTATTTAATTACAACTAAATTGTAAAGAAAATAAACTATCAAGCATTAATATTAAACTAGAAGAAAAACTCATCTAGAATTAATTGTTTACTAATATAATAAATCTTTGACCCTAATTCATACTGGGTATAATCCAAAAATATGTAGTTTATATTGTTTTAGTGAGCTTATTATATTACATATGAAATTTATTTAGATTCCTACCAAAAAAAGAAATTTATTTAAATTGTGTAATTTTTGAACGGTTAAGATTTTAAGATGAATACATTTTGATCTTATTATGTATTACTAATATTCTTGTTAGTTGATCATTTTTTTTATACTGTCATTTTTCAAATATATTTTTTGATGTGATGATCAATTTTACATGAAAAAAAGAAAAAAAAAATGGAAGCATAAAAAAACTGTGTTTTAGGTTGATTAAAATTAAAATATGGGTAACTTTTACTTCAATATAACTTTTAAAAATATTTCTTAAAATTTTTTAGGCATCCAGAAACATATATTTCTTCACAATAGCGAAGAAAGGTGACGAAGCGACAATACAAACACATCGTTGACAAATAATCAACAAACTTTACCTAAAATTTACCGGTTATGTTAAATAAACCAATTATAGATATCCATCTAATCATACAACTCATGAAAGAGTAAACATTTATGTTTCGTCTAGTTATGCATACTTATTATTTATTTACTCTGACATATTTCTTTCATAGTTGAAAGAAGCAAGAGATTTGCTTCCATTGAGACTAAACATTTAGAACTAGGACACTGCTTCGGGGTTCTTGAAAAGGAGACAAAATGACATGATTCAATAAAACCAAAGAATCAAGAAGGGGGTCTCTTGTCAATCTTGACACTGATCCAGATTCATTGGATGAACTTAGTGAATCTTCCCCTAATCAAAGTTGACATCTTGTCTGTACAAAAGTGTCGAAAATATGGAAAAGAAAAAAAGAAAGAAAAATTAAGAAGGCTACAACTGATCTACAAAGTTAACAATGTAATAGCTAACTAGTGTTGTACTCTTATTACTTGTTTATTCTATTTAACAATGTAACTTCATTCATCTTTATTAAATCATATAATCGAAAACATGCTAACTAGTGACATAAAGCATAATTGCAAAAGATAACGAAAAAAAGTTAAGGATACGATCAAGGAAATAGTAGTCTATAACTATGAATAAATTTTATTCACCGTGCAAATTCCAAAGATGCTAAACAAAACGGGGTTTTGTTTTTTGAGAATGAGTTGCATTGTCTGGAATATTGTTATGACTTAGAAAAAAACGAGGGAAAAATACTTTTGGTTCCAAACTTTACCCTAGAAAACACATTTGGTACCATGCTTTGCAGAAAAACAGATTTGGTACCACAATTTAGAGAGTCTTGACACATTTAGTCATTCCGTTAAATTTTGGACGGACGCACGTGACCGTCACATTCATTTGTTTCGACTTAGAAAAAAACTCAATAAATTCATTTATGTGCTCATGTAACAGAATAACGTTTCACTTGCTCGGTAAAAGTTACCAGTACTTGTCTCGTTTTCATATTTAATAATCATAATATGTATCCTAATGTTGATTTCATTATACCAGCTAATGTTTCCTTATCGGAAAATCTGACTAGCCCACACATTTATATTAAAACGAGCTTAAAGCACTCCAGATGGTCACTCTACAACTTATTAGGCCTCATAGCATACCCGAAAATCTACATGATTTGGTGCTTTTTAAGAATTTTTTGCCAATGATGGCAATACTTGCTTTGATGTAAGCCCTCAATTGTAGTGCCTTCAGCGGTGCGTATGTAATCTTGAGAGTTAGTTGAAGCTCCAATCCATATGCAAGTTTTACAAATGCTGCATTTCTACGTACCCTTTGAAAAGTTGATAAATCGAGGGTATTTCAAGATCATCATCATAATTCAAATCGATTAATGTGAATAGATATTCTTATATATATAACCTCACGTAAAGTACAAATATGTAATATTTTCATTTGATTTTAATGTAATTCAAATTTAAGTTGATTTAAATATATTTAATTTAAATTAATTTTAGGTGATGCCCCGCTTTACTGTTAGTTGCTAGAGTAAAACACTTTCATAGGAGAATCAAAATTCTTTGAAGAATCAAAGGATGATTTTATGTCTAATCTTACTTCTTTTTTTTTGCCGGAAATGGTCAAAGAATTCAATCAATGCTCAATATAATTTAATAACTGACCATATTTAAAAGAGATAATGGCAATTTATCACCCTTTAATATGCATAATGTTCAATTTCTCTTCTAGTAATTTGAAAATGAGCATTTTACCCCTTATAATTTCATAAAAGTTTCTCCCTGACATTTTTAAATTTTAAAAAAACATAATTGACAAAACTTCCCCTCTTATATATGACACACTACCACTGTGTTATGATATATGTGACACTTTAACCCCCATGAAAATGTTGCACATTATCCCTATTTTACAAAAATATTTTTCATGCCACTCTTGATTTTGACGAGTGAGTTACACTTTTCGGATGAGATAAAAAAAATGCTTCTTTTAAAATTAGGGGGTAAAATACTCTTTTTCAAATCACATGGAGGGTAAATTGAATATTATTTAAAATATTTGGTCACAGAGATCTATATGAGGAAATTAAAAATTTCCATTTTCATTGTGCGTCCATTTTTTCCCGTCACTAACGTTTTCGTGATGAAATAATAACTTTTTGCTACAATTTTGTGTGTGGAAATTTGTGGCAAAAACTATTTTTTTAGTGCATCACATATCATTGTGAATCTACATATATCAATTAAATAAGTGTTATTTGCTCTCTACAAGATATATCACGAGATTCATCGACAAAAACAACAAACAACCCATCGTCGAGCACTTTAATAATATCAGTGGTTGTTTTAATTGCAAAAACATTGGCAATGTCTTTTTGAATTGATTAAGCTGTTAACTTAAGATTTTCCAAGGCATTATGTAGATTAACGGCTCTAGCAACTTCATTTTGATCTGCTAGAAACGTAAAAGTTCAAGGAAGTTCTTTTGGTTGCTTGAAGATTCCGATTTACCAAGCCCTTGTTTAAGAAAAAATCGAACGCAATAAATCAAATCCGATAATTATTGAACAAGAGTTTTTGGGATGGTTATGGGTCAATTTTTTGGTTTGACTGAAATTTGGACCAGTTATCTTTTTTGAGCTGGAATGACATGAGCTTTGAATTAAATTATCATATTTGAGCTTGTACTTTGGAACCGTAAATATTACTACTCTATTAAAAAAAAAAGTTGAGTGGGGTCTAGACCCTACTTGCCTCAATGTGCACCCGTCCAGAGTGTAAAATATGTAACACTTTAAATTGAATTATTTTTGTTATGTGAGATAAGTTGTGTAAGAAATGAATTATTTTATGTAAAATTAAAGTAGAGTTAAGTATAAGAAATTTGAGAAATGATAAATTTATTTAAAAAAGTAAAAAATATGTTTCGCTTTTCCCAAAGACTGAAATATTTTTGAAAAATCAAACAAACGTGCCTTTTTTATAACAAAATTAAAAGGGGAAATTCTTACCCAGACCGGGTTTGGCCGAACCCAAACTAATTACATAGCAAGTGTACTACACTTGCTTTGGGATTGGATGTAACTTTCAGGAAAGTGACCAATCACAAAGCAAGTGCAATACACTTGCTTGGTGGTTGGATGGGTTTGGCCAAGCAAGGCTTGGGCAAGAATTTTCCAATTAAAAGACTTCATCATCATAGGAAAAGTGAAACAGAGGTAAAATCTACAAATTTTAAGTATCAGAAAATTGGGCAAAACACTGGCGGGAACCAAAGCAAGAATTTCCTATAAACCCTACTCTCCCTCTCTCTCTCTCTCTCTCTCTCTCACACACACACACAAAGTCACTTAATATGCCGTCTTTTCCTCAACCAGGCACCGTCACCATTTGCGAAATCAACAGAGAACTCGGTAATTTATTGTTATAATTGAAACCCTTTGCCTTGTTTTACGAATTCAATAGCTAATAAACGTGACAGTCTATTGAGCTGATATTAGTTTTATTTAATTAATTTGATTATGCAGTAACCGCTGACCATCTCAGCGATGATCAGGCCAGGGAGACCTACGCCAAAATCCTGGTACACCCCTCACATTTTTTTTTTCAATTTCGTGAAATGTGGATTTGTAATTTGATTTTCAGTTGATGGATTAAATTCAGGGAATCATATTTAGTCCAGTCCCATTTGAATCAGAAAATATATCAAGCACGGTGGCGGAAGAGGAAGTGATTTTACAAAGGAAGGGCAGTTTAGGCTTTGTGTCAGCTGTGATACAGAGCCTGTTGAGTGGTTCTCTCAGGCCACTTTTTCAGCCTGCTGATGTAATAATTCTCCTTGTTAAGAGTTTTTTTTTGTTATATTAATGTGCTGTTTTGTTGTGCATAATTTTTTTGGGTTTGATTATAATGGTTTCTTTCATTTAAGTATTATTATGTAGCATGTAGTAGAGTTATACTGTAAGCAATAGTAGGTGCTGTTGGACATTGTGTAATTTCATAATGTTAAGGTTCAATTACGTGAAATTGGAAAAAGAATGCACTCACTGATGTTATGTTAGAAATTAGATTTAGAGGTTATACTACTTATGAGTTTATCGGAGAACATATATGGATTTCATGCAAGATACTGCAGACCAGATATATCTGTAGTTATTTAATGTTGGTAGCCACCTTTTTGTCATCTGTCTTAAAGCCTTAAATCAGAGATGTGATTTGAGTATGCAGGTATGCACATTTATCAGAACAGACTGATGGTTGGTCTAAGAGAAGGAAAATGGTGTGAGGTTATTGAGCTTTTTAACCTTGAGTGTTAGGTTTTTTAATCTTTCTGTGTACATTTTCAGGTCAAATTATTACAAGATGCTGATCTTCACAGTGTAAGTTGGCATCACCACAAACAAATTTTAGCATTTGTATCCGGGCCACATCATGTTACAATTTGTGACTACAATGATTCTGGTAATTGACATCATCACTTGATGCTCTTTAATTGACTGTCCTTATGGTACTTCGAGGAATTTTTTCTTTTAAATTTTATTGTTCCCGGGATACCAATTGAAACTTTTTTCCATCACAATCAGATGGAAAGTCTCCTTGTGTCTTGACCAATGAATCCCAAAAAGATGTAAAAGTTATTGAGTGGAGACCAAATGGAGGGAAAACCCTTTCTGTGGCATGCAAGTTAGTCCTACAAAATCAATTTTTTTGCATCACAGTATATTATTCCGTTTAAAGTCTTATTTTTTCGAACTTGCTCATAGTTAAGTTAAAACCTTTAATATGGTTTTATCCATATTTGATGATGAATAGGGGTGGCATTTGCATCTGGGCTGCTTCTTATCCAGGTAATGTTGCATCTGTGAGAACTGGGGTGACTTCAAGCACACTTTCTAGAGGCTCTGGGACTAGATGGACTTTGGTGGATTTCCTTCGAAGTTCTGATAATGAACAAATAAGTGCACTTTCATGGAGTCCTGATGGAAGATATCCTAATCAACTATAACTATTCCTTAGATGTGCACTATAATCAGTTAGATATTATCTCTAATTTATTGTTGTTTGAAGATTGTGCAGTCTATATTATCTACTGAAATACAAGTGCCTATATTTCACTTATCCACTGTATTCCCCTCCTTGATGTTCCAAATAAAGAATGTTATTCTTGTTCTTTATCTGAAAGGAAAAAAGTATTTTCATTCTGCTGTAAATTGTTTTTGTGTGAGTCAACTGTCATTAATTCTACTGATCTTGTATGTACTTCTTCCCGTCCCACTTTCCTTGCTCCCATTTCTATTTTGGGACGTCCCAAAATATGACTCCCTTTCTCTCTCAAAAAATTTCAAAAGTTTACTTTTTTAACAAATTGTCTAAAACTCCGTGCCAAAACTAAAGGAATAAAAAACTTTGGGACGGAGGGAGTATAATATTTATGTATCTTGCCCAAAGTGAAGTTGCATTTTTTTCAGACCGACCTTTCTATTTTCAGTTGGAAACTAATATCATATTGATAAGTTATGTTAGTTTGAATGGATTAGTGGTTGGATCTGATAACTGGTACTGGTTGTATTTAAAATTTCCTTGACATAGTTCTACATATTTAGCATCAGCTTCATTTGAGAGTTCATCTTTCACCATTTGGGATGTTGCACAAGGTATGTGATTGTGATTTTCCCCACAAGTTTGTATTCTTACAGTTTAGTTTTCTAAAGCCCACAAAGCACATTCTAATTTTCTACACTTGTTGGATGGCTTCATCATCATCAGACTGTTATCATTTTTCTCTTGCAAAGTCACCATATCTATCTTTGGATACGTTCGACTTGATTGTTTTTTTTTACCAATTCTTCATTTCTTGCATCTTTAATAGTGTATTAATATGTTTTAAGCTCAAGGCAATTCTCACAAGATGGCATTTTCTCTCGCCTTCTCTTACAACTTAGTCCTTTGTGAGCTCTTTTCATAAATAAAGTTTCGCAATTTTCTGTTTAATGCGATGGTCAACGGATAAGCAAAAGCGCAAATGAAAGAAATGGATAAAGTCTTACTCAAATCTGCAGTATTTCTCGTTAATCTTAGTTTTTTTAATTCACTATAAATGAGTGAAATGGCTTGACAATGAAATAATTGGCCCAGAAGCATTATTCTTTTATGAACACGAGTATAAAGCATCGTAATTGCTAATTTATTGATGTGTCGAAACTACGAATTTTCACCTTTAAGAAATGTATGATTTTTCTGCTGAAGTATGAAATTTTGATAAACACCTCAAGTATCATTTTAGAGTATAAAGTGAATATGTGAGACTAGCTACATCTCATCTGAATCAGGTTCTGGTATCACTGGTAAAAAGTCACTCAGTAATCATTTGAAATATTGTCTTATAAATACTTGAAACTTGAAGGTTTTCCCTTCAAGTTTGGTGATGCATTTAGGTCTTCAGTCGAATTACTCTTTTCTCTAGATTTTGACTTTATGAAGGACCTCAGAAGTTAAAAGCTATCATGAGAGGAAGTATGATTAGGTACCATTCGTACTACCAAAATTTGTGGACTGAAGTTGTTTCTTTATATACCATTGGCAGCTGGGCGGAAAGATATGTTGTTGGTGCAATTTATGGATATGTTGATTTAAGCTATAAGAATCTGGTGTAGATGGTGATACCAATTTGCACCTGCCCTAAAACCTGTCTCAATGGCATAACTCTATTACAAGAGGCAACCATGATCTCGATGTGTCTTTGGCACATAAGTCGGCACTTCTATGTGCTAATAAGGGCTTTTTAAATTTTTATATTTTATAATTGTGCTAATAAGAGCTTTATTTAGATATACATTTCATGAATTTTTTTCTACAGCTTAGCTACTTGGCATCTAATGAATGATTAAAGAGTTTACATTAGAAAAACTATCAATCACTTTGATGTATTTGCTCTACCTTCTTCTTTTATCTTAATTGCTTACTTAGCTCTATTATCTTGTGTTACAGGGCTAGGAACCCCTATTCGACGAGGTTTAGGAGGAATATCACTGCTGAAGTGGTCTCCTTCGGGAGATTATTTTTTTGCTGCAAAATTGTACTGTAAATCATTAGAAAACTTTCATAAAACTTCTTGTGTTTAAGATGTTTTGGAAAACATTTAGAGTGACCATATATATTATGCAGTGATGGGACATTTTATCTTTGGGAAACTAATACATGGACATCAGAGCTATGGTCCTCAAAAAATGGACTTGTCACGGTTCGTGACCTCCCTATTATTTTTCATGGTTGATAAAGATTGGGTGTTTGGACCTGTATTCAAATTGTGTTTACTCTGTTAATTTGATAAACCAAAAGTATGAACTCATCTTTGATGTAAATTTATCTAGTCTTGTTTGTATACACATCTATTTCCTTCACTTGTCATTTTAACTTGGTGTCTCCACTAGTTGTGGGAAAATGTATTTTGGCTATGAAGGTTGATGTTCAAGCCTTTTTAAGAATCTGTAGGAGAAATGGTTTTTTGACCATTGCACCTCATATACCGAAGTATGGCATGCTTTCCATGAATGGTGTTGCAAATCTGATGATTTAGATAACCCAGTGATGCTTCCTTTTTATCTGGATGGTGATAATGGGGTTTCTGTGATTGTTGTAGAATACATTGGAATTTCTTTACACATTTCCAGTTAGCCTCTAGTTTTGTCTGATTTCTATGCTAAATTGGAAACATCATCTTCTAGGTTGAACTATGGAATAATTGTGACTCTGATTACTGATTGTAGGGAGCAACATGGGATCCTGATGGTCGTATGATCCTTCTTTCTTTTTCAGAATCTTCGGCTTTAGGTTCCGTTCACTTTGCATCAAGACCTCCATCACTAGGTATGCCTTATCTCTTCACATCCGATAACCTCTATTTCATTTACATCTCATCCTTAATTCTGATATGTATATTTGGATGATATTTATGTTTTTTGTCCTGTAAAATAACATGAAAGGACCTGAGAAGGGATGTTTATTTGCTTACTCTATTTCCTATGTGGATGAAAGTAAATCAAGGATGATGCTGTTTAAGCATAATTCTGAAGTTGTTTTGCGCTGTTTTTCCTAAAAGAATTAGTCCAAAGGAAGTGTATCATAGAGGAAATGCTGGAGGTTCTTTGAATAACTATATATGGGGATGTTTATGTCTCAATTAATTATCAGATAGCTTTCTGTGGTTGCATGATGAAACTAAGGACTTCTTGAGATATAGTGCCGATGGTACTACTGGATATATGCTACTATTACTAACAACATAGTTTTACCATTTTATCATCTTGCACATTGCTGATGTAAATGAAGAGAACTCATATAATACTCTCTGGTTTTACCTTGGGAAAATATACATGGGTGGGTGGTAGATAGCCCTGATCCTGGAAATCTTTACAGTTTTGACCAAAGAACTTAGGGTTTGATTCCCTGTATCTCCTTTTGCTCATTAAATAGATGCTTTGGCAATTGCAAATATTACTATTGTTTGTATTAGAATCTTCTATCATTTCTAGAAAAAGATAACCTTGGGGAACAAGAGCTAATGTGTCATGTGTGTAACAAAATGATTGTGTAGTATCTCTGTTCATTATATTGTCTTTTACATGTGTCTGCAGTTCAGTACATGTTAACATAGATTAAATCATTGCTTGGTTGAAAAAAAATTCAGTATTCACAAACTAGTTGTCTTTTAACTATCAATGACGATTTTCTTCAGATGCACACCTGATACCTGTTGAATTGCCAGAGATAAAACCCTTAACAGGCAGGTATAGAAATCCTATATTGTTGCTCTTAAACATATGTATCCTACTCTCAGGTTAATCATCCTTCTTAGATCACTTGTTGGCAAATGCTATTAATGAATTTTCTTATCATGTATGCAGCCAAGTTATTGAGAAGATAGCATGGGATGCTTCTGGAGAGCGTTTGGCTGTGTCTTATAGAGATGGTGACGAGTTATACCAAGGTCTCGTAGCCATATTTGATGTTAAAAGAACTCAACTAATTTCAACATCGTTAATGTGAGTGCAAATATTTAGCTTGATGGGAAGCTCATTACTTGTATACTTTTGACATTTATTTTCATCATTTTGCTCGTATGAAAAATTGACACTGATATATTTCACATTCCATTCTAGATATGTTTTCTATTCATACTTTAAGCTCATTTCTATGTATTTTTTTGCTAATATAGTGGATTCATTAGAGGTCCTGGGGACAATCCTAAGCCAGTAGCATTTTCATTCCATGACAAGTTCAAACAGGGACCATTGCTTTCTGTGGTTAGTCCTCCGACTTCTCCTTCTTTCTCCTTCAAATCTCAGTTTCTGTGGCATCTTATGATCATCATTGATATGTAGAAATGTACTATAAATGTTGAATAAAATAAGATCATTTTACATCAATTCAGTATAAAGTAATGTAACAGGTGAATACAAGTACAACTCTAGGACTTTTTGTTAATTGCCTATTAGAACATCTTCGGCTAACTAAGTTTCTTGTGCAGTGTTGGAGCAGTGGGTTCTGCTGCACCTACCCACTTTTATTTCGGTGAAGCATTCTTCAATAGTTAAGGTCTTGGTCCTACTTAGGTTTAATCTTTGCAGTGAGTATCGATTATACAAGTCTTGAAAGTTAATTATGTTTATGACTCTACCTTTCATGTTTCCAATTTCTTGTTTTTTTTTTGAGATGTATAAACTGTCTCTGTTTGGATTTCCTGTTATTACAGGTTATGCAGAAATTTTCTTCTAAATATTGTAGTTGAATCTTCTATATTATTGAAAGTCCTTGAGTAAATCTTGTGTTAATTCTGTTTCAGGAGACAGGAAGTTCCTGCGATGTCATTGTTTATGAAGGTGGTTGTATCAAGAGTTGCATTTTGGTTGATTTTCAATTTATTGCGTTGTCAGATTCTTTAGTTTGTAGTCCTGTTATTATGATTTGGATAAACAAATCAATTTGATCCTTTCTCTTTATAGGGAATTAACTTTGATTTCATATAAAATTAAATGAAAGGATTATTACAGTACGAATACATTTTATTTCATTTCATACGCAGTCCCTAAAATAACCACCTTTGGAATTTGATTTGAAATTTGATTTAAACAGCAGTAGCTTTGTCAAATTTAACAAGGGTTGGTGAGATGCTCATTCCAAAGTTTCCTTGTTTGTTTGCTTCACCTGGTGTAGAATTAAATGTGTAAAATTTTTATCTAGAGTGTCTAATGTAACCGTGCAAGAGAAAGAAAACTCTTGCAAAATAGAAGAACAACAAAGGATTAAAACTACACTTGATAAATGGAGAGATTATGAGAATAAGAATATAGACTAATATACGGGACCAAAAAAGATTTCTTACATTAATATATTTTTATCGTCATATCATAATTTACTATTCCATGTTAAAGCTTTACTGTCAAAGTCTCAAAGTGTTCTTGATGATAATTTTTACCAAAGTAATTATTTATAAGAGTTTGAAGGAGCCAAATATATCGAGTAATTGCGAACTAGTTCGATAGGTATACTGTAAAGGCTTGTCATGATGCCAAGAAAAATAAAAACCTAAAAAGCCATTTGATGCCAAGAAAAATAAAAACCTAAAAAGCCATTTGTTAATACCTTGATGCTGGAGGATAATTCAGTATGAGGTTTGGTGCATTATTCTATGTAAAATTTAAAATTAATTAAAATTGAGTTTCAATCTCAATAATCGCAAGTGAGATACAACCTCCGTCACTTTTGACGAAAAAGAGATTTTGAGTAACTTTTTATAATCACAAGGTAATTCCTTGCAAGTGTTTGTAAAACACAAGGAGGTTCCATGTAAAAAAAATAATACAAGGGAGTTTTATGCAAGTTTTCCAAAACATAGATGATTTTTCCAAAAAGAATATTTACATTTATAGTTGTTCACAAGCAACCAAGTTCTAATTTCGTAGTTAGCATTCATCAAATGATCTTTTTCATGAATCACAAAAGTAATGACTTTCCTAAATCTCTAAAGCTTGTAATTGTGGCTTAAACTTCTTTTCTATCCTGCAACCAAAAAGATGTTGAGATTTATGATAATACAACGCATAACTTACTTACAATGACAAGCAAAACATTCATTACCCCCTAATTTTCCTTCTAATAAGCCAAACACCAAAGAAGACTTCCTAAATGCCACAACAATGTCATTTTCGGAAAATCGCATATTCGTCAGTCTCATCACACATAGAAGAAACAACCGAAACAGCATGAAAAAACATTCTTGAACTTCTACTGACTGACCCCATCTCATCAACCTTTAACTAGAGGACCTGAGTATATGCACTACCAATTAAATTTAGTGGACAAATTACACGTGCACAAAAATAACTAAGCAAAGTATCCAAAAAAGTCAACGACCACCATATGATATTGTCTTGTCAACCAATTCACCACAACAATACTACCATCTACCCAAAATATATCAACATCAGTGTTATGTTCCCTAAAAATTAGTAGTCGGAATAATGGTTCTATTTTTTACTTTCTTCCAACAAATCTCAAGAACAATAAAGTAAATTTTCTAGCAATGATCTATGCATATCCTTGTTTAATCATACTTTTGGCAACTTTCATAAAATCAGAGATGATTGTTCCATGCATCAAGTTCCTGCAGCGGGTTAAACATAAACTTTGGTCAATTCAAGAGCATCCACACCACCAATTTTGAAAAAAATTAAGTTATATAGCAAAGAAAATGATGGTAACAGAACAACAATACAAGGAAATGTCCAAATAAGCATGAAGGCAATTGAAAACATAAAATGCTAGGCCTGCATAATAATGCATATATGCGGAATTAATAGCAAATTTAAGGCATCACAAAGAGGAATAGCCTTACCGTGCATCCTTCTTCGTAAGAGGATATTCATTAGCTGCTTCCAGTGCCCCCTCATATGCTTGCCTCCTTGCTTCCTGCAAAAACAAGATGAACAGAATTGAACTTGCATGGCAGAATTTTTTGTGTTAAAAAAGCCAACATACAATTTCTACAATATAATTTCGATGAGAGGAAGTTTTAAGTGAATTCTAAATCAATTAAATACGTTTTAATCACTTCAACTCAAGCTCTCACCTCTATGATAGGTTTCAAAGCTTCCAAATAAGTATTACCATCCTCTAGTTGCTTCCAAAGAAGTATTACCATCCTCTAGTTCGCGTTCCCCCGCAATTACCTGTGTAACACATATCCAAGTACTCAAAGCATAAGATCAATCACAAGCATTTCATGACCTGATACATATATATATATATATATATATATATATATATATATATATATATATATGGGAAATTTACCTAGACACCCCCTGGGTTTAGGCCTAATTACAGGAACTTACCCCGTTGTTTGAAAAATTACCTAGACACCCCCTCTGGCAAAACAGTATTACAAGAACACCCCTTACGGCGTTAAATTTTGACGGCGGAGGATGACGTCATCATTTTTTTTAATGTTTTTCCAATTTTGCCCTCGGTGTGTATTTGTTATATATGTTATGTTACAGGGGGTGTATTTGTAATATTTGAAATTTGATTGTTGTAGGCTGAAAATTACTGTTGTATGTGTAATATATTTCCATTTCAATATTAAAACACCCAATAAATACATAAATACCAATCTACCAAGCCAGTAAATGATGAAATAACACTCAACTATTTTTCAATAAAATGTTCCACTTTGCATTAGATCAAAATACATAAATACCTGGTCAGTAGATGATGAAAAAATCACTAAATAATCGAAAAAACACCAACAAAAGCACCAAATAACAAAAATAAAAACCAAAACCAGCAAATAACAATAAAAAAACAGCAGAAAACAGCAGGAAAATGCAGCAGGAGCAAAAAACCCTTCGGCCCGAACTTGTTCTTCACGGCCCGAAATTGTTCTTCGCGGCCCGAGTTCACCAAACCCAAAATTGACTTGGGGAAACTGAAATTAACACTATCATGAAGAAAAGCCCTAAAAAATCCAGTAGAAATCAGTTCGATAACACCCCCAATTCGGAGATCAAAGTGGGTGCATAAACCCTAAATGCCCAATTCGATTCAAATCTTCAATCCCACCTTCAATCGGGCAATTAATCCAAGGAAAGTGACGAAATAAACATATAGAAGTGAAACACGAAGCAATTTTCCAGAATTAGGGGCTCAAATCAGCGAATCGGGATGAACCCTAGAATTTGGGGACGAAAAGAAATCACTCCCAATCGCAAAAACCAGTCCATAATCCCGAAAATTGCTCCAGTAGGAAGATGCGCGATGAAGAGGCGAGTCTAACACAACAAGAATTACTAAAATCCGTCCACAAACAAGGGAGAAATCATGATTTTTGTGAAGGTAGTGAAAAATGTGCGAAATTTTTTTCCAGTTTTTTTTTTTTTTTTTTTTTTTGTAAATATTAAAAACAACTAAGGGCATTTAAGACATTTCACAATTTCCGTTAGCGTTGACTAACGGCCGTTAAGTCAAGGGGGTGTTTTTGTAATATTTCAAACAACGGGGTAAGTTCCTGTAATTCGCTTCCTAAAAAGCTAATCATACATATAGTTGTGGGAATAAGAATTAAATGTTAAATCTAGAATATGTCATACCCCTCCTATACCGGCAACAATGGAAGGAGCAACCATAACATTGTTTTTAAATAAATGACCCAGTCCTGCACATGTATAAGGCATGTTTGAACCTAAATAAATTTAAAAAATAGTTAGCCAACAATAATAATACAACAATAATATAGAGATAATGAAAAGAAGATACCTTCTACAATAATCTCACAACGAGAAGATTCAAATGCTTTGGCATCAGATTTGTCAATCTCCATTTCTTAAGCACATGGAAATGCGACAAAACAATCTACTCCCGAAGGCTTTTCTCCTTCAATGTACTTCGAGCTAGGAAATGTTTGTGTATACTCGCTGCATATTGTTTATATGTTAGAGCCGAATAAAAATTACAAGTTAGAAGCATAGACATACAAACCTCAAATTTTCTTTCCTATCTTTTATGGCCTTCAAGACAGAAAGTTTACTATAACTAAATCCTTCCTCGTCCAGGAGATAACCTTTTGAATCTACAACCACATACAAATGGAGATCACAAAATGGGAGTTTTTCATCAATATTAGCATCCTAAAAATGCTAAACTGATAATGTGACGGGAAGACCACCAGAAGCAATAAGCTCTTCTAACACATTCATGGCAATCTTCCCGAAGCCACTAAGTACACATCTGAGAGGAGGAACAATTCATGCAAAATGGTTAAAGTGAAGTGAGTAGTTTAGTTTGACTAAGTAATCTTACGACGTGTATATATATATATATATATATATATATATATATATATATATATATATATATATATATATATATATATATATATATATATATATATATATATATATATGACCTTAGGCCATGCATTTCTTTGCCACAATCAGCAATCAATAATTTGGCAAGCGAGACCTAGGAAAAACAAAAGGATTCGATTAACAATGAAATGCATAAAATACATAAAATCACATTGTAGTTAATTAGTCACCAATCCATAGGCAGTAGCTGCAACTCTAAGGCCCGATCCTGACCAGTTTACTATTCCTTGTACAAGTAAGTTATGCATTAATCTATGAACAAACAAATTTAGAATTTGTTATCATAGTTTCTTTCAATCTTGTCATTTTTTAGTATAACCAATTTTAAATAATTAATGCAATCCAATCTAAAACATACAACTCTGACCTAGGAATGACCAGCCAAAACCAGGTATTGGCCAAATAAATAGCCCATTTCTCGGGTGCCAACACCCATTTCTTCAGAAGGAAGGTCCTAGATTATTAGAACATAAGATAATTTCAATGATATTTAATAGATAAACTTAAAAAATTTAAGAGTATGTCTTCATATACCTTGTTAGGACCCAAATGCCGGAATAATCCATTCATGAAGCATTGACATAATCTAAGAATCTATATACGCAATACACGGAAAACAAGAAAAAGTCAAGAAAAAATCAAATTTTTATCTCATACTTAATATATTGCATAAATACCTCATTGTCAATTTTGCCTTTGGAATCGAAATCACTCCCACCTGAAGAGCCTCCAAGTCTGTGAGGTGATAAAGCATTTTTCAGCATCTGCACACATAATAGAACATTGTGATTCCCCTTCCTCTTCAACGTTAATAGGTCTTATTGAAGTTAATGTGTATATAAGTTTGAAAACTACATGTAAGAAACCGAGAAATTTGACAGGGCCCAAATTCAGGGAAGGGTGGAAACGCAAACCACCCCTGTGTGGACCTATGGCACCATTGAACAATACGCGAAATCCTTTGTTGACGTGTTATCTGCCGTTGTCATCCATGCACCCATGGTACCCGAAATATAATTGTCCTCTCGGGTTCCAGCATTATCTTAAATAAATCAGCATACCTACAACATTGCACAAATAAATAATAATTATCACATCACAAAATCTTTTATAATTTCGTAATGAATGCAAATTTAAAAAGAACAGGCAACTTAGTCTTCATTATTAGCAGCCATCACGTTCAAACTGTTGAAGAGTTGTTCAATATATTCAATATAGGCATCTCCCCCAGTTTCTTTGATGAAAGACAATTTTGAAATGACTTCTTCTCTTCGATTTTGAGGTATGTTTGTATCGGTTCTATTAGAAGTCCAGTTCTTTTTCGGGATAACAGCTGTGCCAGAAGAAGAAAAAAGAGATTATGCTCATAACTAGAAATAGGAACAGTCCGGGATACCAAATCCTTAACCTTCAGCTCATTAAACAATTGACGAGCATCATTCACATTGGCGCTTTTACCTAACAACTCAATCATAGAGTTTGACGCGATAATATTCTTTTGTCATTCAAACATTGAAAAAGAAATTACAGTACGAACACATATTTTATTTCATTTCATACGCAGTCCCTAAAATAATCTCCTTTGGAATTTGATTTAAACAACAGTAGCTTTGTCAAATTTGTTAACAAGGATTGGTGAGAGACTCAAACCAAAGTTTCCTTGTTTGTTTGCTTCCACCTGGTGAGGTTTGGTGCATTTTTCTCTGTAAAATCTTTCAATTTAAAATTAATACAAATTGAGTTTCAATCTCATTAATCGCAAGTGAGATACAACCTCCGTCACTTTTGACGAAAATAAGATTTTGATCAACTTTTTATAATCACAAGGTAATTCCTTGCAAGTGTTTGTAAAACACAAGGAGGTTCCATGTAAAAAAAAAATAATACAGGGGAGTTTTATGCAAGTTTTCCAAAATACAGATGATTTTTCCAAAAAGAATATTTACATTTATAGTTGTTCACAAGCAACCAAGTTCTAATTTCGTAGTTAGCATTCATCAAATGCTCTTTTTCATGAATCACAAAAGTAATGACTTTCCTAAATCTCTAAAACTTGTAATTGTGGCTTAAACTTCTTTTCTATCCTACGACTAAAAAGATGTTGGGATCATGATAATACAACGCATAACTTACTTAAAATGACAAGCAAAACATTCATTACCCCCTCATTTTCCTTCTGATAAGCCAAACACCAAAGAAGACTTTCTAAATGCCACAATCATGTCATTTTCCGAAAATCCCATATTCCTCAGTCTCATCACACATAGAGAAACAACCGAAACAGCATGAAAAAACATTCTTGAACTTCTACTGACTGATCTCATCTCATCAACCTTTAACTAGAGGACCTAAGTATATGCACTACTAATTAAATTTAGTGGACAAATCACACGTACACCAAAATAACTAAGCAAAGTATCCAAAAAAGTCAACGACCACCATATGATACTGTCCTGTAAACCAATTCACCACAACAATACTACCATCTACCCAAAATATATCAACATCAGTGTTATGTTCCCTAAAAATTAGTAGTCGGAATAATGGTTCTATTTTTTAATTTCTTCCAACAAATCTCAAGAACAATAAAGCAAATTTTCTAGCAATAATCTATGCATATCCTTGTTTAATCATACTTTTGGCAACTTTCATAAAATCAGAGATGACTGTTCCATGCATCAAGTTCCTGCAGCGGGTTAAACATAAACTTTGGTCAATTCAAGAGCATCCACACCACCAATTTTGAAAAAAATTAAGTTATATAGCAAAGAAAATGATGGTAACAGAACAACAATACAAGGAAATATGCAAATAAGCATGAAGGCAATGGAAAACATAAAATGCTAGGCCTGCATAATAATGCATATATGCGGAATTAATAGCAAATTTAAGGCATCACAAAGAGGAATAACCTTACCGTGCATCCTTCTTCGTAAGAGGATATTCATTAGCTGCTTCCAGTGCCCCCTCATATGCTTGCCTCCTTGCTTCCTGCAAAAATAAGTTGAACAGAATTGAACTTGCATGGAAGAATATTTTGTATTAAAAAAGCCAACATACAATTTCTACAATATAATTTGGATGAGAGGAAATTTTAAGTGAATTCTAAATCAATTAAATACGTTTTAATCACTTCAACTCAAGCTCTCACCTCTATGATAGGCTTCAAAGCTTCCAAAGAAGTATTACCATCCTCTAGTTCGTGTTCCCCCGCAATTACCTGTGTAACACATATCAAAGTACTCAAAGCATAAGATCAATCACAAGCATTTCATGACCTGATACATATATATATATATATATATATAAAGCTAATCATACATATAGTTGTGGAAACAAGAATTAAATGTTAAATCTAGAATATGTCATACCCCTCCTATACCGGCAACAATGGAAGGAGCAACCATAACATTGTTTTTAAATAAATGACCAAGTCCTGCACATGTATAAGGCATGTTTGAACCTAAATAAATTTAAAAAATAGTTAGCCAACAATAATATAGAGATAATGAAAAGAAGATACCTTCTACAATAATCTCACAACGAGAAACTTCAAATGCTTTGGCATCAGATTTGTCAATCTCCATTTCTTAAGCACATGGAAATGCGACAAAACAATCTACTCCCGAAGGCTTTTCTCCTTCAATGTACTTCGAGCTAGGAAATGTTTGTGTATACTCGCTGCATATTATATATAAGTTAGAGCAGAATAAAAGTTACAAATTAGAAGCATAGACATACAAACCTCAAATTTTCTTTCCTATCTTTTATGGCCTTCAAGACAGAAAGTTTAGTATAACTAAATCCTTCCTCGTCCAGGAGATAACCTTTTTAATCTACAACCACATACAAATGGAGATCACAAAATGGGAGTTTTTCATCAATATTAACATCCTAAAAATGTTAAATTTGTACCTGATAATGTGACGGAAAGACCACCAGAAGCAATAAGCTCTTCTAACACATTCATGGCAATCTTTCCGAAGCCACTAAGTACACATCTGAGAGGAGAAGCGATTCATTCAAAATTGTTAAATTGTTAAAGCAATTCATCCATATATATATATATATATATATATATATATATATATATATATATATATATATATAAAACCTTAGGCCATGTATTTCTTTGCCACAATCAGCAATCAATAATTTGGCGAGCGAGACCTAGGAAAAACAAAAGGATTCGATTAACAATGAAATGCATAAAATACATAAAATCACATTGTTGTTAATTAGTCACCAATCCATAGGCAGTAGCTGCAACTCTAAGGCCCGATCCTGACCAGTTTACTATTCCCTGTACAAGTAAGTTATGCATTAATTTATGAACAAACAAATTTAGAATTTGTTATCATAGTTTCTTTCAATCTTGTTATTTTTTAGTATAACTGATTTTAAATAATTAATGCAATCCAATCTAAAACATACAACTATGACTTGGGAATGACCAGCCAAAACCCGGTATTGTCCAAATAAATAGTCCATTTCTCGGGTGCCAACACCTATTTTTTAAGAAGGAAGATCCTAGATTATTAGAACATAAGATAATTTCAATGATATTTAATATATAAACTTCAAAAATTTAAGAGTATGTCTTCATATACCTTGTCAGGACCCAAATGCCGGAATAATCCATTCATGAATCTTTGACAGAATCTAAGAATCTATATATGCAATACACGGAAAACAAGAAAAAATCAAATTTTTGATCTCATACTTAAAATATTGCATAAATACCTCATTGTCACTTTTGCCTTTGGAATCGAAATCACTCCCACCAGAAGAGCCTCCAAGTTTTTGAGGTGATAAAGCATTTTTCAGCGTCTTGTCACGGCCTGGCATTTTGCAGGGGCAAAATGGCGCGACACAGAGACCCGAGGGACGGGTGCGTGGCTCAGAGAGCTCGGGACGGGACATGCCGAGGACTTTGCGAGGACACGGAGCCAAGCGGGGGCGAAGCTTCCCACGTACGGGACGCTGCTCGAGGGAGGAAGGACGGGACAAGCGCGGCCGGCGCGCGCCATGGGCAGCCCAACCTTTCGGGCATGATACGGGACAACCGAGTGGCCAGGACGGCTCAACCCATGGGGCTGGTCCTTGGGGCGGATTTGCATGGGAATGGAGGTTATGGGAGGTCTCCAAAAGCTTCTACGGCATTCCGGATAGGTCCGGAGGGTTCTACACATGGGCGGTACATTCCGGAGGGTTCTACAAGGTTCCAAAGGGTTCCGGAATGTTCTACAAGGTTCCAGAAGGGTCCGAAATGCGCTACAAGGCTCCGGAGAGGTCCGGAGTATTCCACAAGGTTCCAGAAGGGTCCGAAATGTTATACATGGTTCAGGAGGGTTCCGAAAGGTGCTACAAGGTTCCGGAGGGATCCGAAATATTCTAGAAAAGGGTGGAAGATTCTAGAAGGTTGGGGAACCTTCTAGAAGGACGGAGAACCTTGTAGAAGACGCTAGAAGGTTCGAGAATCTTCTAGAAGACTCTAGAATGTTGTGGATGGTGGCGGAAGATAGTAGAACCTTGTAGAAGTTCTAGAAATAAGTAGTAGTATGTAGTAGTACATGCTAGAACATTGTGGAATGTTCTAGATAATTGTAGAAACTTGTAAATAGGACTTTTGTAGAATACTCTAGATGTAAGGAAGTTTCTAGATAGGATAGGGAAGTAGTATAAATAGGTGGAAAGGGATTAATTTGTAACCATCCAAGAATTCCAAGTTTGAAGTGAATAACATTCCAATTCTCTAAGTGCACTACTTTCTTACTTTCCCACCCACACTTCCTTAGCAACCTATTTAGGGACAAGGGAGGCTGACTTAGCCAATTCCGACAGAGGAGCGGAACATGGCTAGAGGCATACGTGGCTAAGTGCCGCACGGAAAACTTACGAGAAGTTTAAGTCCGTGACAGTCTGCACACATAATAGAACATTGTGATTCCTCTTCCTCTTCCACGTTAATAGGTCTTATTGAAGTTAACGTGTATATAAGTTTGAAAACTACATGTAAGAAATCGAGAAATTTGACAGGGCCCAAATTCAGGGAAGGGTGGAAACGCAAACCACCCCTGTGTGGACCTATGGTACCATTGAACAATATGCGAAATCCTTTGTTGACTTGTTTTCTGCCGTTGTCATCCACGCATGGTACCCGAAATATAATTGTCCTCTCGGGTTCCAGCATTATCTTAAATAAATCAGCATGCCTATAACATTGCACAAATAAATAATAATTATCACATAACACAAAATCTTTTATAATTTCGTAATGAATGCAAATTTAAAAAGAACAAGCAACTTACTCTTCATTGTTAGGCGCCATCACGTTCAAACTGTTGAAGAGTAGTTCAATATATTCAATATAGGCATCTTCCCCAGTTTCTTTGATGAAATGCAATTTTGCAATGAGTTCATCTCTTCGATTTTGAGGTCTGTTTGTATCGATTCTATTAAAAAGTCCAGTTCTTTCCGGGATAACAGCTGTGCCAGAAGAAGAAAAAAGGGATTATGCTCATAACTAGAAATACGAACAATTCGGGATTCCAAATCCTTAACATTCAGCTCATTAAACAATTGACGAGCATCATTCACATTGCCGCTTTTACCTAACAACTCAATCATAGAGTTTGACGCGATAATATTCTTTTGTCATTCAAACATTGAAAAAGAAATTACAGTATGAACACATATTTTATTTCATTTCATACGCAGTCCCTAAAATAATCACCGTTGGAATTTGATTAAAACAGCAGTAGCTTTGTCAAATTTGTTAACAAGGGTTGGTAAGAGGCTCAAACCAAAGTTTCCTTGTTTGTTTGCTTCCACCTGGTGTAGAATTAAATGTGTAAAACTTTTATGTAGAGTGTCTAATGTAACCATGCAAGAGAAAGAAAACTCTTACAAAATGAAAGAACAACAAATGATTAAAACTACACTTGATAAATGGAGAGATTATGAGAATAAGAATATAGACTAATATACGGGACCAAAAAAGATTTCTTACATTAATATATTTTTATCATCATATCATAATGTACTATTCCATGTTAAAGTTTTACTGTCAAAGTCTCAAAGTGTTCTTGATGATAATTTTTACCAAAGTAATTATTTATAAGAGTTTGAAGGAGCCAAAAATATCGAGTAATTGCGAACTAGTTCGATAGGTACTCTGTAAAGGCTTGTCATGATGCCAAGAAAAATAAAAACCTAAAAAGCTATTTGTTAATACCTTGATGCAGGAGGATAATTCAGTATGAGGTTTGGTGAATTTTTCTCTGTAAAATCTTTCAATTTAAAATTAATTAAAATTGAGTTTCAATCTCATTAATCGCAAGTGAGATACAACCTCCGTCACTTTTGACGAAAAAGAGATTTTGAGCAACTTTTTATAATCACAAGGTAATTCCTTGCAAGTGTTTGTAAAACACAAGGAGGTTCCATGTAAAAAAAAAAAAATACAGGGGAGTTTTATGCAAGTTTTCCAAAACACACATGATTTTTCCAAAAAGAATATTTACATTTATAGTTGTTCACAAGCAACCAAGTTCTAATTTCGTAGTTAGCATTCATCAAATGATCTTTTTCATGAATCACAAAAGTAATGATTTTCCTAAATCTCTAAAACTTGTAATTGTTGCTTAAACTTTTTTTCTATCCCGCGACTAAAAAGATGTTGGGATTATGATAATACAACGCATAACTTACTTACAATGACAAGCAAAAGACTCAGGTTCGAATCCCTGTTGGGAGAGGTTCCCACATTATGTGCCCGACGCGCCTCGAAAGGGATTAAACCCTTGAGAAACCAAAACAAAAAAATGACAAGCAAGACATTCATTACCCCCTCATTTTCCTTCTGGTAAGCCAAACCCCAAAGAAGACTTTCTAAACGCCACAACCATGTCATTTTCGGAAAATCCCATATTCTTCAGTCTCATCACACATAGAAGAAACAACCGAAACAGCATGAAAAAACATTCTTGAACTTCTACTGACTGATCCCATCTCATCAACCTTTAACTAGAGGACCTGAGTATATGCACTACTAATTAAATTTAGTGGACAAATCACACATACACCAAAATAACTAAGCAAAGTATCCAAAAAAGTCAACGACCACCATATGATACTGTCCTGTCAACCAATTCACCACAACAATACTACCATCTACCCAAAATATATCAACATCAGTGTTATGTTCCCTAAAAATTAGTAGTCGGAATAATGGTTTTATTTTTTACTTTCTTCCAACAAAATCTCAAGAACAATAAAGTAAATTTTCTAGCAATGATCTATGCATATCCTTGTTTAATCATACTTTTGGCAACTTTCATAAAAGCAGAGATGACTGTTCCATGCATCAAGTTCCTGCAGCGGGTTAAACATAAACTTTGGTCAATCCAAGAGCATCCACACCACCAATTTTGAAAAAAATTAAGTTATATAGCAAAGAAAATGATGGTAACAGAACAACAATACAAGGAAATGTCCAAATAAGCATGAAGGCAATGGAAAACATAAAATGCTAGGCCTGCATAATAACACATATATGCGGAATTAATAGCAAATTTAAGGCATCACTAAGAGGAGTAGCCTTACCGTGCATCCTTCTTTGTAAGAGGATATTCATTAGCTGCTTCCAGCAGGGACGGATTTAGCCAATTTTTGGGGGGGCCAAGATTTTTTTAAAAACATATTTATGCTTTATATGTATATATGTGTATATATACAAACGATATCTTAGTATTAGTATATAGTCCAATTATAAATTGAATTTGACTCGTTATAGTGGATGTTTATTGCCCAAATTATAAATAATATAATAATGCATTGTTACTAGCTAGTATATTTGTTATACAATAGGTCGTGAGTTATTAATTATATAAACTTGAAATTATAAGAAAATCAACCATAATTGATGCATTTTATCAAACAAAGAATGTTAAGAATCTGAAACCTTAAATCCTAATGTATAAAATTGTGTGTTGATGGTCAATCCATCATTGTGGTTTATCCCCATAGCAAATTATCTTCATAAAATGTAACGAATTGAGATAACAAAAAATTTCTAAAGTTATGTAAAGAATTGAATTTGAAAAGCACTATAAGAAAAATAACAGTAGTGAAATTCGCCCCCCCCCCCCAAGACTTTATTCCCTGATTCGTCCCTGGCTTCCAGTGCCCCCTCATATGCTTGCCTCTTTGCTTCCTGCAAAAATAAATTGAACAAAATTGAACTTGCATGACAAAATTTTTTGTGTTAAAAATGCCAACATACACTTTCTACAATATAATTTGGATGAGAGGAAATTTAAGTGAATTCTAAATCAATTAAATACGGTTTAATCACTTCAACTCAAGCTCTCACCTCTATGATAGGTTTCAAAGCTTCCAAAGAAGTATTACCATCCTCTAGTTTGTGTTCCCCCGCAATTACCTGTGTACCACATATCCAAGTACTCAAAGCATAAGATCAATCACAAGCATTTCATGACCTGATACATATATATATATATATATATATTCGCTTCCTAAAAAGCTAATCATACATATAGTTTTGAGAACAAGAATTAAATGTTAAATCTAGAAAATGTCATACCCCTCCTATACTGGCAACAATGGAAGGAGCAACCATAACATTGTTTTTAAATAAATGATCAAGTCCTGCACATGTACAAGGCATGTTTGAACCTAAATAAATTCAAAAAATAGTTAGCCAACAATAATAATACAACAACAATATAGAAATAATGAAAAGGAGATACCTTCTACAATAATCTCACAACGAGAAACTTCAAATGTTTCGGCATCAGATATGTTAATCTCCACTTCTGAAGCACAAGGAAATGCGACAAATCAATCTACTCCCCAAGGCTTTTCTCCTTCAATGTACTTCGAGCTAGGAAATGTTTGTGTATACTCGCTGCATATTGTTTATAAGTTAGAGCCGAATAAAAGTTACAAGTTAGAAGCATAGACATACAAACCTCAAATTTCCTTTCCTATCTTTTATGGCCTTCAAGACAGAAAGTTTCAGAAAGTTTAGTATAACTAAATCCTTCCTCGTCCAGGAGATAACCTTTTGAATCTACAACCACATACAAATGGAGATCACAAAATGGAAGTTTTTTATCAATATTAACATCCTAAAAATGTTAAATTTGTACCTGATAATATGACGGGAAGACCACCAGAAGCAATAAGCTCTTCTAACACATTCATGGCAATCTTCCCGAAGCCACTAAGTACACATCTGAGAGGAGGAGCAATTCATGCAAAATGGTTAAAGTGAAGTGAGTAGTGTAGTTTGACTAAGTAATCTTAAGACGTAAATTATATATATATATATATATATATATATATATATGACCTTAGGCCATGTATTTCTTTGCCACAATCAGCAATCAATAATTTGGCAAGCGACACCTGCGAAAAACAAAAGGATTCAATTAACAATGAAATGCATAAAATACATAAAATCACATTGTAGTTAATTAGTCACCAATCCATAGGCAGTAGTTGCAACTTTAAGGCCCGATCCTGACCAGTTTACTATTCCCTGTACAAGTAAGTTATGCATTAATTTATGAACAAACAAATTTAGAATTTGTTATCATAGTTTCTTTCAATCTTGTCATTTTTTAGTATAACCGATTTTAAATAATTAATGCAATCCAATCCAAAACATACAACTCTGACCTGGGAATGACCAGCCAAATCCCGGTATTGTCCAAATAAATATCCCATTTCTCGGATGCCAACACCCATTTCTTCAGAAGGAAGATCCTAGATTATTAGAACATAAGATAATTTCAATGATATTTAATAGATAAACTTCAAAAATTTAAGAGTATGTCTTCATATACCTTGTCAGGACCCAAATGCCGGAATAATCCATTCATGAAGCTTTGACAGAATCTAAGAATCTATATATGCAATACACGGAAAACAAGAAAAAGTCAAGAAAAAATTAATTTTTTTATCTCATACTTAATATATTGCATAAATACCTCATTGTCACTTTTGCCTTTGGGATCGAAATCACTCCCACCTGAAGAGCCTCCAAGTCATTGAGGTGATAAAGCATTTTTCAGCGCCTGCACACATAATAGAACATTGTGATTCCCCTTTCTCTTCCACGTTAATAGGTCTTATTGAAGTTAACGTGTATATAAGTTTGAAAACTACATGTAAGAAACCGAGAAATTTGACAGGGCTCAAATTCAGGGAAGGGTGGAAACGCAAACCACCCCTGTGTGGACCCATAGTTATAGAAGGTGCGCAAGGCGCGCGCAATAGCCCGAGGCGAGGCGAGGCGAGCCCTCGTCGCCTCGCCTCGCCTCGCCTTGCCTGTTACCGGAAGGCGCGGCCAAGGCCTCGCCTTGGCCGCCATAGCGGCGCCTTAAGGCGCGGCAAAGCTGGGCTTTTTGGTTATTGTCTTTTTTTTTTTTTTTTTTTTAAAAAATTGAAGTCAATTTAAAATATTGACTTTGCAAGCTGATCTCTCACTTCTATTCCACTTCTCTCTCCCCGTTTTATCTCTCTAAAAAAGGGGGAAATAAAACCCTAACCTTGAAATCTTAGAAATTGGAAGCTTGGAACCGCCGCCGTCCACTGCCGCTGCCGCCGTCCTTTGCCGCTGCCGCCGCCTGCTGCGCCGTCATCCTCTGCCGCCGCCTGCTGCTGCCATCTCCAAGTCTCCAAGTCCAAGTTAAAGGTTAATATTGTTCTTCATTTATTTGTTTTAGATATAGTTAAATATTTACTATATAAGTATATATATATATATATATATATATATAGAAAATTGATAGTTAAAGTCTTTAACTCTTAAAGATAATAATTAGTTAAGGATTTAATTTACTAAATAACTAATTAGTACTTAGTAGTCTCTTTTATTACTTTAACAATTATTTCAATGGTAATTATTGGCTTTTGATATATAATATATATAAATATATATGGTATATATTTAATTACATATTTACATCCAATATACTATATATAAATATATATGGTATATAATTGTGATCATAGATCATTATATTCCTTCAATTGATTGTGACATTGTGTAAATTTTTTGAATATAGAATGTCTAGTAATGTGGACCCCGGATGAGAACATGTGATTATGTTGAATCCGAATGATAAGTCGAAGAGTTTAAAGTGCAAGTATTGTGATAAAGTAACAAATGGAGGCATATCGAGAGCAAAACAACATCTTGTTGGAGGTTTTAGGAATGTGACGGGTTGCAAGAAAGTCCCCCCCGCCGTCAAATTATTTTTTCAAGAAGTGTTTGATGCTAAACAAACCGCGAAAAGAGTGTTGGAGGAAACACAATCGGAAACGCCTCATTTTGATGAAATTGCGGAGCAAGAAAAAGAAATAGAAGAAATGGAGGATAGGGAGGCACACGAGGATCGAGCTCATGGTAAAAGGCCCATCTCTTCTTCTAGCCGACCATCGATGGTTCCCAAAAAGCCGAGACAACTAGGCCCTATCAATTTGTTCTTTAATAAACAATCCGACGAGGATGTCCAAAGAAAGAAAGGTGATTTGTCCAACTCGTTCTTAGAAGTTCAAAAGAAGATGCGGGAAAATGCGGTTCAAAAATTTTGTAGATGGATGTATGATGCCGGCATCGCATTTAATGCAGTGAACTATGATAGTTTTAAAGCTATGATTGAAGCTATAGGACAATACGGTCCCGGAATGAAACCTCCTACTTATCACGAGGTAAGAGTTAGTTATTTGAAGAAGGAGGTGGAGCACACAAAACAATTGATGAAGGCAAATGAGGAAGAAAAAGAGAAGTATGGTTGCTCTTTGATCGTGGATGGTTGGAAAGATGGTAAACAAAGGTCTTTGATCAAATTTTTGGTCAATACTCCTCGAGGGAGTATGTTCATTGAATCAGTCGATGCATCAAGTTACTCTCACACGGGCGAAAAAATGTTCGAGTTGCTCGATAATTTTGTGAGACGTATTGGAGAAAAAAGTGTGATACAAGTGGTCACCGACAGTGCAAGTGAAAATGTTTATGCCGGTGAGTAATAAATCATTAATCTATCATTCTATTACATTTTATAATATGTTTATTATATTCAATTAATTTTATTTTTTTATTGTTCGATGAATAGGAAAGAGGTTGGAGCTTCGATATCCTCATATGTTTTGGACTCCATGCGCGGCTCACTGTTTGGATTTAATGTTCGAAGATATGTTCAAGTTACCGGAATGGAAAAGGACACTTGAACGTGCAATTCACATCAATGGATATATCTATAATCGAACAATAGTTTTGAACATGATGAGAGAGTTCACTAGCCAAAGAGATATGGTTAGGACGGGATCAACTCGTTTTGCAACTGCTTTCTTGACTTTGAAAAGATTTCAAAAGCACAAGTCGCAATTGAGAGACATGTTCATTTCTGATAAATGGAAATCTAGCAAATTTGCAAAGGAAAGAGGCGGCAAACAAGCAGTGAGAGTTATTTTGAACATTGAATTTTGGAAAATGATAAGTTTCATTATGAA
The DNA here is from genome assembly GCA_003313485.2 of Penstemon barbatus. Classification (NCBI taxonomy): domain Eukaryota; kingdom Viridiplantae; phylum Streptophyta; class Magnoliopsida; order Lamiales; family Plantaginaceae; genus Penstemon; species Penstemon barbatus. The sequence continues at coordinate 17,313,348 of CM064883.1, read as the reverse complement.
GTTTGCTGGCCCACTTGTTGAGGTTCTCCGACTTGTGGATGGAGAGAAAAAGCCTCCAATGGGATACATATATGAGGCAATGGACCGTGCAAAGAAGAAAATTGCGTTGTCTTTCAACAACAATGAGCAGAGGTATTCCGAGATATTTAGAATCATTGACAACCGATGGCAAAATCAACTTCATAGGCCTTTGCATGCCGCGGCACATTTACTCAATCCCGAGTTTTATTATGCAAATAAGGAAATTGAAGATGTTGAAGTGATTACCTCTGGATTTGATAAATGTGTTGAAAAGTTGGTTGAAGATGAATATATACAAGATAAAATTGCCTCGGAGCTAAAGTATTACAAACAAGCCGAAGGAACTTTTTCAAGCAAACAAGCTATTAGACAAAGAATAAAAATGGCACCAGGTAATGAAAATATTAAATATACACGATTAATATTATTTTTAATTTCATAAAAATGACACTAATGTTTTTAAATCTTTTTTATTTTCAATTAGCTGAATGGTGGGGTGCATATGGGAATTCGGCGCCAAATTTGAAAAAACTTGCCATCAAAATTCTCAGCCTTACTTGTAGCTCTTCCGGTTGTGAACGTAACTGGAGTGTATTTCAACACGTAAGTGTCTTTACATTTCATAATCTAAAGTTCTAACATATATTAATATAATATTCTAATAAGTTATAATTAATTAAACTTTACAGCTCCATTCCAAGAAAAGGAATCGTTTGGAGCAAAAACGTCTTAATGATTTAGTGTACATTAAGTACAATAGATCTTTAAGACGGAGATATGAGTTGCGTGATACCATCGACCCTATTATCTTGGAGAATCCTTATGTAGATGGTACTGATGAATGGTTGGTGGGAAAAATGGGGGAAGTGACGATGGATGATGATGATGATATTGATCTTGTGCATTCCGACGATGACTTAACTTGGGAACAAGTTGCCCATGCATCGGGGGCAAATGAACCTGCATATTCTTTGAGGAAATCAAGAGGTTCGGCTTCTACATCTAAAACCCCGATAGATAAAGTTTCAGCAACCGCGGGAAAAGCATCAAAGAATAGAGCACCGACACCATCATTTAGTTTGCCAACTTCCTCATCATCTAAAATACCATCATCCTCATCTACGTTGCCGACTACATCATCTACATTACCAACATCCTCATCTACATTACCACAATCTTCGTCTACACGTAATGTTAGTGGTGATAGTGATGATGATGAAGAGGAAGAGAAAGATAATGAATGTTATAAAGATGACGAGAACGGAGGAAGCGGCGATAATGATAGTGATGATGATGATGATGATCATGTGATTGGAGGAGAGTGGTCTGATTAAATATTCACATGTATTGATTTATTATTGTTCTACATTGCTTTTGAACTTATTTGCTCAATTTAAGACTATTTGGTATTTGATTATTGACACTTTAAATTTATTTTGAGACTTTGAGTTATGAATTTGGTTTTGGGATGTTGTATGATAAATATGTTTATTATATTGTCTTAAAAAGTCTTGAATTTTATAATTATTGTTGATAATTTGATATATACTGATAAATTCATGTACAAGCATTTTCGCCACCAAAAAGCCCGCGCTTTGCGCCTCGCGTCGCCTTAAGGCAAGGCTCGGCCTCGTCGCATCGCGTCGCGTCGCCTTGCGCCTCAAACAACTATGTGTGGACCTATGACTCCATTGAACAATACGCGAAATCCTTTGTTGACGTGTTTTCTGCCGTTGTCATCCACCCATGGTACCCGAAATATAATTGTCCTCTCGGGTTCCAGCATTATCTTCAATAAATCAGCATACCTACAACATTGCACAAATAAATAATAATTATCACAACACAAAATCTTTTATAATTTCGTAATGAATGCAAATTTAAAAAGAACAGGCAACTTACTCTTACTTGTTAGCAGCCATCACGTTCAAACTGCTGAAGAGTTGTTCAATATATTCAATATAGGCATCTCCCCCAGTTTCTTTGATGAAAGGCAATTTTGCAATGACTTCATCTCTTCGATTTTGAGGTATGTTTGTATCGATTCTATTAAAAAGTCTAGTTCTTTCCGGGATAACAGCTGTGCCAGAAGAAGAAAAAAGAGATTATGCTCATAACTAGAAATAGGAACAGTCCGGGATACCAAATCCTTAACCTTAAGCTCATTAAACAATTGACGAGCATCATTCACATTGGCGCTTTTACCTAACAACTCAATCAAAGAGTTTGACGCGATAACATTCTTTTGTCATTCAAACATTGAAAAAGAAATTACAGTACGAACACATATTTTATTTCATTTCATACGCAGTCCCTAAAATAATCACCTTTGGAATTTGATTTAAACAGCAACAACTTTGTCAAAGTTGTTAACAAGGGTTGGTGAGAGGCTCAAACAAAAGTTTCCTTGTTTGTTGGCACTATTAATTAAATTTAGTGGACAAATCACACGTACACCAAAATAACTACGCAAAGTATCAAAAAAAAGTCAACGACCACCATATGATACTGTCATGTCAATCAATTCACCACAACAATACTACCATCTACCCAAAATATGTCAACATCAGTGTTATGTTCCCTAAAAATTAGTAGTCGGAATAATGGTTCTATTTTTTACTTTCTTCCAACAAATCTCAAGAACAATAAAGTATATTTTCTAGCAATGATCTATGCATATCCTTGTTTAATCATACTTTTGGCAACTTTAATAAAAGCAAAGATGATTGTTCCATGCATCAAGATCCTGCATCGGGTTAAACATAAACTTTGGTCAATTCAAGAGCATCCACACCACCAATTTTGAAAAAAATTAAGTTATATAGCAAAGAAAATGATGGTAACAGAACAACAATACAAGGAAATTTTCAAATAAGCATGAAGGCAATGGAAAACATAAAATGCTAGGCCTTCATAATAACGCATATATGCGGAATTAATAGCAAATTTAAGGCATCACTAAGAGGAATAGCCTTACCGTGCATCCTTCTTCGTAAGAGGATATTCATTAGGTGCTTCTAGTGCCCCCTCATATGCTTGCCTCATTGCTTCCTGCAAAAATAAGTTGAACAAAATTGAACTTGCATGGTAGAATTTTTTGTGTTAAAAAAGCCAACATAAATTTTCTACAATATAATTTTGATGACAGGAAATTTAAGTGAATTCTAAATCAATTAAATACGTTTTAATCACTTCAACTCAAGCTCTCACCTCTATGATAGGTTTCAAAGCTTCCAAAGAAGTATTACCATCCTTTAGTTCGTGTTCCCCCGCAATTACCTGTGTAACACATATCCAAGTACTAAAAGCATAAGATCAATCACAAGCATTTCATGACCTGTTATATATATATATATATATTCGCTTCCTAAAAAGCAAATCATACATAGAGTTGTGGGAACAAGAATTAAATGTTAAATCTAGAATATGTCATACCCCTCCTATACTGGCAACAATGGAAGGAGCAACCATAACATTGTTTTTAAATATATGACCAAGTCCTGCACATGTACAAGGCATGTTTGAACCTAAATTAATTCAAAAAATAGTTAGCCAACAATAATAATACAACAACAATATAGAGATAATGAAAAGGAGATACCTTCTACAATAGTCTCACAACGAGAAGATTCAAATGTTTCGGCATCAGATATGTCAATCTCCATTTCTGAAGCACATGGAAATGCGACAAAAAAATCTACTCCCCAAGGCTTTTCTCCTTCAATGTACTTCGAGCTAGGAAATGTTTGTGTATACTCGCTGCCTATTGTTTATAAGTTAGAGCCGAATAAAAGTTACAAGTTAGAAGCATAGACATACAAACCTCAAATTTCCTTTCCTATCTTTTATGGCCTTCAAGACAGAAAGTTTAGTATAACTAAATCCTTCCTCGTCCAGGAGATAACCTTTTGAATCTACAACCACATACAAATGGAGATCACAAAATGGAAGTTTTTCATCAATATTAACATCCTAAAAATATTAAATTTGTACCTGATAATGTGACGGGAAGACCACCAGAAGCAATAGGCTATTCTAACACATTCATGGCAATCTTCCCGAAGCCACTAAGTACACATCTGAGAGGAGGAGCAAATCATGAAAAATGGTTAAAGTGAAGTGAGTAGTGTAGTTTGACTAAGTAATCTTATATATATATATATATATATATATATATATATATATATATATATATATATATATATATATATATATATATATATATATATATATATATATATATGACCTTAGGCCATGTATTTCTTTGCCACAATCAGCAATCAATAATTTGGCAAGCGACACCTGCGAAAAACAAAAGGATTCAATTAATGAAATACATAAAATACATAAAATCACATTTTAGTTAATTAGTCACCAATCCATAGGCAGTAGTTGCAACTCTAAGGCCTGATCGTGACCAGTTTACTATTCCCTGTACAAGTAAGTTATGCATTAATTTATGAACAAACAAATTTAGAATTTGTTATCATAGTTTCTTTCAATCTTGTCAATTTTTAGTATAACCGATTTTAAATAATTAATGCAATCCAATCTAAAACATACAACTCTGACTTGGGAATGACCAGCCAAATCCCGGTATTGTCCAAATAAATAGCCCATTTATCGGGTGCCAACACCCATTTCTTCAGAAGGAAGATCCTAGATTATTAGAACATAAGATAATTTCAATGATATTTAATAGATAAACTTCAAAAATTTAAGAGTATGTCTTCATATACCTTGTCAGGACCCAAATGCCGGAATAATCCATTCATGAAGCTTTGACAGAATCTAAGAATCTATATATGCAATACATGGAAAATAAGAAAAAGTCAAGAAAAAATCAAAATTTTTATCTCATACTTAATATATTGCATAAATACCTCATTGTCACTTTTGCCTTTGGGATCGAAATCACTCCCACCTGAAGAACCTCCAAGTCATTGAGGTGATAAAGCATTTTTCAGCGCCTGCACACATAATAGAACATTGTGATTCCCCTTCCTCTTCCACGTTAATAGGTCTTATTGAAGTTAACGTGTATATAAGTTTGAAAACTACATGTAAGAAACCGAGAAATTTGACAGGGCTCAAATTCAGGGAAGGGTGGAAACGCAAACCACCTCTGTGTGGACCTATGGCACCATTGAACAATACGCGAAATCCCTTGCTGACGTATTTTCTGCTGTTGTCATCCACCCATGGTACCTGAAATATAATTGTCCTCTCGGGTTCCAGCATTATCTTCAATAAATCAGCATACCTACGACATTGCACAAATAAATAATAATTATCACATAACACAAAATCTTTTATAATTTCGTAATGAATGCAAATTTAAAAAGATCAGGCAACTTACTCTTTATTGTTAGCAGCCATCACGTTCAAACTGTTGAAGAGTTGTTCAATATATGCATCTGCCCCAGTTTTTTGATGAAAGGCAATTTTGCAATGACTTCATCTCTTCGATTTTGAGGTATGTTTGTATCGATTCTATTAAAAAGTCCATTTCTTTTCCGGAATAACAGCTGTGCCAGAAGAAGAAAAAAAAGATTATGCTCATAACTAGAAATAGGAATAGTCTGGGATACAAAATCCTTAACCTTAAGCTCATTAAAAAATTGACGAGCATTATTCACATTGGCGTTTTTACCTAACAACTCAATCAAAGAGTTTGACACGATAACATTCTTTTGTCATTCAAACTTTGAAAAAGAAATTACGGTAAGAACACATATTTTATTTCATTTCATACGCAGTCCCTAAAATAATCACCTTTGGAATTTGATTTAAACAGCAATAGCTTTGTCAAATTTGTTAACAAGGGTTGGTGAGAGGCTAAAACCAAAGTTTCCTTGTTTGTTTGCACTATTAATTAAATTTAGTGGACAAATCACACGTACACCAAAATAACTAAGCAAAGTATCCAAAAAAGTCAACGACCACCATATGATACTGTCCTGTCAACCAATTCTCCACAACAACAATACCATCTACCCAAAATATATCAATATCAGTGTTATGTTCCCTAAAAATTAGTAGTCGGAATAATGGTTCTATTTTTTACTTTCTTCCAACAAATCTCAAGAACAATAAAGTAAATTTTCTAGCAATGATCTATAAATATCCTTGTTTAATCATACTTTTGGCAACTTTCATAAAAGCATAGATGATTGTTCCATGCATCAAGTTCCTGCATCGAGTTAAACATAAACTTTGGTCAATTCAAGAGCATCCACACCACCAATTTTGAAAAAAATTAAGTTATATAGCAAAGAAAATGATGGTAACAGAACAACAATACAAGGAAATGTCCAAATAAGCATGAAGGCAATGGAAAACATAAAATGCTAGGCCTGCATAATAACGCATATATGCGGAATTAATAGCAAATTTAAGGCATCACTAAGAGGAATAGCCTTACCGTGCATCCTTCTTCGTAAGAGGATATTCATTAGTTGCTTCCAGTGCCCCCTCATATGCTTGCCTCATTGCTTCCTGCAAAAATAAGTTGAACAGAATTGAACTTGCATGGCAGAATTTTTTGTGTTAAAAAAGCCAACAAAAAATTTCTACAATATAATTTGGATGAAAGGAAATTTTAAGTGAATTCTAAATAAATTAAATACGTTTTAATCACTTCAACTCAAGCTCTCACCTCTATGATAGGTTTCAAAGCTTCCAAAGAAGTATTACCATCCTCTAGTTCGTGTTCCCCCGCAATTACCTGTGTAACACATATCCAAGTACTCAAAGCATAAAATCAATCACAAGCATATCATGACCTGATACATATATGTATATATATATATATATATATATATATATATATATATATATATATATATATATATATATATATATATATATATATATATTCGCTTGCTAAAAAGCTAATCATAAATATAGTTGTGGGAACAAGAATTAAATGTTAAATCTAGAAAATTTCATACCCCTCCTATACTGGCAACAATGGAAGGAGCAACCATAACATTGTTTTTAAATAAATGACCAAGTCCTGCACATGTACAATGCATGTTTGAACCTAAATAAATTCAAAAAATAGTTAGCCAACAATAATAATACAACAACAATATAGAGATAATGAAAAGGAGATACCTTCTACAATAATCTCACAACGAGAAGCTTCAAATGTTTCGGCATCAGATTTGTCAATCTCCATTTCTGAAGCACATGGAAATGCGACAAAACAATCTACTCCCCAAGGCTTTTCTCCTTCAATGTACTTAGAGCTAGGAAATGTTTGAGTATACTCGCTGCATATTGTTTATAAGTTAGAGCTGAATAAAAGTTACAAGTTATAAGCATAGACATACAAACCTCAATTTTCCTTTCCTATCTTTTATGGCCTTCAAGACAGAAAGTTTAGTATAACTAAATCCTTCCTCGTCCAGGAGATAACCTTTTGAATCTACAACCACATACAAATGGAGATCACAAAATGGAATTTTTTCATCAATAATAACATCCTAAAAATGTTAAATTTGTACCTGATAATGTGACGGGAAGACCACCAGAAGCAATAAGCTCTTCTAACACATTCATGGCAATCTTCCCGAAGCCACTATTATCTGAGAGGAGGAGCAAATCATGAAAAATGGTTAAAGTGAAGTGAGTAGTGTAGTTTGACTAAGTATTCTCTCTCTCTCTATATATATATATATATATATATATATATATATATATATATATATATATATATATGACCTTAGGCCCTGTATTTCTTTGCCAGAATCAGCAATCAATAATTTGGCAAGCGACACCTGTGAAAAACAAAAGGATTCAATTAACAATGAAATGCATAAAATACATAAAATCACATTGTAGTTAATTAATCACCAATCCATAGGCAGTAGCTGCAACTCTAAGGCCCGATCCCGACCAGTTTACTATTCCCTGTACAAGTAAGCTATGCATTAATTTATGAACAAACAAATTTAGAATTTGTTATCATAGTTTCTTTCAATCTTGTCTTTTTTTAGTATGACCGATTTTAAATAATTAATGCAATCCAATCTAAAACATACAACTCTGACCTGTGAATGACCAGCCAAAACCCGGTATTGTCCAAATAAATAGCCCATTTCTCGGGTGCCAACACCTATTTCTTCAGAAGGAAGATCCTAGATTATTTGAACATAAGATAATTTCAACGATATTTAATAGATAAACTTCAAAAATTTAAGAGTATGTCTTCATATACCTTGTCAGGACCCAAATGCCGGAATAATCCATTCATGAAGCTTTGACAGAATCTAAGAATCTATATATGCAATACACGGAAAACAAGAAAAAGTCAAGAAAAAATCAAATTTTTTATCTCATACTTAATAAATTGCATAAATACCTCATTGTCACTTTTGCCTTTGGGATCAAAATCACTCCCACCTGAAGAGCCTCCAAGTCTGTGAGGTGATAAAGCATTTTTCAGTGTCTGCACACATAATAGAACATTGTGATTCCCTTCCTCTTCCACATTAATAGGTCATATTGAAGTTAACGTGTATATAAGTTTGAAAACTACATGTAAGAAACCGAGAAATTTGACAGGGCTCAAATTCAGGGAAGGGTTGAAACGCAAACCACCCCCTGTGTGGACCTATTGCACCATTAAACAATACGCGAAATCCTTTGCTGACGTATTTTCTGCTGTTGTCATCCACCCATGGTACCCGAAATATAATTGTCCTCTCGGGTTCCAGCATTATCTTCAATAAATCAGCATACCTACAACATTGCACAAATAAATAACAATTATCACATAACACAAAATCTTTTATTATTTCGTAATGAATGCAAATTTAAAAAGAACAGGCAACTTACTCTTCATTGTTAGCAGCCATCACGTTCAAACTGTTGAAGAGTTGTTCAATATATTCAATATAGGCATCTCCCCCAGTTTCTTTGATGAAAGGCAATTTTGCAATGACTTCATCTCTTCGATTTTGAGGTATGTTTGTATCGGTTCTATTAAAAAGTCCAATTCTTTTTCGGGATAACAGCTGTGCCAGAAGAAGAAAAAAGAGATTATGCTCATAACTAGAAATAGGAACAGTCCGGGATACCAAATCCTTAACCTTGAGCTCATTAAACAATTGACGAGCATCATTCACATTGGCACTTTTACCTAACAACTCAATCAAAGAGTTTGACGCGATAACATTCTCTTGTCTTTCAAACTTTGAAAAAGAAATTACAGTACGAACACATATTTTATTTAATTTCATACGCAGTCCCTAAAATAATCACCTTTGGAATTTGATTTAAACAGCAACAACTTTGTCAAAGTTGTTAACAAGGGTTGGTGAGAGGCTCAAACAAAAGTTTCCTTGTTTGTTGGCACTATTAATTAAATTTAGTGGACAAATCACACGTACACCAAAATAACTACGCAAAGTATCAAAAAAAAGTCAACGACCACCATATGATACTGTCATGTCAATCAATTCACCACAACAATACTACCATCTACCCAAAATATATCAATATCAGTGTTATGTTCCCTAAAAATTAGTAGTCGGAATAATGGTTCTATTTTTTACTTTCTTCCAACAAATCTCAAGAACAATAAAGTAAATTTTCTAGCAATGATCTATGCATATCCTTGTTTAATCATACTTTTGGCAACTTTCATAAAAGCAGAGATGATTGTTCCATGCATCAAGTTCCTGCATCGGGTTAAACATAAACTTTGGTCAATTCAAGAGCATCCACACCACCAATTTTGAAAAAAATTAAGTTATATAGCAAAGAAAATGATGGTAACAGAACAAAAATACAAGGAAATGTCCAAATAAGCATGAAGGCAATGGAAAACATAAAATGCTAGGCCTGCATAATAACGCATATATGCGGAATTAATAGCAAATTTAAGGCATCACTAAGAGGAATAGCCTTACCGTGCATCCTTCTTCGTAAGAGGATATTCATTAGGTGCTTCCAGTGCCCCCTCATATGCTTGCCTCATTGCTTCCTGCAAAAATAAGTTGAACAGAATTGAACTTGCATGGCAGAATTTTTTGTGTTAAAAAAGCCAACATAAATTTTCTACAATATAATTTTGATGATAGGAAATTTTAAGTGAATTCTAAATCAATTAAATACGTTTTAATCACTTCAACTCAAGCTCTCACCTCTATGATAGGTTTCAAAGCTTCCAAAGAAGTATTACCATCCTCTAGTTCGTGTTCCCCCGCAATTACCTGCGTAACACATATCTAAGTACTAAAAGCATAGGATCAATCACAAGCATATCATGACCTGTTACATATATATATATATATATTCGCTTCCTAAAAAGCTAATCATACATATAGTTGTGGGAACCAGAATTAAATGTTAAATCTAGAATATGTCATACCCCTCCTATACTGGCAACAATGGAAGGAGCAACCATAACATTGCTTTTAAATATATGACCAAGTCCTGCACATGTACAAGGCATGTTTGAACCTAAATAAATTCAAAAAATAGTTAGCCAACAATAATAATACAACAACAATATAGAGATAATGAAAAGGAGATACCTTCTACAATAGTCTCACAACGAGAAGCTTCAAATGTTTCGGCATCAGATATGTCAATCTCCATTTCTGAAGCACATGGAAATGCGACAAAAAAATCTACTCGCCAAGGCTTTTCTCCTTCAATGTACTTCGAGCTAGGAAATGTTTGTGTATACTCGCTGCATATTGTTTATAAGTTAGAGCCGAATAAAAGTTACAAGTTAGAAGCATAGACATACAAACCTCAAATTTCCTTTCCTATCTTTTATGGCCTTCAAGACAGAAAGTTTAGTATAACTAAATCCTTCCTCGTCCAGGAGATAACCTTTTGAATCTACAACCACATACAAATGGAGATCACAAAATGGAAGTTTTTCATCAATATTAACATCCTAAAAATATTAAATTTGTACCTGATAATGTGACGGGAAGACCACCAGAAGCAATAGGCTATTCTAACACATCCTTGTTTAATCATAATTTTGGCAACTTTCATAAAAGCAGAGATGATTGTTCCATGCATCAAGTTCCTGCATCGGGTTAAACATAAACTTTGGTCAATTCAAGAGCATCCACACCACCAATTTTGAAAAAAATTAAGTTATATAGCAAAGAAAATGATGGTAACAGAACAACAATACAAGGAAATGTCCAAATAAGCATGAAGGTAATGGAAAACATAAAATGCTAGGCCTGCATAATAACGCATATATGCGGAATTAATAGCAAATTTAAGGCATCACTAAGAGGAATAGCCTTACCGTGCATCCTTCTTCGTAAGAGGATATTCATTAGGTGCTTCCAGTGCCCCCTCATATGCTTGCCTCATTGCTTCCTGCAAAAATAAGTTGAACAGAATTGAACTTGCATGGCAGAATTTTTTGTGTTAAAAAAGCCAACATAAATTTTCTACAATATAATTTTGATGTTAGGAAATTTTAAGTGAATTCTAAATCAATTAAATACGTTTTAATCACTTCAACTCAAGCTCTCACCTCTATGATAGGTTTCAAAGCTTCCAAAGAAGTATTACCATCCTCTAGTTCGTGTTCCCCCGCAATTACCTGTGTAACACATATCTAAGTACTAAAAGCATAGGATCAATCACAAGCATATCATGACCTGTATATATATATATATATATATATATATATATATATATATATATATATATATATATATATATATATATATATATATATATATATATTCGCTTCCTAAAAAGCTAATCATACATATAGTTGTGGGAACCAGAATTAAATGTTAAATCTAGAATATGTCATACCCCTCCTATACTGGCAACAATGGAAGGAGCAACCATAACATTGCTTTTAAATATATGACCAAGTCCTGCACATGTACAAGGCATGTTTGAACCTAAATAAATTCAAAAAATAGTTAGCCAACAATAATAATACAACAACAATATAGAGATAATGAAAAGGAGATACCTTCTACAATAGTCTCACAACGAGAAGCTTCAAATGTTTCGGCATCAGATATATCAATCTTTATTTCTGAAGCACATGGAAATGCGACAAAAAAATCTACTCGCCAAGGCTTTTCTCCTTCAATGTACTTCGAGCTAGGAAATGTTTGTGTATACTCGCTGCATATTGTTTATAAGTTAGAGCCGAATAAAAGTTACAAGTTAGAAGCATAGACATACAAACCTCAAATTTCCTTTCCTATCTTTTATGGCCTTCAAGACAGAAAGTTTAGTATAACTAAATCCTTCCTCGTCCAGGAGATAACCTTTTGAATCTACAACCACATACAAATGGAGATCACAAAATGGAAGTTTTTCATCAATATTAACATCCTAAAAATATTAAATTTGTACCTGATAATGTGACGGGAAGACCACCAGAAGCAATAGGCTATTCTAACACATCCTTGTTTAATCATAATTTTGGCAACTTTCATAAAAGCAGAGATGATTGTTCCATGCATCAAGTTCCTGCATTGGGTTAAACATAAACTTTGGTCAATTCAAGAGCATCCACACCACCAATTTTGAAAAAAATTAAGTTATATAGCAAAGAAAATGATGGTAACAGAACAACAATACAAGGAAATGTCCAAATAAGCATGAAGGCAATGGAAAACATAAAATGCTAGGCCTGCATAATAACGCATATATGCGGAATTAATAGCAAATTTAAGGCATCACTAAGAGGAATAGCCTTACCGTGCATCCTTCTTCGTAAGAGGATATTCATTAGGTGCTTCCAGTGCCCCCTCATATGCTTGCCTCATTGCTTCCTGCAAAAATAAGTTGAACAGAATTGAACTTGCATGGCAGAATTTTTTGTGTTAAAAAAGCCAACATAAATTTTCTACAATATAATTTTGATGATAGGAAATTTTAAGTGAATTCTAAATCAATTAAATACGTTTTAATCACTTCAACTCAAGCTCTCACCTCTATGATAGGTTTCAAAGCTTCCAAAGAAGTATTACCATCCTCTAGTTCGTGTTCCCCCGCAATTACCTGTGTAACACATATCTAAGTACTAAAAGCATAGGATCAATCACAAGCATATCATGACCTGTTACATATATATATATATATATATATATATATATATATATATATATATATATATATATATATATATTCGCTTCCTAAAAAGCTAATCATACATATAGTTGTGGGAACCAGAATTAAATGTTAAATCTAGAATATGTCATACCCCTCCTATACTGGCAACAATGGAAGGAGCAACCATAACATTGCTTTTAAATATATGACCAAGTCCTGCACATGTACAAGGCATGTTTGAACCTAAATAAATTCAAAAACTAGTTAGCCAACAATAATAATACAACAACAATATAGAGATAATGAAAAGGAGATACCTTCTACAATAGTCTCACAACGAGAAGCTTCAAATGTTTCGGCATCAGATATGTCAATCTCCATTTCTGAAGCACATGGAAATGCGACAAAAAAATCTACTCCCCAAGGCTTTTCTCCTTCAATGTACTTCGAGCTAGGAAATGTTTGTGTATACTCGCTGCATATTGTTTATAAGTTAGAGCCGAATAAAAGTTACAAGTTAGAAGCATAGACATACAAACCTCAAATTTCATTTCCTATCTTTTATGGCCTTCAAGACAGAAAGTTTAGTATAACTAAATCCTTCCTCGTCCAGGAGATAACCTTTTGAATCTACAACCACATACAAATGGAGATCACAAAATGGAAGTTTTTCATCAATATTAACACCCTAAAAATATTAAATTTGTACCTGATAATGTGACGGGAAGACCACCAGAAGCAATAGGCTATTCTAACACATTCATGGCAATCTTCCCGAAGCCACTAAGTACACATCTGAGAGGAGGAGCAAATCATGAAAAATGGTTAAAGTGAAGTGAGTAGTGTAGTTTGACTAAGTAATCTTATATATATGTATATATATATATATATATATATATATATATATATATATATATATATATATATATATATATATATGACGTTAGGCCATGTATTTCTTTGCCAGAATCAGCAATCAATAATTTGGCAAGCGACACCTGCGAAAAACAAAAGGATTCAATTAACAATGAAATACATAAAATACATAAAATCACATTTTAGTTAATTAGTCACCAATCCATAGGCAGTAGTTGCAACTCTAAGGCCTGATCGTGACCAGTTTACTATTCCCTGTACAAGTAAGTTATGCATTAATTTATGAACAAACAAATTTAGAATTTGTTATCATAGTTTCTTTCAATCTTGTCATTTTTTAGTATAACCGATTTTAAATAATTAATGCAATCCAATCTAAAACATACAACTCTGACCTGGGAATGACCAGCCAAAACCCGGTATTGTCCAAATAAATAGCCCATTTCTCGGGTGCCAACACCCATTTCATCAGAAGGAAGATCCTAGATTATTAGAACATAAGATAATTTCAATGATATTTAATAGATAAACTTCAAAAATTTAAGAGTATGTCTTCATATACCTTGTCAGGACCCAGATGCCGGAATAATCCAATCATGAAGCTTTGAAAGAATCTAAGAATCTATATATGCAATACACGGAAAACAAGAAAAAGTCAAGAAAAAATCAAATTTTTTATCTCATACTTAATATATTGCATAAATACCTCATTGTCACTTTTGCCTTTGGGATCGAAATCACTCCCACCTGAAGAGCCTCCAAGTCTGTGAGGTGATAAAGCATTTTTCAGTGTCTGCACACATAATAGAACATTGTGATTCCCCTTCCTCTTCCACGTTAATAGGTCATATTGAACTTAACGTGTATATAAGTTTGAAAACTACATGTAAGAAACCGAGAAATTTGACAGGGCTCAAATTCAGGGAAGGGTGGAAATGCAAACCACCCCTGTGTGGACCTATTGCACCATTGAACAATACGCGAAATCCTTTGTTGACGTGTTTTCTGCCGTTGTCATCCACCCATGGTACCCGAAATATAATTGTCCTCTCGGGTTCCAACATTATCTTCAATAAATCAGCATACCTACAACATTGCACAAATAAATAATAATTATCACATAACACAAAATCTTTTATAATTTCGTAATGAATGCAAATTTAAACAGAACAGGCAACTTACTCTTCATTGTTAGCAGCCATCACGTTCAAACTGTTGAAGAGTTATTCAATATATTCAATATAGGCATCTCCCCCAGTTTCTTTGATGAAAGGCAATTTTGCAATGACTTCATCTCTTCGATTTTGAGGTATGTTTGTATCGGTTCTATTAAAAAGTCAAGTTCTTTTTCGGGATAACAGCTGTGCCAGAAGAAGAAAAAAGAGATTATGCTCATAACTAGAAATAGGAACAGTCCGGGATACCAAATCCTTAACCTTCAGCTCATTAAACAATTGACGAGCATCATTCACATTGGCGCTTTTACCTAACAACTCAATCAAAGAGTTTGATGCGATATCATTCTTTTGTCTTTCAAACTTTGAAAAAGAAATTACAGTACAAACACATATTTTATTTCATTTCATACGCAGTCCCTAAAATAATCACCTTTGGAATTTGATTTAAACAGCAATAGCTTTGTCAAATTTGTTAACAAGGGTTGGTGAGAGGCTCAAACCAAAGTTCCTTGTTTGTTTGCACTATTAATTAAATTCAGTGGACAAATCACACGTACACCAAAATAAGTAAGCAAAGTATCCAAAAAAGTCAACGACCACCATATGATACTGTCCTGTCAACCAATTCTCCACAACAATACTACCATCTACCCAAAATATATCAATATCAGTGTTATGTTCCCTAAAAATTAGTAGTCGGAATAATGGTTCTATTTTTTACTTTCTTCCAACAAATCTCAAGAACAATAAAGTAAATTTTCTAGCAATGATCTATGCATATCCTTGTTTAATCATAATTTTGGCAACTTTCATAAAAGTAGAGATGATTGTTCCATGCATCAAGTTCCTGCATCGGGTTAAATATAAACTTTGGTCAATTCAAGAGCATCCACACCACCAATTTTGAAAAAAATTAAGTTATATAGCAAAGAAAATGATGGTAACAGAACAACAATACAAGGAAATGTCCAAATAAGCATGAAGGAAATGAAAAACATAAAATGCTAGGCCTGCACAATAACGCATATATGCGGAATTAATAGCAAATTTAAGGCATCACTAAGAGGAATAGCCTTACCGTGCAAGAGAAAGAAAACTCTTACAAAATAAAAGAACAACAAAGGATTAAAACTACACTTGATAAATGGAGAGATTATGAGAATAAAAATATAGACTAATATACGGGACCAAAAAAGATTTCTTACATTAATATATTTTTATCATCATATCATAATTTACTATTCCATGTTAAAGTTTTACTGTCAAAGTCTCAAAGTGTTCTTGATGATAATTTTTACCAAAGTAATTATTTATAAGAGTTTGAAGGAGCCAAAAATATGGAGTAATTTCGAACTAGTTCGATAGGTATACTGTAAAGGCTTGTCATGATGCCAAGAAAAATAAAAAACTAAAAAGCCATTTGTTAATACCTTGATGCAAGAGGATAATTCAGTATGAGGTTTGGTGCATTTTTCTCTGTAAAATATTTCAATTTAAAATTAATTAAAATTGAGTTTTAATCTCATTAATCGCAAGTGAGATACAACCTCCGTCACTTTTGACGAAAAAGAGATTTTGAGCAACTTTTTATTATCACAAGGTAATTCCTTGCAAGTGTTTGTAAAACACAAGGAGGTTCCATGTAAAAAAAAAATAATACAGGGGAGTTTTATGCAAGTTTTCCAAAATACAGATGATTTTTCCAAAAAGAATATTTACATTTATAGTTGTTCACAAGCAACCAAGTTCTAATTTCGTAGTTAGCATTCATCAAATGATCTTTTTCATGAATCACAAAAGTAATGACTTTCCTAAATCTTTAAAACTTGTAATTGTGGCTTAAACTTCTTTTCTATCCTGCGACCAAAAAGATGTTGGGATTATGATAATACAACCCTTAACTTACTTACAATGACAAGCAAAACATTCATTACCCCCCTAATTTTCCTTCTGATAAGCCAAACACCAAAGAAGACTTTCTAAATGCCACAACCATGTCATTTTCGGAAAATCCCATATTCCTCAGTCTCATCACACATAGAAGAAACAATCAAAACAACATGAAAAAAATTCTTGAACTTCTACTGACTGACCCCATCTCATCAACCTTTAACTAGAGGACCTGAGTACATGCACTGCTAATTAAATTTAGTGGACAAATCACACGTACACCAAAATAACTAAGCAAAGTATCCAAAAAAGACAACGACCACCATATGATACTGCCCTGTCAACCAATTCACCACAACAATACTACCATCTAGCCAAAATATATCAACATCAGTGTTATGTTCCCTAAAAATTAGTAGTCGGAATAATGGTTCTATTTTTTACTTTCTTCCAATAAATCTCAAGAACAATAAAGTAAATTTTCAAGCGATGATCTATGCATATCCTTGTTTAATCATACTTTTGGCAACTTTCATAAAAGCAGAGATGACTGTTCCATGCATCAAGTTCCTGCAGCGGGTTAAACATAAACTTTGGTCAATTCAAGAGCATCCACACCACCAATTTTGAAAAAAATTAAGTTATATAGCAAAGAAAATGATGGTAACAGAACAACAATACAAGGAAATGTCCAAATAAGCATGAAGGCAATGGAAAACATAAAATGCTAGGCCTGCATAATAACGCATATATGCGGAATTAATAGCAAATTTAAGGCATCACTAAGAGGAATAGCCTTACCGTGCATCGTTCTTCGTAAGAAGATATTCATTAGCTGCTTCAAGTGCCCCCTCATATGCTTGCCTCATTGCTTCCTGCAAAAATAAGTTGAACATAATTGAACTTGCATGGCAGAATTTTTTTGTGTTAAAAAAGCCAACATACAATTTCTACAATATAATTTGGATGAGAGGAAATTTTAAGTGAATTCTAAATCAATTAAATACGTTTTAATCACTTCAACTCAAGCTCTCACCTCTATGATAGGTTTCAAAGCTTCCAAAGAAGTATTACCATCCTCTAGTTCGTGTTCCCCCTCAATTACCTGTGTAACACATATCCAAGTACTAAAAGCATAAGATCAATCACAAGCATTTCATGACCTGATACATACATACATACATACATATATATATATATTCGCTTCC
This sequence comes from Penstemon barbatus, assembly GCA_003313485.2. Classification (NCBI taxonomy): domain Eukaryota; kingdom Viridiplantae; phylum Streptophyta; class Magnoliopsida; order Lamiales; family Plantaginaceae; genus Penstemon; species Penstemon barbatus. The sequence goes on along the minus strand of CM064883.1, from coordinate 17,295,104 downwards.
TAAAAAGCTAATCATACATATAGTTGTGGGAACAAGAATTAAATGTTAAATCTAGAATATGTCATACCCCTCCTATACTGGCAACAATGGAAGGAGCAACCATAACATTGTTTTTAAATAAATGACCAAGTCCTGCACATGTACAAGGCATGTTTGAACCTAAATAAATTCAAAAAAATAGTTAGCCAACAATAATAATACAACAACAATATAGAGATAATGAAAATGAGATACCTTCTACAATAATCTCACAACGAGAAGCTTCAAATTCTTCGGCATCAGATATGTCAATCTCCATTTCTGAAGCACATGGAAATGCGACAAAACAATCTACTCCCCAAGGCTTTTCTCCTTCAATGTACTTCGAGCTAGGAAATGTTTGTGTATACTCGCTGCATATTGTTTATAAGTTAGAGCCGAATAAAAGTTACAAGTTAGAAGCATAGACATACAAACCTCAAATTTCCTTTCCTATCTTTTATGGCCTTCAAGACAGAAAATTTAGTATAACTAAATCCTTCCGCGTCCAGGAGATAACCTTTTGAATCTACAACCACATACAAATGGAGATAAAAAAAATGGGAGTTTTTCATCAATATTAACATCCTAAAAATGTTAAATTTGTACCTGATAATGTGACGAGAAGACCACCAGAAGGAATAAGCTCTTCTAACGCATTCATGGTAATCTTCCCGAAGCCACTAAGTACCCATCTAAGAGGAGGAGCAATTCATGCAGTTTGCATAAAGTGAAGTGAGTATATAATATATATATATATATATATATATATATATATATATGACCTTAGGCCATGTATTTCTTTGCCACAATCAGCAATCAATAATTTGGCAAGCGACACCTGCGAAAAACAAAAGGATTCAATTAACAATGAAATGCATAAAATACATAAAATCACATTATAGTTAATTAGTCACCGATCCATAGGCAGTAGCTGCAACTCTAAGGCCCGATCCTGATCAATTTACTATTCCATGTACAAGTAAATTATGCATTAATTTATGAACAAACAAATTTAGAATTTGTTATCATAGTTCTTTCAATCTTGTCATTTTTTAGTATAACCGATTTTAAATAATTAATGCAATCCAATCTAAAACATACAACTCTGACCTGAGAATGACTAGCCAAAACCCGGTATTGTCCAAATAAATATCCCATTTCTCGGGTGCCAACACCCATTTTTTCAGAAGGAAGATCCTAGATTATTAGAACATAAGATAATTTCAATGATATTTAATAGATAAACTTCAAATATTTAAGAGTATGTCTCCATATACCTTGTCAGGATCCAAATGTCGGAATAATCCATTCATGAAGCTTTGACAGAATCTAAGAATCTATATATGCAATACACGGAAAACAAGAAAAAGTCAATAAAAAATTAAATTTTTGATCTCATACTTAATATATTGCATTAATACCTCATTGTAACTTTTGCCTTTGGGATCGAAATCACTCCCACCTGAAGAGCCTCCAAGTCTGTGAGGTGATAAAGCATTGTTAAGCGTCTGCACACATAATAGAACATTGTGATTCCCCTTCCTCTTCCATGTTAATAGGTCTTATTGAAGTTAACGTGTATATAAGTTTGAAAACCACATGTAAGAAACCGAGAAATTTGACAGGGCTCAAATTCAGGGAAGTGTGGAAACGCAAACCACCCCTGTGTGGACCTATGGCACCATTGAACAATACGTGAGATCCTTTGTTGACGTGTTTTCTGCCGTTGTCACCACCCATGGTACCCGAAATATAATTGTCCTCTCGGGTTCCAGCATTATCTTCAATAAATCAGCATACCTACAAAATTGCACAAATAAATAATAATTATCACATAACACAAAATCTTTTATAATTTTGTAATGAATCAAATTTAAAAAGAATAGGCAACTTACTCTTCATTGTTAGCCGCCATCACGTTCAAACTGTTGAAGAGTTGTTCAATATATTCAATATAGGCATCTCCCCCAGTTTCTTTGATGAAAGGCAATTTTGCAATGAGTTCATCTCTTCGATTTTGAGGTATGTTTGTATCGATTCTATTAAAAAGTCCAGTTCTTTCCGGGATAACAGCTGTGCCAGAAGAAGAAAAAAGGGATTATGCTCATAACTAGAAATACGAACAGTCCGGGATACCAAATCCTTAACCTTCAGCTCATTAAACAATTGACGAGCATCATTCACATTGCCGCTTTTACCTAACAACTCAATCATAGAGTTTGACGCGATAATATTCTTTTGTCATTCAAGAATAAAATAACTTAGCCTCCTCCATATTTCCAACTGAAAAAATATCCAGACAACATTGAACTCCAAGAACCCAAATCCAACACAAGACTTTCATGGAACACCTTTCTAGCTTCACCACATTCCCACACACACTATACATATATATTACATTGTTTACCACACAAACATCAGCCTCAAAACCTTACATTTTTAGGACATGATTATGCAGCTCTTTACCCTCAAAACCCAAAGCGCAACCTTGAATCAAGATGGGGCAAGTATAATTATCAATGCATAAAAGTCCATTCTTTAATTGAGTTCAGTGGCACTAGAGGGCTAAATATGGCGAATAAAATAAGTTACAACACTAATTTGGTGGCTACATGACTAAATGTGACGATAACGTAAGTTATGGGACTAAACCTGGTGACTTTCATACCTACATGATTATATGTGGACCATTTGCAAACATAGAGGACTAAAAAGTAAATTTCGCCAAACAAACACTAATATTCATCAAGACAGTGATAGAAAGCAAATAAATTAATCACAAATGCACATGAACAGATCAATTTTTTCTCTCTCTTCAAAACACTTAAAGAACAAATATAAACTTACGTTCCGCGCCTTCTTCCTCATCTGTTGGTTCCGCATTCCTTCAATCGTCATTGCCTTCATCATTTCTCGCTTCATTCTCATCATCTACAATCTTTTTACCTTTCTCTACTTGCTCTCTTTGAACAGTTTCTATATGTTGAGCGGAGTTGGCGTGATTTCTCAAACTAATGGATCGGATACTCGCAGGGGCGGATCCAGGATTACGGGCCAGTGGGGGCTAAGTATAGATCAAATTTTTGATAAGTTTTCCCTGAAAACAACAAAATATTGTTGTATTTGAGTTAATCAAAACGAGAATATAAAGTAGTTTCTATTTTAACATATTTTCTTTTCATTTATAATTTTTTCAAAGATTTCTCGAAAATTTTCAAAATATCTCGAAAAGTTTATAATATACAACTAACCGAAACATACGTTGAAAATAAAACTTTAATACATGGTGCAATAAGGTTCTACGATAAATTTAATAATTGATATACAATTTCAGATGACACCAATTATATTCTCAATTAATCTCACCGATTTTTAATTTTTTAAAATTTGTCCATAATAGCCAGGAGCAGAGCTAGATCAATATTTTTTTTTGGGAGGAGGGAGGGGGGGTGTTTATGTAGTAATGTATTAAATAAAATGTATAACAAAAAATCGAATTCTTTTGATTATTATTAAGAAATAACAAAAATCAAAGAACAGTTATTCAGAAAGAAAAAGAAGTTAAGGGAACAATTGTTGAGAAAGAAAAAGAAATTAAAAGAACAATTGTTGAGAAAATAAAATAGATTAAAAGAATAATAGTTAAGAAAAAAAACTATAAAAAAATAACAAAGGAAATGGCAATCCTTAGATTTGAAGTTTTGAACTCAAGGTAGTGTTGATAATCATGCATTACAGTACTAATTAGCAAATGTGATTTTTATGTAACAAAAACTAATATAAATTCAAACAATGCTTATTAGGGAAAAAAAAAAACTAAAAAATGAACAGAGTTGGGAACGAACTCCAGTCACCATATATAATTTTGAAGGCTCTATCCAGTGAGCCAATGAAGTCAATTTTGTAAATAATACTAATACAAAGTATATATTATAAATCTGAGTGGGGGCTATAGACCCCACTAGCCCCTGTGTAGGTCCGCCCTTGGATACTCGTACTACCTATAGTCCCATAAACGTTACGATTTTCTTGCCGGCCGTACCTTTGACATATACGACAGAATATTCTCTCCTTGCCATCGGTTTCTTTAACAAAGGCACATGACCATGTATCACCCCACTCATTTTTCCATCTTTTAATCACCTTTACTTCCATGTTTTCTTCTACAGCTACATTTTCCTCATCCAAATCAGCCACTACATTTCTCTCCTCCAAATCAGCCGCTACATTTTCCCCATCCAAAATATCATTCGCAGCTAGTACATTTCCTTCGTCAACTATTACACCTTCATTGTTCTCTGACCTAGCTACTGCCGCATCTTCTTCCCGAACAGGATAAGAAATATATAGCAACCGTTCAGCATCCGAGAGAGCATTATCGGGAATATGATCGACATCGTTAGGAATATAGTTAGAGGAATTCATACTTTGGGGGGAACTTCGATTTTGAGCCGGTCTCCTGATTGGGAGCTTACCCATGGCTGCCGTGAGTGTGAGAGAAGGAGAAAATGAGAGAGAAAGTGGATATTTTGTGAAAATTGCAGAAACCCACTACTGGCTTGAGTCACAAGATTGAGTATCAAAGACTTTGTTCTTTTCCTTCTTTTTAACTCAGTGACCGATTCAATTGGTTTCCTGTCTATCTCACAATTTTTTCTTGTTCCTTATATTTATTCATGATAATTTCGCTTGATTTTCATTTGTTAATATCCAAATGATCAATTCCCATTTATTTTTAGTATTTTTGTCTTACTGTGGATTATATATTTTCGGAATTTATTTTGGTCATTTGATGATGTCAACCAAACGGGCCCTTAATTTATGTATTGTGATCAAATTTCATCTCAAATTTATAGGAAAAAAGATGACTAGTTATTTATAAGTATTACCGTTAAAGAAATTGTTTTATGAAAAGTTTTGAGTTTTATGTTTGTTTGCTTGACTTAATCTAATAACATAGCTTTACAGAAAAATCTTCAATTTGAAAGTTGGAATGAAAATCAAATTATGCTACTTGATACTTGACTTGAGCTCGTTCGAGTTCGGCTTGTCATATGGAAAATTGCTTTTTTTGGTACCATAGGATAGATCAACTTGTAATTTTGGTACCACTGGATACGAAAATACAATTTGGCACCGTAAGATAGGTTTTCATTACAACTTTGGTACCAAACGCAATTTTTTTTCAAAATGAATGATAATTTAACCCCTATGAAATGCATAATGTTCAATTTACCCCCTCATGGCTTAAAAAAGAGCATTTTACTCCTTGTAATTTTGTTAAAGTTTCACATTGCCTCCCTGATATTTTTATAGGCGGCACTTTATTCACTTTTTTTTTTTTATGATAATGTGGCATTTTACCCTCTTTGTTATGATAAATGTGACAATTTATCCCCCTGTGTTATCAAATAGATTGCATGTCTACTCTCAATTTCGACAAATGATTTACACTCTTTGGCTGAAGGGGGTAAATTGATTTTTTCCCAAATTATAAAGGGGTAAATTGAACATTATGCATTCCATTGGGGAAATTGCCATTAAAATTGTAGACAAATTGAATTTGGTACCAAAATTGCAACGAAAACCTATCATATGGTACCAAATAAAAAGTTTAATTCTACATTGAAATTCTAAAACGACAAATAAAAAAAAAGGAGTAATCTTTATCATTTGACACCAATTATATGAAATAATCACTTCTACATAAATTAGCTTAACAGAGCTTACGTAACAAACACAAGGAGAATTTCAATAGAATGTGTAATGTTAATAGAATAATTAATTTGATAGGTTAAATCTATTTTATTGTCACGCTATGATCATTGTCCAATGCTTCTGAACCAATAAATGATGCATTAATGTTATTATTTACTTCAACAATAATTGATCAATTAAGTATGATCCAGTATATTATGCATACATATATCTATGATATTATTTTTGCATATACATAGTTCTATATAATGGAGTAAATTTTTAGATAAGTATATAAAAACAAGTCTCTAGAGCATTAGTTTTAGCCACTAGATCAAGTTGATTCTCACCGTCCATTTGATAATGTAGTTACATAAATAGGGCAAAACTTTATTTGAAAATTATCCAACTTTTTTTCATGCATTCTTACATCTTATTCGACAAAAAATTATCAAATAAAAAAAATTGAGATACATTTATATTTACAATATAATTTTTTGAGGCCCTCTATAGTCGGGCCTCTAGTCGATGACCTAAATTGCCTAGCTATAGAGCCGGCCCTGTACATATAGTTATGGGAAACGAGATAATAATGTTAAATCTAGAATATGTCATACCCTTCCTATACCGGCAACAATGGAAGGAACAACTATAACATTGATTTCAAATAAACGACTAAGTCTTGCATATGTACAAGACATGTTTGTAGTTAGCCAACAATAATAATACAGCGATATAGAGATAATGAGAAGGTGATACCTTCTATAATAATCTTACAATGAGAAGCTTCAAATGTTTCAACATCAGATATGTCAATCTCCATTTCTGAAACACATGGAAATGCGACGAAATAATTTACTCCCCAAGGTTTTTTTCCTTCAATATAGTTCTAGCTAGGAAATGTTTGTGTATAATCGCTGCATACTATTTATAAGTTAGACCCGAATAAAGGTTACAAGTTAGAAGCATCGACATACAAACCTCAAATTTCCTTTCCTAGCTTTTATGTCCTTCAAGACAAAAAGTTTACTATAACTAAATCCTTCCTCGTCTAGTCGATAACCTTTTGAATCTACAACCACATACAAATGGGAGTTTTTCCATCAATATTATCATCTTAAAAATTTTAAATTTGTACTTGATATTGTTACGGGATGACCACCAGAAGCAATAAGCTTTTCTAAGAGTAGTATAATGGTTAAGGTGAAGTGAGTAGTATAATTTGACTAAATAATACGTAGATTATATATATATGACCTTAGGCCATGTATTTCTTTGCCATGATCAGCAATCAAAAATTTGGCAAGCGACACCTGCGAAAAACAAAAGGATTCAATTGACAATGAAATGCATAAAATACATAAAATCACATTGTATTAGTCACCAATCCATAGGCAGTAGCTGCAATTCTAAGGCCTGATCCTGACCAATTTACTATTCCCAATACAAGTAAGTTATGCATTAATTTATGAAGAAACAAGTTTAGAATTTGTTATCACAATTTCTTTCATTCTTGTCATTTTTTAGTATAACTAACGTTAAAGAATTAATGCAATCCAATCTGAAGAACAAAACTCTGACCTGGGAATGACCAGCTAGAACACGATATTGTCCAAATAAATAGCCAATTTCTCGGGTGTCTACACCCATCTCTTCATAAGGAAGATCCTAGATTATTAGAACAACATAAGATAATTTTAATGTTATTTAATAAATAAACTTAAAAAATTTACGAGTATGTCTTCATATACCTTGTCAAGATCCAAATGCCGGAATAATCCATTCATGAAGCTTAGACAAAATCTAAGAATCTATACATGCAATACATGGAAAACAAGAACAAGTTAAGAAAAAATCAAAATTTTGATCTCATAGTTAATATATTGCATAAATACCTCATTGTCACTTTTGCCTTTGGGATCGAAGTCACTCCCACCTGAAGAGTCTCCGAGTCTGTTAGGTGATAAAGCATTTTTCAGCGTCTGCACACAAAATAGAACATTGTGATTCCCCCTCATCTTCCATATTAATATAGTGGTCTTATTGAAGTTAACATGTATATAAGTTTGAAAATTACATGTAAGAAACCGAGATAGTGCTCAAATTCATGGATGGGTGGAAACACAAACCACCCTTGTGTGGACCTTTGGCACCATTGAACAATACGCGAAATCTTCTGTTGAATTGTTTTCTGCCGTTGTCATCCACCAATGGGATTCGAAATATAATTGTCCTCTCGGGTTCCAACATTATCTTCAAGAAATCGGCATACCTACAACATTGCACAAATAAATAATTATCACATAACACAAAATCTTTTTTGCAGTAATGAATGCAAATTTAAAAAGAATAGTCAACCTACTCTTCATTGTTAGCCGCTATCGCTTTCAAACTGTTGAAGAGTTGATCAATAAATTCAATATAGGCATTTCCACCAGTTTCTTTGAGGAAAGGCAATTCAACAATGAGTTCGTCTTTTTGATTTTGAGGTCTATTTGTATACATTCCATTAACAAATCCAGTTCTTTCCGGGATAACAGTTGTGCCAGAAGATGAAAAAAAGATAACTAGGCTTTAATGACTAATCACTATTATTTTCATCCTAAACTAACTAAAATTAATCCCATCTTTAGGGAGGGATTGCAATTTTCATACCAAAATTTTACTCGACAGATTTAAGGACTCGACACATTTGAAAACTTCGTGAAATACTTGACAGAAATGATCATGTGGAGAAAAAAAAGGGAGATTAATAATAGGTTATTTCTTGAACTGGTTAATTACCCAAAGAAGATTGTCTTCCTTGTATGGATTTTGAAAATATGTATTTAGATTTTAGATACAGTAAACATCACCGAATTTAAATCACCGAATTTAAATTCATCCACTACATAGGCTTTAAATAGCATAACCTTCACTCAAACTTAGATTACAATACTTAATCAAATCAGGAAGAATAAAATGGGTAGATCTAACATCCAAGATTATGCACATTTTAAAAAATAAAAATATAATACTTTTGTTTTGATTCTAGACAAAGTCAGAGGCTAAAACACATCTATTTCTTTGATCTTAATATACGGATCAAATATGCATCCGAAATGAAGAATACTCTTATATCATAGTTATGTCTCTCTCTTTTAGTTACTGTTCAATGGATAAGCAGCTTCAAATGAGCAATAAAATGTGTATAATTGCATAAAAGAAGGAAATATTTGAGCTAAGGAATGCTAATTGCAGCTAGAGATACATAATCCTTATTGAACAACTTCTGTGTGGCCAACAAATTTGAACATCTCAAGTACATGTGAATTAAAGCATTCTGAAGATTTACGTAGGATTCAAAGCCAATCCTTATAAATAAACCATGAACCAGTTCCCCTAGTTTGAAGCTAGATAAATGAGCACAAGCAGAACACAGTCACAATATTAACCACCTCATCTACACTAATAATTCCATTATTAAACCTAGTAAAAAACATATCTAAAGCCTCTTCACACATCCCATTCTGCTCATAACTAGAAATTCGAACAGTCCATGACACAAAATCCTTAACCTTCAGCTCATTAAACAATTGATGAACCTCATTCACATTGCCGCTTTAACCTAACAACACAATCATAGAATTTAACGCGATAATATTCTTATTTGGCATTCGAGATAAAATAACTTAGCCTCCACCATATTTCCAACTGAAACATATCCAACCAACATTGATTCCAAGAAACCAAATCCAACACATGATTTTCATGGAACACCTTTCCAACATCACCACATTCCCACACACACCATACATATACATTACATTGTTCACCACACAAACATCAACCTTAAAACCTATATATTTTGAGGACATGATTATATAGCTCTTTACCCTTGAAACCCAAAGCCAACCTTGTATCAAGATGGGGTAAGTATAATTATCAATGCATAAAAGTCCATTATTTAATTCAGTTCAGTGGCACTAGAGGACTAAATGTGGCGAATAAAATAAGTTATAATACTAATATGGTGGCTACATGACTATATGTGACGATAAAGTAAGTTATGGGACTAAATCTGGTGGCTTTCATACCTATAGGATTATATGTGGATTATTGGCAATCATAGATGACTAAAAATTGAATTTTGCCTAACAAAAACTAGTATCCATCAAGAAGTTGATAGATAGCAAATAAATTAATTAGAAATGCTCATGACCAAATCAATTTTCTATCTCTCTTCTAAACACATAAATAAAACATATAAACTTACGTGCCTTCGTCCTCACCTGTTGGTTTCGCATTCGTTCTTTTGACTAGATTGCCTTCATCATTTGTCACTTCATTTCTTATCGTCTACAATCTTTTTGACTTTCTCTTCTTGCTCTTTTCGAACAGCTTCTATATGTTGAACATAGAGATCATGATTTCCCAAACAAATGGACCGGATACTCGTACCAACAAGAGTCCCGTAAACATTATGATTTTCTTGGCGGCCGTATCTTTTACATATACGACAACATATTCTCTCCCTTCCGACGGTTACTTCAACAAAGGCCCATGGACATGTACTACCCCACTCATTTTTCCATCTTTTCGGAGCATCTACAACAACCTTCACTTCCCTGTTTTATTCTTCAACTACATTTTCCTCCTCCAAATAGGCAGCTACATTTCTTTCCTCCAACTCATCTACTACATTTCAGCCCCAACTCACCTACTACATTCCCCCCTCCAAAAAATCATTCGTAGCTACTACATTTCCACCCTTCAACTATTACATTTTCATTATTCTCTAACCTAGCTACTGCCACATCTATATCATGATAAGACATATATAGCAAGAGTTCAACATCCAAGAGAACATTATAAGGAATATAATCGGAATAGCTAGGAATATGTTTAGGGGAGTTCATATTTCGAAGGGACCTTCGATTTTGAGCCGTTGGTCTCCTGATTGGGAGCTTACCCATGGCTTCTGCGAGTGTGAAAGAAAGAGAAAATGTGAGAGATGGTGGATATTATATGAAAAGTGCAACCAGTCCCTTTTGTGATGAAACCGACTACTGGCTTGAGTCACAAGATTGACTATCCTAAGACTTTGTTCATTTCCTTTTTTAAACTCAAGTGACCAGTTGAATGGGTTTCCCTGTTTAGTTTCACATTTTTTCATTTTCCTTGTATTTATCCGTATCACTTTAAAGATTTGATTTTTATTTGTTAATCCCCAAATGAAGTCCCATTAATTTTATTTTCTTAAGACTGTGGTGAATAAAAAAAGAAGACTACGAATTATATATTTTCGGAATTTAATTTGGTCACTTGATAATGATGTAAACCAACCAACCCCTTAGTTTTTGTTTTATGATCGCACATCATCTCAAATTTTTAGGAAAAAAGATGACTAGTTGTTTATATTACAATTTTCTTGGCAGCTGTACGTTTTACATATACGGAAAAATATTCTCTCAATTCCGCCGGTTACTTCAACAAAGGCCCATGGCCATGTATTACCCTACTTATTTTTCATTTTTTTGGAGCATCTACAACCACCTTCACTTCCATGTTTTCTTCTTCAACTACAATTTCCTCCTCCAAATAGGTCTTTACATTTCTTTCCTCCAACTCAGCAACTGCATTTCACCTTCCAACTCAACTACTACATCCCCCCCTCCAAAAAATCATTCACATCTTCTACATTTCCCCCTTCAACTATTCTCTAACCTAGCTACTGCCACATCTTCGTCCCTAACATGATAAGACATATATAGCAAGCGTTCAACAACCAAGTGAACATTATAAGCGTTCATCTACAATCTTTTTGTCTTTCTCTTCTTGATATTTTCGAACAGCTTCTATATGTTGAGCAGAGGCGGTATGATTTCCCAAACTAATAGACCGGATAATCGTACTAACTAGAGTCCCGTAAACATTATGATTTTCTTGGTTGCCGTATCTTTTACATATACATCAACATATTCTCTCCTTTCCGTCTGTTACTTCAACAAAGACCCATGTCCATGTACTACCCCACTCATTTTTCCATCTTTTCGGAGCATCTACAACAACCTTCACTTTCCTTTTGTCTTCTTCAACTACATTTTCCTCCTCCAATAGGCCGCTACATTTCTTTCCTCCAACTCAGCTACTACATTTCACCCCCCAACTCACCAACTACATCCCCCTCCAAAAAATCATTGGCAGCTACTACATTTCCCCCCTTCAACTATTACATCTTCATTATTTTCTAATATAGCTACTGCCACATATTCGTCATGATAAGAAATATATAGCAAGTGTTCAACATCCAAGAAAACATTATAAGGAATATAATCGGAACAGCTAGGAATAAATTTAGGGGAGTTCATATTTTGGAGGGACCTTCGATTTTGAGTCGTTTGTCTCCTGATTGGGAGCTTACCCATGGCTTCTGTGAGTGTGAGAGATGGTGGATATTATATGAAAAGTGCAACCAGCCCCTTTTGTGATGAAATCGACCACTAGCTTGAGTCACAATATTGACTATCCTAGGACTTTATTATTTTCCTTTTTTAAACTCAAGTCATTGGCTGAATGGGTTTCCCTGTTTAATTTCACAATTTTTTCTTTGTCCTTGTATTTATCCGTATCACTTTAAAGGCTTGATTTTTATTTGTTAATCTCCAAATGAATTCCCATTAATTTTTATTTTCTTCAGACTGTGGTGAATAAAAAAATAAGACTGCGAATTATATATTTTCGGAATTTGATTTGGTCACTTGATAATGTAAATCAACCAACCCCTTAGTTTTTGTTTTATGATCGCACATCTTCTCAAAATTTTAGGAAAAAGGATGACTAGTTGTTTATATTATAATTTTCTTGGCAGCTGTACGTTTTACATATACGGCAAAATATTCTCACTTTTGTCGGTTACTTCAACAAAGGCCCATGGCCATGTATTACCCCACTTATTTTTCCATCTTTTTTAAGCATTTACAACCACCTTCACTTCCCTGTTTTCTTATTCAACTACAATTTCCTCCTCCAAATAGGCCACTACATTTCTTTCCTCCAACCCAGCTACTGCATTTCACCCTCCAACTCAGCTACTACATTCCACCCTCTCCAATAAATCATTCGCAGCTACTACATTTCCCCTTCAACTATTATATCTTCATTATTCTTTAACCTAGCTATTGCCACATCTTAGTCCTTAACATGATAAGACATATATAGCAAGAGTTCAACATCCAAGTGAACATTATAAGCGTTCATCTACAATCTTTTTGCCTTTCTCTTCTTGCTCTTTTCGAACAACTTCTATATGTTGAGTAGATGCGGCATGATTTTCCAAACTAATGGACCAGATAATCGTAATAACTAGAGTCCCGTAAACATTATGATTTTTCTTGGCGACCGTATCTTTTACATATACGGCAGCATATTCTCTCCCTTCCGTACTTCAACAAAGGCCCATGTACTACCCCACTCATTTTCCCATCTTTTCGGAGCATCTACAACAACCTTCACTTCCCTGTTTTCTTCTTCAACTACATTTTATTCTTCCAAATAGGCCGCTACATTTCTTTCGGCCAACTCTGCTACTACATTTCACCCCCCAACTCACCTACTACATTCCCCCCTCCAAAAAATCATTCGCAGCTACTACATTTCCCCCCTTCAACTATTATATCTTCATTATTCTCTAACCTAGCTAATGCCACATCTTCGTCATGATAAGACATATATAGCAAGCGTTCAACATCCAAGAGAACATTATAAGGAATATAATCAGAATAGCTAGGAATATGGTTAGGGGAGTTCATATTTTGGAGGGACCTTCGATTTTGAGTCGTTGGTCTCCTGATTGGGAGCTTACCCATGGCTTCTGCGAGTGTGAAAGAAAGAGAAAATGTGAGAGATGGTAGATATTATATGAAAAGTGCAACCAGACACTTTTGTGATGAAACCGACTACTGGCTTGAGTCACAAGATTGACTATCCTAAGACTTTGTTATTTTCCTTTTTTAAACTCAAGTGACCGGCTGAATGGGTTTCCCTCTTTAGTTTCGCAATTTTTTTTCCTTATATTTATCCGTATCACTTTAAAGGCTTGATGTTTATCTGTAAATTCCAAAACGAATTCCCATTAATTTTTATTTTCTTCAGACTGTGATGAATAAAAAAAGAAGACTGCGAATTATATATTTTTGGAATTTAATTTGATCACTTGATAATGTAAATCAACCAATCCCTTAGTTTTTGTTTTATGATCGCACATCATCTCAAATTTTTAGGCAAAAAGATGACTAGTTGTTTATATTACAATTTTCTTGGCAGCTGTACGTTTTACATATACGGCAAAATATTCTCTTACTTACGTCGGTTACTTCAACAAAGGCCCATGGCCATGTACTACCCCACTAATTTTTCCATCTTTTCGGAGCATCTACAACAACCTTCATTTCCCTGTTTTCTTCTTCAACTACATTTTCCTCTTCCAAATAGGCCGCTACATTTCTTTCGTCCAACTCAGCTACTACATTTCACCCCCCAACTCACCTACTACGTTCCCCCCTCCAAAAAATCATTCGCATCTACTTCATTTTCCCCCTTCAACTATTACATTTTCATTATTCTCTAACCTAGCTACTGCCACATCTTCGTCATGATAAAACATATATAGCAAGCGTTCAACATCCAAGAGAACATTATAAGGAATATAATCGGAATAGCTAGGAATATGGTTAGGGGAGTTCATATTTTGGAGGGACCTTCGATTTTGAGCAGTTGGTCTCCAGGTTGGGAGCTTACCCATGGCTTCTTCGAGTGTGAAAGAAAGTGAAAATGTGAGAGATGGTGGATATTATATGAAAAGTGCAACCAGCCACTTTTGTGATGAAACCGACTACTGGCTTGAGTCACAAGATTGACTATCCTAAGACTTTGTTCATTTCCTTTTTTAAACTCATGTGACCAGTTGAATGGGTTTCCCTGTTTAGTTTCACATTTTTTCTTTTTCCTTGTATTTATCCGTATCACTTTAAAGGCTTGATTTTTATTTGTTAATCCCCAAATGAATTCCCATTAATTTTTATTTTCTCAGACTGTGTTGAATAAAAAGAAGACTGCGAATTATATATTTTCGGAATTTAATTTGGTCACTTGATAATGTAAACCAACCAACATCTTAGTTTTTGTTTTATGATCGCACATCATCTCAATTTTTTAGGAAAAAAGATGACTACTTGTTTATATTACAATTTTCTTGGCAGCTGTACGTTTTACATATACGGAAAAATATTTTCTCAATTCCGTCGATTACTTCAACAAAGGCCCATGGCCATGTATTACCCTACTTATTTTTCCATCTTTTTGGAGCATCTATAACCACCTTCACTTCCCTGTTTTCTTCTTCAACTTCCTCCTCCAAATAGGCCACTACATTTCTTTCCTCCAACTCAGCAACTGCATTTCACCCTCCAACTCAGCTACTACATCCCCCCTCCAAAAAATCATTCGCAGCTACTACATTTTCCCCTTCAACTATTGCATCTTCATTATTCTCTAACCTAGCTACTGCCATATCTAAACATGATAAGACATATATAGCAAGCGTTCAACATCCAAGTGAACATTATAAGCGTTCATCTACAATCTTTTTGCCTTTCTCTTCTTGCTCTTTTCGAACAACTTCTATATGTTTAGCAGAGGCGGTATGATTTCCCAAACTAATAGACCGGATACTCGTAATAACTAGAGTCCCGTAAACATTATGATTTTCTTGGCGGCCGTATCTTTTACATATACGGCAACATATTCTCTCCCTTCCGTCGGTTACTTCAACAAAGGCCCATGACCATGTAGTACCCTACTCATTTTTCCATCTTTTCGGAGCATCTACAACAACCTTCAATTCCCCGTATTCTTCTTCAACTACATTTTCCTCCTCCAAATAGGCCGCTACATTTCTTTCCTCCAACTCAGCTACTACATTTCACCCTGAACTCACCTACTACTACATTCCCCCATCCAAAAAATCATTCGCAGCTACTACATTTCCCCCCTTCAATTATTACATCTTCTTATTCTCTAACCTAGCTACTGCCACATCTTCGTCATGATAAGACATATATAGCAAGAGTTCAACATCCAAGAGAACATTATAAGGAATATAATCGGAATAGCTAGGAATATGGTTAGGGGAGTTCATATTTTGAAGGGACTTTCGATTTTGAGCCGTTGGTCTCCTGATTGGGAGCTTACACATGGCTTCTGCGAGTGTGAAAGAAAGAGAAAATGTGAGAGATGGTGGATATTATATGAAAAGTGCAACCAACCCCTTTTGTGATGAAACCGACTACTGGCTTGAGTCACAAGATTGACTATCCTAAGACTTTGTTCTTTTCCTTTTTTAAACTCAAGTGACCGGCTAAATTGATTTTCCTGTTTAGTTTCACAATTTTTTCTTTTTCCTAGTATTTATATGTATCACTTTAAAGGCTTGATTTTTATTTGTTAATCCCCAAATGAATTCCCATTAATTTTTATTTTCTTCAGACTGTGGTGAATAAAAAAATAAGATTGCGAATTATATATTTTCGGAATTTAATTTGGTCACTTGATAATGTGAACCAACCAACCCCTTAGTTTTTGTTTTATGATCGCACATCATCTCAATTTTTTAGGAAAAATGATGACTAGTTGTTTATATTATAATTTTCTTGGCAGTTGTACGTTTTACATATACGGCAAAATATTCTCTGACTTCCGTCGGTTACTTCAACAAAGGCTCATGGCCATGTATTACCCCACTTATTTTTCCATCTTTTTGGAGCATCTACAGCCACCTTCACTTCCTTGTTTTCTTCTTCAACCACAATTTCCTCCTCCAAATAGGCCGCTGCATTTCTTTCATCCAACTCAGCTATTACATTTCACCCTCCAACTCAGCTACTACATTCCCCCCTCTCCAAAAAATCATTTGCAGCTACTACATTTCCCCTTTCAACTATTACATCTTCATTATTCTCTAACTTAGCTACTGCCACATCTTCGTCCCTAACATGATAAGACATATATAGCAAGCGTTCAACATCCAAGTGAACATTATAAGAAATATAATCGAAATCGCTAGGAATATGGTTATGGGTGTTCATAAACCCGTCCCACCCGCCCAACATGCCCGACCCTCTCCAACCCACCCGCAATCCGCCGGTTTTATTTTTAAAATAATCAAGTACGGGTTGGTAATTTGTAAATCTACACGTTATGGGTCGGGTGACGAATTTAATGGTTAAAAAACCGACCCACCCGCAACCCGCACTTAATCATCCTTGATGTACTTTTTATTAATTTTTTAATAAAATTGTGAAATAAATTACATTTATTAACAAATGAATAGGAACAAATAATCAAACATTCTTCAAGTTTTTTGTTTATATTAATGTTAATGGTACATATAAGTTAGTACATTTTTCCTAAAGAGTTTGTTGTTTGAAAAATCGAGAAGAAACCTCACTAATTTGTTATTGTTTGTTATGTGTGAATGATGATTTGTAATGAATTCTTTTGTGGGGACTTGTAATATTAATTTTGGTGGAAACTGTTGATTTAATTAGAAAGAAATCGTTAATTATATTATAGTTTTGTACTTTTTGCATCTTGAATTTAATTTCAAATGTAGGTGAACATATTTGATACATTTTATTTGTTGTTTGAAGAACTTAAAATTATAGGATTAATTACTTATATTGAGATGTCAAGCTTTTATGACACTGTTTCTGTTCAACGCGCCAACCCAACCGCCACCCGTCCGCACCCATTACGCCCGAACCGGGTGGTTTATGAAAATAATAACGCGAGTGCGGTTTAAAAAATTGGCAACCCGCACATGTTAAGTCGGGTTAATTTTTTCATGTAAACCCCCCCAAACCCGACCGCGTTCACCCCGAATACCTCGGAGGGACCTTCGATTTTGAGCCGTTGGTCCCCTGATTGGGAGCTTACCCATGGCTTCCGTGAGTGTGAAAGAAAAAAGAGAAAATGTGAGAGATGGTGGATATTATATGAAAAGTGCAACTAGCCCTTTTGTGATGAAACCGACTACTAGCTTGAGTCACAATATTGACTATCCTAAAACTTTGTTCTTTTCCTTTATTAAACTCAAGTGACCGGCTCAATGGGTTTCCTTGTTTAGTCTCACAATTTTTTGTTTTTCCTTGTGTTTATCCGTATCACTTTAAAGGCTTGATTTCCATTTGTTAATCCCCAAATGAAATCCCATTAATTTTTATTTTCTTCAGACTGTGGTGAATAAAAAAAGAAGACTGCAGATTATATATTTTCAAAATTTAATTTGGTCATTTGATAATGTAAACCAATCAACCCCTTAATTTATGTATTATGATCGTACTTCATCTCAAATTTTTAAGAAAAAAGATGACTAGTTGTTTATAATACAATTTTCTTGGTAGTTGTACCTTTTACATATACGATAAAATATTTTCTTCCTTCCGTCGGTTACTTCAACAAAGACCCATGGCCGTGTATTACCCCACTCATTTTTCAATCTTTTCGGAGCATCTACAACCACCTTCACTTCCCTGTTTTCTTCTTCAGTTACATTTTCCTCCTCCAAATAGGCCGCTACATTTCCTTCCTCCAACTCAGCTACTACATTTCACCTTCCAACTCAGTTACTACATTCCCCCCTTCCAAAAAATCATTCGCAACTACTACATTTCCCCCCCTCCAGAAAAACATTCGCAACTACTACATTTCCCCTTTCAACTATTACATTTTCATTATTCTCTAACCTAACTACTGCCACATCTTCGTCCCTAACATGATAAGACATATATAGCAAGATTTCAACATCCAAGAGAACATTATCAGGAATAAATCGGAATTGCTAAGAATATGGTTAGGAGAGTGAGAGTTCATACTTCAGAGGGACCTTCGATTTTGAGCCGTTGGTCCCCCTGATTGGGAGCTTACCCATGGCTTCTGTGAGTGTGGAATATAGAGAAAATGTGAGAGATGGTGGATATTATATGAAAAGTGCAACCAACCCCTTTTGTGATGAAACCGACTACTGGCTTGAGTCACAATATTGACTATCCTAAGACTTTGTTCTTTTCCATTTTTAAACTCATGTGACCGGCTCAATAGGTTTCCCTGTTTAGTCTCACAATTTTTTCTTTTTCCTTGTATTTATCCGTATCACTTTAAAGGTTTAATTTTCATTTGTTAATCCCCAAATGAATTTCAATTAATTTTTTTTCTTCAGATTATGGTGAATTAAAAAAAAAAAAGACTGCGGATTATATATTTTCGGGATTTAATTTGATCATTTGATAATGTAAACCCACCGACCCCTTAATTTATGTATTATGATCGTAGTACATCTCAAATTTTTAGGAAAAAAGATAACTAGTTATTTATATTACAAATTTCTTGGCAGCCATATCTTTTACATATATGGCAAAATATTTTCTCTCTTCCGTCGGTTACTTCAACAAAGGCCCATGGTCATGTATTACCCCACTCATTTCTCCATATTTTCTGAGCATCTACAACCACCTTCACTTCCCTGTTTTCTTCTTCAACTACATTTTCCTCCTCCAAAAAGGCCGCTACATTTCTTTCATCCAACTCAGCTACTACATTTCCCCCCTCCAAAAAATCATTCGCAGCTACTGCATTTCCCCTTCAATTATTACATCTTCATTATTCTGTAACCTAACTACTGCAACATATTTGTCCCTAACATGATAAGACATATAGGAAGCGTTCAACATCCAAGAGAACATTATCAGGAATATAATCGGAATCTCTAAGAATATGGTTAGGAGAGTTCATACTTCGGAGGGACCTTCTATTTTGAGCCATTGGTCCCCTGATGGGGAGCTTACCCATGGCTTCCGTGAGTGTGAAAAAAAGAGAAAATATGAGAGATGGTGGATATTATATGAAAAGTGAAACCAGCTCTTTTTGTTGATGAAAACCGTCTACTGGCTTGAGTCACAAGATTGACTATTCTAAGACTTTGTTCTTTTCCCTTCTTAGACTCAAGTGACCGGCTCAATGGGTTTCCCTATTTAGTCTCACAATTTTTTCTTTTTCCTTGTATTTACCCATATCATTTTAAAGGCTTAATTTTCATTTGTTAATCCCCAAATGAATTCCCATTAATTTTTAATTTCTTCAACTGTGGTGAATAGAAAAAGAAGAATGCGGATTATATATTTTCAAAATTTAATTTGGTCACTTGATAATGTAAACCAACGGATCCCTTAATTTATGTATAATGATTGTAATTATCTCAAGTTTTTGAGAAAAAAATGACTAGTTGTTTATATTACAATTTTCTTGGCAGCAGTATCTTTTACATATACGGCAAAATATTCTCTTATCAATGAGTGTATTACCCCACTCATTTTTCCATCATTTCGGAGCATCTACAGCCACATTCACTTCGTTGTTTTCTTCTTCAACTACATTTTCCTTCTCCAAATCAACCGCTACATCTCCCTCCTCCAAATCAGCTACTACATTTCCTCTACGTTTCCCCTTCCAACTCAGCTGCTACACTCTCCCTCCTCCCCAAAATATCATTCCTAGCTACTACATTTCCCCGTTCAACTATTACACCTTTATTATTCTCTAACATAAATACTGCCACATCTTCGTCCCTAACATGATAAGACATATATAGCAAGCGTTCAACATCCAAGAGAACATTATAAGGAATATAATATCGAAATCGTTAGGAATATGGTTAGAGAAGTTCATACTTCCGAGGGACCTTCGATTTTGAGTCATTTTTCATGGACTTAAACTTCTTGTAAGTTTACCGTGCGGCACTTAGCACGCACGCCTCTAGCGATGGTTCCGCCCCTCCATCGGAATTGGCTAAGTGAGCCTCGTTATGTCCCTAAGTAGGGTTGCTAAGAAAGTTGCTAGGTAAAAGTAAGAAAGTGCACAAGAACTTGAGAATGATTTGAATGCTCTCTAACTTGGAAATGCTTGGATTGATTACAAATGAAATGGCCTACCTCTATTTATACTAGGAGCATTCCCTAATGGATGGCTAGGAATTACTTGATCTAACGGCTAGGATTTATTCTCTAGACCCTTCCACAAAACTCTACCTACACTAAAACTATGTACAAGATTCTAGGATGTTCTACTATATACAAGATACTACTACATTTCTCATTAGCCTTCCACAAGTTTCTAGTCCCTTCTGGCGTGTTCTACACTTGTGTAGGCTCTTCCAGTCCGTCTAGTACCTTCCGGCACCTCCCGGATTCTTCCGGACCCATCCGGCACCTTACAAATTCTTCCGGACCCATCTGGCACCTTCCGGAGTTGTGTGGAACCTCCCGGAACACTCTTGAACGTCCCGAACCCGTGTGGAACCCTCTAGAATCCTCCGGAACCTCTAAGGGCTTGTTTGGATCTTCAAAACGTCCAGGGCAGCCCCTGGGACACCATAGTGCCACCCGACGGGTCGTGTCTTGCCACACTTCCTGTCCGTCGCCCGTATAAGTACCTCTGTTGCCCGGGCCGCGTCCCGGGTTATATGTTGCACGCCCGACAAGGCCTTCCACCTTGCCGGCAGTCCCATGATGTCCCTTTCGGCCCTTAACTTGATCAAATGCCTTGGTCGCTCGGCCCCCGTGGTTGGGCAAAGTGTCGGGGCGTGACATGTTGGTCCCCTGATTGGGAGCTTAGCCATGGCTTCCGTGAGTGTGAAAGAAAGAGAAAATGTGAGAGATTGTGGATATTATATGAAAAGTGAAACTAGCCCCTTTTGTGATGAAACCAACTACTGGCTTGAGTCACAAGATTGACTATCCTAAGACTTTGTTCTTTTCCCTTCTTAGACTCAAGTGACCGGCTCAATGGGTTTCCCTATTTAGTCACACAATTTTTTCTTTTTCCTTGTATTTATCCATATAAAAGGCTTAATTTTCATTTGTTAATCCCCAAATGAATTCTCATTAATTTTTAATATCTTCAGAGTGTGGTGAATAAAAAAAAAAAAAGACTGCGGATTATATATTTTCGAAATTTAATTTGGTCACTTGATAATGTAAACCAACGGACCCCTTAATTTATGTTTAATGATTGTACTTTATCTCAAATTTTTAGGATAAAAAATGACTAGTTGTTTATATTACAATATTCTTGGCAGCTGTATCTTTTACATATACGGCAAAATATTTTCTCCCTCCCGTCGGTTACTTCAACAAAGGCCCATGGCCATGTATTACCCCACTCATTTTTTTTATCTTTTAAGAGCATCTACAACCACCTTCACTTTGATGTTTTCTTCTTCAACTACATTTTCCTCCTCCAAATCAACCGCTACATCTCCCTCCTCCAAATCAGCTACTACATTTCTTCTACATTTTCCCCTCCAACTCAGCTACTACACTCCCCCTCCTCCCCAAAATATCATTCCTAGCTACTACATTTCTTCTTTCAACTATTACACCTTCATTATTATCTAACCTAGCTATTGCCACATCTTCGTCCCTAGATAAGACATATATAGCAAGGGTTCAGCATTCGAGAGAACATTAACGGGAATATGATCGAAATCACTAGGAATATAGTTAGGGGAGTTCTACCTAGGGGGATCTTCGATTTTGAGCCATTGGTCTCCTGATTGGGAGCTTACCCATGGTTGTTGTGAGTGTGAAAGAAAGAGAAAATGTGAGAGACGGTGGAAATTTTGTGAAAAGTGCAACCGGCTCTTTTTTTTGATGGAACTGGCTTGAGTCACAAGATTGACTATCCTAACACTTTGTTCTTTTCCTTTTTTTAAACTCAAGTGACCGGCTCAATGGGTTTCCCTGTTTAGTCTCACAATTTTTTCATTTTCCTTGTATTTATCTGTTTCACTTCAAATGATTGATTTTCATTTGTTAATCCTCAAATAAATTCCCATTAATGTTTATTTTCTTCAGAGTGTGGTGATTAAAAATTGAAGTGACCGGCTCAATGGGTCACAACCATACTTCATTACAACTCGTTCCAAAACCAACAACTCTCGTCTAAAATCAAGAAGAGATGGAACTATTCCATGGCCAAAACCTCGTGCCCACCTCACCAAAACCCTTGTAATAAATGAACCTACCTCCTTCACTCAAGCCTCAAAGTTTTCGGATTGACGAGGTGCTATGCATCAAAAGTTTGATGTACTTATGAACACTAAAACTTGGTCTTTAATCCCTCATTCTCCAGTTCAAAATTTAATTGGGCGTAAATGGATTTTTAAAACAAAGTTCCGATCTGATGGTTCAATAAAGCGGCGTAAGGCCGGATTGGTTGCAAAAGGTTACTATCAACTTGAGGGGCTCGATTACACAGAGACCTTCAGTCCAGTGATCAACCCGACATCTATTCGTCTGGTATTTTAATTGGTTTATTACTCAGTTGGATATACAAACTGCGTTTCTTCATGGATCTATTGATGAATATGTTTTACATGTCTCAACCCCCGGGTTTTGTGCATCAATATTATCCAAATTATGTGTGCAATCCTTATTTATTTTTCGAAATGGTCCAGTTGTAATTTATTTATTGGTTTACATGGATAATATTGTTCTTACTGGATCTTCTCCACATGCTATGAAAACTTTGATCTCTCTGTTAAGTATGGATTTTCCTGTGAAGAATCTTGGTGGTTTACATTACTACCTTGGCTAAGAATATTCCCGTAGCCTCTTCGGTCTCCTAATTTCTCAAAAGAAATACATATTGGATCTTCTTCTTCGCATGAATATGACTAATCGCAAACCTGTCAGTAGTCTAATGGCTACATCTACGCGAATGTCAGGTTATGACTCTTCTACTTTTGAGTATCCAACTTTAAATCGCAGCATTGTAGAAAACCTTCAGTACCTCCTTTCACACGGCCTCATCTTGCATTTCAGTAAATAAAGTTTGCCAATTCATGCACTCCCCTCATATCTCACATTTGACAATGTGTAAAACGTATTCTTCGATATTGAAGCAGACTACTGATTTTGGTTTGTTATTGCGGCCTAAATTTAATCCAAGTCTTGCCGCTTTTACGGATGCGGATTGGGTAGGTTGTATTGATGATAGAAAAATCAGCAAGTGGTTTCTACAATTTCTATGGAAAAAATCTTGTCTCATGGAGCTCAATAAACTATCAATTGTTGCTCGATCTAGCACGGAAGCGGCACCACATGTGAACTTATTTGGATACAAACTCCTATGACCGAGTTGGGCATTTTATCTCACACCCCACCAACTCTATATTGTGACAACTTGGGTGCCACATATCTATCTAAGAATCCAATTCTTCATTCTCGTACAAAACATGTGGACATTGATTATCATTTTGTTCGAGACCGTGTTCAAGCTAAAGCATTGCAAGTATCATTCTTATCAAGCAAGGACCAACATGTGTGAAATTAAGCCATGAGATGATGCTAATAGTATTGTATTGTCATAAGCAAATGTCACTTACATGTGCAAGTAGCATCCAACCAAATAGGATTGAAACTGTTTTAGAAGGGGAAGAACTAAACAACCTTTACTACTAATGTAAGGCAAATGAGGCTAGCGAGCTGACATTCAGATTCATGAAACTGATTGAATTGCACTACTATGTCCTACCTCAAACATAAACTCGATTATCATTTGGCAATATTTTGTCTTCCGTATTTCTTTGCTATTTTATAGTTCATTTGATTGTTCTTGTTACTTTTTCTATCCAAGTACAACCTATCATATTTTGCCCCCTGCCATGGTTGACTCATCTTGTCCATTTCATCGTAAAACACTAGAGCTACGCCTTTTTAGGTTGGGATGGGGGTTGCACGCTGCCATTCTCGTGACTCGGGATAGTTTATGATTGTCTCAAAAGAAAAAGAAATACTCAAAAAAACCAACAATCTAATAATTAATACATAAAATTTCATGGTCGCATTGGAATAAATAGGATAACTAACCAAAATCCACATTACAATAATTTAAGGTACTAAACTTGTATTACTTAATTAATAATTTAACATAAATAATGAATCTTTTGCATTGGCTTACAAATCTTGCCATTCAAAAGGAAAGGGAGGGTGAATTGAGAAACACTTTTCTATTCATGCATCCCTTCTTTCTTGCCCCAGCCAAAATGACTAATCAGAAACCGGTGGTTGTTAGAATAAGCTTCAACCTGCAAAACAAAATACTTGGTCAAGTGATGTCAATTTACATATATGTACACAGACAGATCTATAAACCTCCTCATGGACTAAAACCCCATCAGAATATAGTATAGGTAATTTAAATCATGGATGTGAATGCCTATATTTATAATCTACAAGTGTGACACTCAATCCACCTAATTATTTGTTCAAAATGCATAGAACCGTTCATCGATCAAATGCAATAAGATGAATAAACGCATTCTGCTACATGGAAGGGTGTGGTCCGTAGTTTGAAAGAGGCGAATGTGGGTATTGGCTGGAGGTTGGGAGATGGGCGTTCTATTTCTCTTTGGAATGACCATTGGGTTGGTAAAGGCCCTTTATGTGATATTATGGAGGGGCCTATACATGAGGAAGAAAAAAATTTGAGGTTGGCAGACTTAATTGATGAAAACTTAAATTGGAATAGAGAAAATTTGGTAAGAGTACAAAACCACGTATTCTTTGTAATGGTGAACCTTTGGAGGCAATTGAACCCACTTGCGGCCTCCGTCAAGGGGATCCCCTATCTCTGTACCTTTTTGTGCTTTGCATTGAGCGTCTTTCATACTTAATTGGGGAGATGGTGATGAATAAACAGTGGTAGCCCTTAAGTCCGTGTAGGGGGGGCCGAAGCTTTCTCACATTTTATTTGCGGATGATCTTTTACTTATGGCAAAGGCGACGACAAAAAATGCCAGATATATTCGGAGGGTTCTTGATACTTTTTGTGGTTCCTCGGGTTTAAAGATTAGTTATGAGAAGTCGAAGGTTTTTTTTGCTAAAGGGGGTGAAGGTAGAGTGAGAAGGCAAATTACTTCTATTCTGGGCATTGGCCGCACGAGCAACCTGGGGCGCTACTTGGGCGTTCCTATCGTTCATGAGAGAGTCTCTCCGAGGCTTTATAGGGATGTGATCGATCGGGTTGCGAAGAGGTTGACTTCGTGGAAAGCTAATTTACTTTCCCTAGCTGGTAGAGCTACTCTTGTTAAGTCGGTTACCTCCGCGGTTCCAAACCATGTGCAGACGGCCTGGCTGCCCGCAACTACGTGCAACCATTTGGATAAACTTAACCGCAGTTTCTTGTGGTCCTCAGATGTTTCCCACCGTAAACTTCATCTTGTGTGCTGGTCTAAGGTTACTATGGAAAAAAGACTTGGGGGTTTGGGCATTAAGCAAGCGAGGAAAATGAACATTGCTTTGCTTGCTAAGATTGGTTGGAAGACGGTGAATGGGGAAAACAGGTTGTGGGGGGATACATTTAGGGCCAAATATTTCAAGAACATCAAGGATGGAGGCTACAAATTTAAGGTAAGGGATTCTGCTACATGGAAGGGCGTGGTCCGTAGTTTGAAAGAGGCGAATGTGGGTATTGGCTGGAGGTTGGGAGATGGGCGTTCTATTTCTCTTTGGAATGACCATTGGGTTGGTAAAGGCCCTTTATGTGATATTATGGAGGGGCCTATACATGAGGAAGAAAAAAATTTGAGGGTGGCAGACTTAATTGATGAAAACTTAAATTGGAATAGAGAAAATTTGGTCACTAGAGTACCGGACAGCATTTGGAATGATATTTTGTCGGTCCCAATCCCACTCTCGCTGGATGAGTGCGATAAGAGAGTGTGGATAGGAACTGCTAACGGTAGATTCACATGCCGATCGGCATACTCTTGCCTTAACATGGAGTTAGACACGGAGATTGGGAATGAAGGCCGAAACTGGGATTGGTGTTGCGTTCCAAATACTAATACGCAAACACGCAAGTATACGGTCGTTACAAGTAATAAAGTGATAAATGAGTGTCGAACCCACGAGGAATTGTTCAATAAATTACCAACTAACGTCTTGTTACTTCGACTTAGATTTGTAAGTTGAGTTTGGTGAGGTGATGGTGGTTTTGATACTACAACTAAATGAGGTGATTAAGAAACTAACACTTGACTTAACAATATGTAAAGACTTCTAGGCTTTTACGTCACCTAGTTCAATTCAAGACAAACGACTCAACAATTGACAACCATACTCTCGTTTGTTGTTCAAGATTTCGTAAATTATTCATACGTATCTTTCGATAGCGTACAAACCTACCAAAGTAGACTAATCCAATTTATGTCTAAGAGGATTAAGCCTAAGTGATGCATTAACTCCAAACCTTGTTAGAACTTGAAATGACCTAGGTATATTTCTATCCTAAAATCAAATCACAACCTAGTTTTTCAATCTAATCTTTAATCCACTATGTCTAGCAATTAAAGATCAATTCATTTCATCCTATGGTTAGCTAATCCATAAGTTGACAAAAGCTCAAACTAGATTAACAAACACTTGTATACAAGCATAGCAACAACCATTAACTCATCAATTAATCAAGAATCAAGAACCAAACATAGGATCAATAAAAACATAGAATAAAGGAGATTAGCTACTCATATCATTAAATAAATCATTCATTACATTAATGAAATCCATGAATGTAAATGAACAAAACAAGAAAGATAGAGTTAGAGCAAGCTTATGTGATGAGGTCTTCAACAACTTCTTCCTCAATGCCTTTTTATCTTCTTTGGGGAGTCCAAGTGAGAGTTCTTCTTTCCAAAGTGCAAACCCTTCTCTTTTCTTCAAAAGAGGCAAGAGGAAAGTAAAAGTGTAGAATGGTAAGAGTTGGTTGAATGATTCCACCTTTAAGCCTCTAACCTAGAGGAACAACAAGTTCCTCATGCCTAAGTTACCCTCTAAACTAAGCAACTAAGGCCAAAAAGTCCCCCAAGATGCCTAAAAATACAAGTGGGATCAAAGGGGTTTAATACCAAAAGCCCCCTGCCTTTCCCGCAGCAAAAATCTGCTGGTAGCAGGGACCTCGCCGCGGCGAGGTTTAGGCCGTAGGTTCCTGCAAATTTTCTGCTCTGCCGCACTTTCTTCCGAGCAGCATATCTTTTAATTCCGAACTCCGAATCCGGATCCGTAAAGTCCGTAGCGTAGCTAACTCACTCATCTATAACATATCCAAAATTTAGCTCATTTGGATCATCCATGAAATATTTATGCATGTTCTAGTGAGCAGCTATCTACATTCTTGTACAATTCGCTCCGGGTTCTAATTCCTTTGAAGCTCAAGCTTGACTTGCGGGGTGGGTAGAGCGACTCGCATTATTGATACGCAACTCCGAATCTCTCTATGATGTTAATACCTACAAACCACGGAGAAAACGATCAATACGAGAACAAAAACACAAAAGATGAACAAAGGCCAAACAAAGGGGCCAAAAACACAAAAGAAACGAAAACACGAGAAGACACACAAAAACTCGAATCAAAACAAGATGTTTTGGGCTTAAAGAGATAGGTAATAACGATATTTTCATGGTGTTATCAACACCCCCAAACTTAAACACTTGCTCGTCCTCGAGCAAAGAAAACAGAACAAGAACAAAACAAACATACTTAAGATCGAAATGCTAAAACTTAACACTTTCAAATTATTCTTTAAACAAGCTCCACGTGTGTGTGTGATGACTTCGGCTAGATTCTATCTTAGGTGAATAATTTCCGATAGGTCAAAATCATCGGTTCTATTTTCATGGACTTCTAATGTTTAACAAAGAATCTCTCCTTACCGTAGATTACAAACTTAATGCTCAAATCACTTCACGGGACTAAGTTATAGGTAATTTAAGAGTGTTTTCCCTATTCTTGAATTAATTGATGATTTTAGCTCCTAACTCTTTTCTCACCACACTTGTTTTTACAATGAAACAAGGCACTTTGTGATTTACAAGAATATTGCAATACGATACTTGCACTAATGGCGAAATTTTGCTTTTGTGGGCTACTAGCACCACTCTCTTTTCTTCTTTTGTGCACACATAAAGATTTTTCTATTACAACTCTTGCACTAGATTAATGAGATAGAGTAATTACCAAAAATGATCAATGAAAACTAACGATTGAAGGCTTAGCCTTTCTTTTCTCTCATAGAAGTGCGTACATTTTAGCAACTTCTCTACTCATTTCTTCTAAGAGTTAGGTGTTCAAAGATTTTTCATTCTCGAAAAGGGTTTACTCCCCCAAACTTAGGCCATTTATGCTCTTTTTACATTTAGATTCCAAGCTAAGGATTGGAGGGATTCTAAGTTAAGCAAAAAGAGTCCTAGAACCTATTATCGCTAAAGTTCGTTATCCACTTTAAATATTACCTAAGCTTAGCCAATGTGCTTTGAACTTTGTAGAGCATGTTCAAATAATAATAAGAATTTGAAAAATTTTGGCGGGTCGACCTAGCATGCAACAAGCGCGACCTTACTCCCCCAAACTTAAAATGCACAATGTCCCCATTGTGTGAATTGAGAATGACGGAGTAAGGTACGACACGACAAAAAACTAGAACACAACAAAAACACAAGCAAAACAAAACGAAACGAAACGATAAACGAGCGAGCACGGCTCTAATTAATTCCAACAAGCAAACGTTATAAATTGAAACGAGTAAACATGCCAATATCTCTCAAGAGTTAATAACAAAACCAACACAAGACGAGAATATAATTAAAACATTGTAAGCTCAAATTAAACCGACGGGACTGCGTAAATTTAAATCCAACGTCCCTTTTCGTATGCATCCCGTGGTTGCTCCCGTCTTCAGTGGTTTCGTGCATTGAGGGCACGCTCCATTGCTTTCCCGTACTCCTCCCTTTTATTCCAAATGCGCAAAATTCCCCCAAACTTGTGTTGCAATCACACAACTTCAACAAACTAATACCCCGGCAACTCCACAATCGAAAACTAGCAAAGTTGGCAAAACTACTCTCACAAGCAATTTATCGAACACCTTGAGTGCACACCCAAAATTACTACTTCTCTTCAAAGTTTACAAGAACTTCAACCCAAAAATTTTTCAATACCAAACAGTTCAACACCGACACACCAATACCAATTAAGTCAAGCCACACTTACCTTTGGATCGTAATCGAAGAATTTTGCCTTTCGAACCCTTGAGTGTTGACTCCCATTTTTTGGTAAAGTATGATGGAAATGGAGGATTTTAGGGGTGAATTGGTGGCTTGTTTGTGGGATTTGGGAGATTATGTGATTGAGAGAGAAATTTATGTGAGTTTGGGAAGAATTGAGTGAGTGAGCTTGAGAGATTGTGAGAGAGGGAAGAGAGTTTGTATGAGAAATTTAAAATGGTGAGTGAGTAGTGTAGTTTTTTTTTTAAATTTTTTTTTTTTTTTTGGAATAAAGTACAACTACTCACCTTACGACGTTCGCGAACCATGGTTCATTCGCTTGACCTCGCTCGATTTGTGCTTGTCAATCCTCGATCTTTCACCCGCACTCATTTACCTACAACACAAAACGCAAAAACGACAACAAAAACAAAAACGAAAACAACACAAAACACAAAACACAAAACAACAAAGGAAAAAGCAATAGGCTCGGGTTGCCTCCCGAGAAGCGCTTGTTTATAGTCGAAAGCTCGACTTGAAGCTTCTCTTTTCTTTTAGGGTGGCCAATAATCGAATAGGATCCCATCGGGATCAAGTATGAGCCCCGGCCTCTTTGCTTTTAAATTCGTCCCACGCTTTAATTTATCCATTGTACGGTCTCTTGGGACGGATTTGAATCACATATCAAATCGAAAATTTTTATCTCCCGGTTCAAATCTTTTGTAATCTTTAACCATAATTATCCACGTTGCTTTTCTCGGGTGGATCCACTTGTCTTCTTTGGGAATAATCAAGTCCACATAAGAACATTTGATGACCTTTTGATCAAACTCTTCATCTATGATGAATTTTTCTTCCCTCGCAAGCTTTTTCGATCCACCTTGTTCTTCCTCTCTAGTAGGAAGCTCATTTGTTTCTAACATTTCACTCGGTTCATTAAAGCTTTCATTAGGAGCAACTGATTCAATTGAACTCGGCAAAGCTCCCGGGGGTCTTATGCTTAAGGCTTGTGAGATTTGCTCCATTTGTGTTTGAAAATCTCTTAATGTCCCCGAGTCTTCTTGCAACTGTTTGGAAATCTCTTCCATTTTAGAATCAGTGTTAACCATGTATTTGGTGGTGTGCTCCATGAACTTAGTGAATGCTTCTTCCAAATATGATTGTGCCTCTACCGGAGGTTGAGAATATTCATGATAGTTCGGTTGGATGAACGGGGTAGTCATCATCATATTCGAGTGTGGTCCACCTCCCCACTCAATGTTCCTTGGATAATACGGGCCATCTCCCCATTCGATATTGTAGCCATTGTAAGTGGGACTCGGCTCATAATGATTACCCATGTATGAATTCTCATATTGAAAATGAGTTGGACTCATTGGGCAACCGGCGATTGTGCTCTCCCCCATGCAATGCATACAATAACAAAGTGATCCTCCCTCGGTTGACCTTGGATAGCAATCATTGTAGGCCATCGTACCTAGGAAGACAAAGATCACAACGTAAATAGCAAATCCAAGCTAAGATATACAAGAATATAAATTGGCAAACAATCGTTACAATTCCCCGGCAACGGCGCCAAAAACTTGTTGCGTTCCAAATACTAATACGCAAACACGCAAGTATACGGTCGTTACAAGTAATAAAGTGATAAATGAGTGTCGAACCCACGAGGAATTGTTCAATTAATTACCAACTAACGTCTTGTTACTTCGACTTAGATTTGTAAGTTGAGTTTGGTGAGGTGATGGTGGTTTTGATACTACAACTAAATGAGGTGATTAAGAAACTAACACTTGACTTAACAATATGTAAAGACTTCTAGGCTTTTACGTCACCTAGTTCAATTCAAGACAAACGACTCAACAATTGACAACCATACTCTCGTTTGTTGTTCAAGATTTCGTAAATTATTCATACGTATCTTTCGATAGCGTACGAACCTACCAAAGTAGACTAATCCAATTTATGTCTAAGAGGATTAAGCCTAAGTGATGCATTAACTCCAAACCTTGTTAGAACTTGAAATGACCTAGGTATATTTCTATCATAAAATCAAATCACAACCTAGTTTTTCAATCTAATCTTTAATCCACTATGTCTAGCAATTAAAGATCAATTCATTTCATCCTATGGTTAGCTAATCCATAAGTTGACAAAAGCTCAAACTAGATTAACAAACACTTGTATACAAGCATAGCAACAACCATTAACTCATCAATTAATCAAGAATCAAGAACCAAACATAGGATCAATAAAAACATAGAATAAAGGAGATTAGCTACTCATATCATTAAATAAATCATTCATTACATTAATGAAATCCATGAATGTAAATGAACAAAACAAGAAAGATAGAGTTAGAGCAAGCTTAGGTGATGAGGTCTTCAACAACTTCTTCCTCAATGCCTTTTTATCTTCTTTGGGGAGTCCAAGTGAGAGTTCTTCTTTCCAAAGTGCAAACCCTTCTCTTTTCTTCAAAAGAGGCAAGAGGAAAGTAAAAGTGTAGAATGGTAAGAGTTGGTTGAATGATTCCACCTTTAAGCCTCTAACCTAGAGGAACAACAAGTTCCTCATGCCTAAGTTACCCTCCAAACTAAGCAACTAAGGCCAAAAAGTCCCCCAAGATGCCTAAAAATACAAGTGGGATCAAATGGGTTTAATACCAAAAGCCCCCTGCCTTTCCCGCAGCAAAAATCTGCTGGTAGCAGGGACCTCGCCGCGGCGAGGTCCAACCTCGCCGCGGCGAGGTTTAGGCCGTAGGTTCCTGCAAATTTTCTGCTCTGCCGCACTTTCTTCCGAGCAGCATATCTTTTGATTCCGAACTCCGAATCCGGATCCGTAAAGTCCGTAGCGTAGCTAACTCACTCATATATAACATATCCAAAATTCAGCTCATTTGGATCATCCATGAAATATTTATGCATGTTCTAGTGAGCAGCTATCTACATTCTTATACAATTCGCTCCGGGTTCTAATTCCTTTGAAGCTCAAGCTTGACTTGCGGGGTGGGTAGAGCGACTCGCATTATTGATACGCAACTCCGAATCTCTCTATGATGTTAATACCTACAAACCACGGAGAAAACGATCAATACGAGAACAAAAACACAAAAGACGAACAAAGGCCAAACAAAGGGGCCAAAAACACAAAAGAAACGAAAACACGAGAAGACACACAAAAACTCGAATCAAAACAAGATGTTTTGGGCTTAAAGAGATAGGTAATAACGATATTTTCACGGTGTTATCAATTGGCTTTGGAAGTTCAAATGCTCGGAAAGAATACGGCACTTCTTGTGGATTTGTCTTCATAATAGCCTTACTACCAATTCTCTTAGATTTTATAGAAAAATTGCTGATTCTAATGAATGTTCAAGATGCCATAATGACTCGGAAACCATGATTCATGCGCTTAGGGACTGCCGGTGGGCGAAGGAGGTATGGGAGTTTATTATTTCCCTTACTCAATCCTTAAATTTCTTTCAAATGAATCCTACGAGTTGGATTAAGGAAAATATCACTTCGAGAAAGTTTGACAATATTATCTTACCCTCTCTACCTTGGGCAACAGTCTTTGTTGCGACTACTTGGGCCATTTGGAAGGCAAGGAACAAGTTTATCTTTCAATCTATTCGGGATTCCAAGTTTCAAACAACCTTTGTTGCTAAGAGTTTCGCAGGGGGTCTGTCAAGCATCTCCATGAAGAAAAAGCCAAAAGAAAAGGAGGCCACTGGTTCGGGATGTTGGAAGAAACCGAGTAGAGGTTGGCACAAAATGAATACGGATGGGAGTGTTTTGACTTCTAGAAAGAGTGTGTCGGCTGGAGGGATCCTACGAGATGAGTTGGGTAATTGGAAGGGAGGATTCTCTTACAAGCTGGGAAACTTATCTATAACTTCTGCCGAATTAATTGCGGCAAGAGAGGGGCTCAAGTTGGCTTGGGAAAGAAGAGTCCCAAAACTCGAATTAGAGATTGATTCGGAAGTGGTGGTGAAGTTGATCAAGGGTGCAGACACGGAACAACACCCGTTGGGAAGAATTATTGAGGACTGTCGTAGGCTGCTTCGGATGCCGTGGGAGAGCCGTGTGGTTCATACTAGAAGAATTGGGAATAGGTGTGCAGATGCATTAGCAAAGTTGGGTCATGGCCTTACAGTAAGCCACTGTTCTTGGGAGGCGGCTCCTGAAGAGATGCTAGGCTTGTTAGAGGAGGATCTTAATTAAGTCATTTCTGGCTTCTTGTTGTACCAAAAAAAAAAACAATCAGAATAACCTTTGCAGTATTTCCATCACCGCTATAAAAATGATTATTAATGATAGCAAATTTCTCTTGCCTTCGTTAATAGCCCCACTCATATGGCCAAAAATTGTAGGTTTAATGAACTCTATCCAAATAGCATGACACCAGATGAATATTATATGAACCAAAGATGATGGTTTTTCCTATGTTACCATACCACCAAAAAGAATTTAAACCTGAGAAGCTCTTAACCCCTCTTTCTCTTCCTTCCTCTTGATGTTCTTGCAGCAATACTTGCATCATCGTCGTCCTTAGCCCTCTTCCTATTCCTTCCTTTTGCACAATAATTCCATGACCACCATCATTAAGTCGAACAAGGCTTGCAGAAAAAACTTCCCTTGCAGAAAAAACTTGGGAAGTTAAATTTATGGGAAAACAGTTAAGCGCAACCATCTTTGAAAGCTACCTATCAATATCGAACCATAAAAACTCATTATGAGCATGTTGGATAAAAACTGGCCTTTTGTCCTTCAAATAAGATAGGAATCGGAGGTGTCCCCTAATACGAGATTCTTGTTGTGTAAATGAAAACAACAAAACCCAGGAGTTTGTATCCTTCATCATCATCCACCCATCCAATTGAAGATCTGAGTAGTTACTACTAGGAAATAAGCATCCATCCACCACACTCAAATTCCTGTCAATTTCATTGTTTGGTGGTCTCCGTGTATTTGATGGTACTCGTGCATAGACTGTTGAGGGTAGTGGTAGCAGACGGTAATTTTCAGTTGCAAGATCAAGGGCAATTATCCATTGCATCATACACCTCTTGTTCCGGAATTCATTGGCAAACCAATGCAATGCACCGGTAACAAAAACTCCATTTGCACCCTCCCTCCCGCCAGTTGGAGCAGAAAAACAATGAAGATCATTGTCAAGCCTCCTCCAAATTCCAATGACCCAATTTCAGATTGTAAACAAAAGTTTTCAGAGCAGGACCTTCATCAATTGAATCATAATAACAAGCTACCCTGACAAGCTTGTAGTCATCAATAGCAGGGTCATACCCAATCCCACTACAGGGCCTACCTGGCCCCGGTTCAATCTTGTCATCAATGGTCGACTGTAACTTAATGGATTTGCGAGTGTAGGGATTCCACACAGCCCATAACTTTTTTAATTTGTAGAGTGAAATCAGGATCATGCCATCTCACGAGGCCACAGGCAGAGAATCAATATGGGGCACACTATGAAATATCACTTTCTTCACAGTTTCCGCCCAAATCGATTTGGGGAAACCATAAAAAAAGATAAATAGATTCTAATGAGACGATATAAAGTTCAATAGCCATTTTTACCTCCGGTTAACATGATTCGATCGCCACCTGCTTGACGGTGGGGATGAGATCGGATGAAGGATGTGCAGCTACTCCTTGCAGACGCACCTGAACCGCAACAGAGGCTCGACGGGCACACGGGCTAAGTATTGCTTGTAATACTTCGGATGTACGTCATTTTGATTCTCGAGGAAATCGAAGAAAAACGGCAGGCTTTTAGAGGAAATTGAAGATGGATTATGCATTTTGCAGGTAGGGTTTGAAGGGGAAGATAAGAGAATTAGGTTTAGGGTTTTGGGGAAAATATAGTTACACACTGGTAGGGTTTAAAGGAGTACAAAGAGATAGTTTTCTCTCAAAACTAATAAATAGCAAAGAGATTATTGAAAAAGGGCTGGAGTTATGGCTCTTCTATTCACTTCTCCTATTTCTTCCCTTTCTTCACCCTCATCTTCAATTTATGTACCCATCACATAATTTCAAAATAAGTGCATCTTCATTACTATTAACAAGAAAAATTGAATCTTTATTGGTATTGGTGACATTTTGTTATTCTTTTTCATTTTTAGTATCTGGGTTTTTTTGTTTATTTCTTGAATTTTGAATGATATACATGAGACCATCTTCAACAGAACTCTTAAATTCAGACCTCTTATCGTAAAATTTAAGGGGTGAACAGTGTTATACATTCTCACTTTTTACTCTGCACTCCAACAGCTCATTTATATTTTAAAATTCTACTTTTAAATAACCACAACACTTCACTCCAACAATTCATTTATATTTTTAACAAATTACTTTTAAGTATTATTTATATATAAATAACAATGATATATATTTAGTTTTTATTATTTAATGATATAATAATAAAAATTAAATTTAAAACAATTATTTCAGAAAAATAATATGAATTTAGATGAAATAAATCTGAACTATATTTCGAGATTCGTAAATTTTTTTAAGAAGATCCTACATTAAATTTTTTGCAACAAAGTACA
The DNA here is from genome assembly GCA_003313485.2 of Penstemon barbatus. Lineage (NCBI taxonomy): Eukaryota > Viridiplantae > Streptophyta > Magnoliopsida > Lamiales > Plantaginaceae > Penstemon > Penstemon barbatus. The sequence goes on along the minus strand of CM064883.1, from coordinate 17,258,676 downwards.
AAATAATGTTGTACTTTGTTGCATAAAGTAGAATATACATTTGGCTTTGGACTCTCAAATTTGAGAGTCCAAAGCCAAATGTGAGAGTCCAACCTTAAAAATTTAAATGACCCTTAAATTATAGCATATCTCTTGGAGCACCTTTTTTTGTGAAAATCTTATAATTTTTCTTATAATTTGACATATAAAAGCTCCATTGGAGATGGTCTGACGTTAAACTAATGATTTATTGTTATTGATAAGTACTTCTATCATTCTATGTCTCTTATGCATATATGCAAACATGTGGTGTGCTTACAACTCCATCAGTCACTTTTTTAGCTTCTCCAACAGTCAAAAACACATATATAATTCTGAAATTATAATATTATTTATAAAGTCATTTATAATTTAATATAAAAAGAAGAATAAAATATAATGATTCTGAAAATTTTAGATGATGACTGTTGAATTGGACACTGGCGGAGCTATGTGTAGATTGGCCCCCCCAAAATATTTGGAATAAATATTATTAGTAGTAATGTCTAGTGTACTGACTGTGTTGGCCGGATGGTTAGGGGATTTGAAGGTTCATGCTAGAGGCCTGTGTTCGAATCCGGCTTGGCGCAAATGATTTTTATTTCAATTCTTAAGCCATTTTTTAGAATTTTTCTTTCTTTTTTTTCAATTTTTAAGCTATTTTTTAAAAAATTTCTTTCTTTCTCAATAGTTAAGCTTTTCTTTATATTTTCTCTTTCTTCTTAATGATTATATAAGGAATATAATATTTTATTGTTATTAAAATACAAGATTTTATAATATTCTTTATTTAGTGCATATCCAAAAAAAAATCTGAATAATTGTAAGAAAAATAAGATTTTTATTTTTTTATAACATATAAGGTTTTCTCCTCATAATTATATTTATTTAGTGCATTTTTCTTTCTATAATATTCTTTATTTATTGTAATGTACATTTCAAAAAAAAAATTATATGTTAATAATTATAAAAGGATATATTCTTTTCCTAATTATTTATTTTATTTAATGCATCACTCGAAAAAATTTCACACCCCAAAGTAAATCGGTCTAGCTCCGCCACTGGAATTGGATACCTAAAACTGACTAGCTATTCGTTTATAATTTAATATAAATGACATTATCGGAGATGTTCTTATGAAACGTCATTTGAGGAAGAAGGAGCAATGGCCGCCTTCAAAGATGAAGAAGAACAAGAATGTTTAAAATTTACCTCAAGATATTTTTTCAGGTTTACTTTACTTAGTGTTTTATTTCACTTCATTTATTGTGACATCAGAATTAATGTTTTCAGAGTATGTTTTATAATTGAAGGGATGTGTTTTCTTTAGTAATTAGAATGTTTAGATTGTAATTTTGGTACAAAGAACACTGTATTACCAATTTTCTTAAATTTATTCTCTTTTTCCTGTTAAAGAAGGGTGAAGAAGATCCATCAATTTTTCACTTTTGCATCTTTGGACAATAATGTTATCATGATAACATCAAAGTCCAAAATGGTGGGTGCTAATAGTGGACTTGTCCCAATTTAAACCATTAATTAAAGATAATGAATTAATGATGCACAAAAAACTATTTAAAACAAGGAATGTCTACTTCTATAATCTTCTCTATTGGAGGGTTGGTATTTGTTGACTTCATCACCAAAATCATTCATGGGTAAAAACACTTCTTCAATAATATTATAATCAAACTACAATTTGAATAATCCTTGGTACATCCTTTTTTTTTTGGGACAACTAGATTCTTGTAAATCTAAGAAAGCCAATACAAGACTACTCCAACACTAGGTACGAGATTACATTTCATCTGTACAATTAGCAAGCATACCAGCTGTTATAATTTTACTCACCGAAAACCAAGAACCAAATCTAGCCTCAGGTTGCAGATTAGAAAGAAATTAGGCCCTACATTTCCTTCGATTTTGAAAGTAATTCCTCTATGACCTAACTAAGCCCTCTGATCAAACCAACAAGTCACCCCTTAGAATGTTCTGTTTACAAAGAGGACAAGTTGCGTTTATACGAAGCCATTTAGCTATGCATTCATGGTGGAAATGGTGTTTGCAGGGTAACGTTGTTAATTCAGTTCCATCCATGTACTTGTAAAGGCAAATGCAACATTCCTACACGGTAAAAAATGTCATAAAGGAATTAGATTCCATTATAAATAACTAAATAAGATATCTTCTAACTCGTAGACGTAATGAGAGAGGTTATAGATACGATACTTACAGAATCCTCTGGTTGAAGACAAAACTCAGCTTTGGAATGAGCTTCTTGTTTCTTGTCATTTTCAAATGACCTTAAGGCATTTTGGTGACGATATATATACTTTGGAAGAGACTTGATATCGTTTTCAGAAGCACCTTCTTGAATAGTCATTGCATAGGCAACGGTTGCTACGATTGGGAAACAGCAAAACAGTACAAAGAAAACTACGCATGCCATTGCAACGCAGAAGATCATAAAAAACACATCAAAAGCTAAAAAGACCACCGACAACCTGCAATTTGTAGAATCCATTTTCAGAGTTAGCATCGAGAGAGAGAGAGAGAGGGTTCAGTTAAAAAACAAAATACCAGTAAAGGCGAGGAGAATCTTGAAGAAGCACTTGTCCTCCTATTACAATCCAATAAAATCCAAAAACCCACCAAATTGATGAAACGATAGTGTTGATGGACTCCAACTTCCTGATGATGCTGAAAATGATATGAGAAAGAAAAAAAAAAAAAAAAGAGTTTAAGTTCCAACTTATGTGTAATAAACATGATGCTGTGTTACATTGGAACTCATGAGAACAAATAAGGACTTAAGGGCCAACTTTGGATATCTATAGCTCTATACAGTTTGTTATCTAACACAATAACATAAGTTTGATATTGAATAGTAATTATACTAGGCTAAATCCAGTTTCTTTATCTGCACACACACCCCGTAACTGAAATACTATGAGACTTCAAATTTTAGGGAAAGAAATCTATGTTATATTCTTCATCAGAATATAATCACAACACAAAGTAACCAACTCAGCAGTTCAAATATTAACAAGCAATGTCACTAAATATACCCAAAAATCACACTCAAATTGAACTACTAATCACCAAACAAATAAATATGATATTAATAGGCCTCCAAGCTATTCTTTCTTCAATTATTAAAAAACCCAATCATATAAATATCAATAGATTTAACAATAAGTCAACACTTAAATCTCATCTATCATTTTCTGCACTTAAAACAAAATAAACAACAGAACTAATACAAAAACTATTTGAAAATAAACCAAGCTATCATTATCAATTTCTCATAAAAAATCCAACAATTAAACCAAAAACCAAAACTACCTGTTGTGAAATAGAGAAGAAATCATGAACACCCCACGAAACCGAAAAAATCCAACACCACCAGTACCATCAACAAGATTCCATCTTTGATACTCAGCCAAAACAAATCCCACATGGAGATAGCTCTGCAGAGCATACACACAAATCCAAAACCTCAAAGGGGTTGAGGGCTTCTCATGAATTGATGTCAATAGCACAAAAACAGACACCAAAACAAACGAAATATTCCATATTATGTCAAGAAACAAAAAGGGTCTTGCGTAGTAACAATTTCTTGCCGGTGGAGCTGCTGACTCATCATCGTTGTCGTCATCGTCATCGCAGCTGTAATCTTGGGGTTCATCGTTTATTACGATTCTGTGCTGATGCTCGGAGTGGGTGGATGTTCTTGGAAAAGGGTGTGAGATTGAGGTTTCGATGGAGTTTCCGGTGGGCACAGCGCCGCCGTCGTCGGCGAGTGAAAGTCGCTGGCTTTCTTGGTTCATTTGTTCGAGTAAATTTTGGGGGGTTGAAGAGTGAGGAGTGGTAGAGGAACTTATTGGGAAGGGAGGAGGAAAATTTGAAGGCTTGTTGGCTATAGGCCCCTTCTTCTTAATTGAAACAATATCGAGCAGATGAAGGGTGGGGTTGGAAAATGTTTGTCATAGTCACACAATATATAATGGTTTGACAGTTTGACTGAAAGACAAGTAGACCACCTAAATGTGTTATATGCAAAAATACCCATGTTCTTTGTTTAGTTGGCAAAAACTCACTTATGTAAAAATAATTCATGTATTTTTTTTCTTGGCGAAAAAACACTTGTTTGGACATTTTATTAGCTTATTGCACCCATTTGAAATACCTTCATAAATTAATAGGAGATTATTGTCAATTTTTTAAGTGAACATGAAATATGGCCAATTTTCAAAGTTATAAGGATATTATTATCAATTTTTAGATGAATATATGTGTTTTTGCATTTTATGGTTGGGGTATAATTGTCATTTTTCTTAATAAACATGTACTTCGGTTTGGGGGAGATTTTTTGCTAATAAAAAAAAGACATGGGGATTTTTTCTAATAAAAAAAGCGAAGGGATTTGTTTTGCTAATTAGGCAAAATGTAGGGGGTAATTTGCATTTCACTCCAATCTAAATCCTCGTTGCATATTAAAAGGATAGATAAAACGAAAAAGAAAGAGAGCAAAAAACAAAAAACGATTTGGTTTTGTTTTAATTTTATTCATTTATGCCTATTTTTTTTTTAATTTGGATTAATTTTCTGAATTTGGTTTGCATTCAAATAAATTTGAGTTTGGATTATTTTCTAAATTTGTTTGCCTTTTTTGGTTGAGTTTTGGGTAACTATTCATAAATTGATCATTATTAAAATGGAAATTTTAAGAGGCTAGAGCTTATTGCAAGATTTACACACGTAAATCAATGATTATCTAATTTAATGAAATGATTAATGACTTTTGGAAAATTAACTTTGGATAAGAAGACAGCAATTTATCAAAAAGAAAAAAGAAAAAAAGACAAGCAAATTGAAGAGAAGAAAAAGGAAGATAATTTCCACAATGACTATAATTTATTAATTAAATAATAGATGGATTATAGTAAGTTTTGAACTGTATTTGATCCTACAACCTGGACAATACTTGGATTTTTCAGCAAGTCAATTGATGTTAAAGAATATGGAGGTAGTACAACATTCATATTATTGCTTGCATTTCCAAGTGGATTTGTAACTGGTGCTACCTGCATAAACAAGAAGAAATTTTGTCATATTTTTAAGACTAAATAAAGTACCTTTTATTTTTATTGTATTTCCTACAATTACTAATTCTTGTCATACTTTCAATAATTTACTACCACACTGATTTATAATATGGTCTCAAATATAAGACCGAACATTACCAAAGTAACTAACTGATTTCAACCATGCAACTCAAATCTTTAAACTTTCATAGCAGCTCAAGTGTCACATTTCGACTATGCATGCCTATGCCTTCGATCAATTAAAAATTGTTGTTATACCCATATCGACATTTTCTCTACTGAAATTGCCCAATAAGTCAAAATTGTGATTTTGACTCTGATACCAATTATAAAATCGAACATAGAATGTAGTATGCATCCTTTTCTTGAAAGATGCTCTTAAAATAATAGGCAAGTTTGTACATTTACAAAAGTTTGTGATCGAACTTACTTTCTTTGGCTCAATGAAATTATTTTCATCCATCACATTAGTAGATGACAGTATAGTCATTGTAGACCCTTCTGCTTCAATCAAGTTCTTGTCTAGTCCATCAACTATTATTTTAAGAGCCACTTTGTTGCTCCCAAAATTCACAATCTGGACAAATATATCATTTACAGCAAAATGAAAAATGAGATAATACCACAACAAATATATATTCATTGTCCAATTATAACTGTTCAATTGCGCAAGCTGCTAAAAATTGAACATATTCATAGGGCAAAGTTGCACTTGTACCCACATGTTTCGAACCACAAGAGTACTTTACAAAATTGCACTCTTGGTCCCTGTTTTTAAATTATGCTGCACTTTTGGTCCCACACTATACAAAGTGCACTTTTGGTTCGGTATAATATTTTGTATATAGCATTTTTTATCTCAATTTTGCAAATGAGGCGATGGGACCAGAAGTGCAAAACTTTTTAACAATTTTTTAAAGTGTGAGATCAAAAGTGTCGAGAGTACAGTCTCATGGGACTAAATATGCAGTTTTTGATGTACACAAACCTTTATCCTCAAATAACTTTTGTTGTTGTCTAGGTTCTTCCAAGAAATAGCTGATGTAATAAGAGAAGTTGAAGAAGTAGCTTGTAGTTTGGAATTAAGAAGAATAGCACCATTTGACTCTTTGAACATCTGCTGCATCCAGTAGGTTGGAGTTCCATAAACCTTTGAAGAATCAAAAACTATTGCATCTGGATTGAACCTAACAAGAACATTCAATCTTTGCCTTAAAAAAAGACCTCTATGTCAAAACAAAAGGTCAAATATAAAGGATAAACAAGAGTACCTCCAATCATTGGCATTTACGAACAAAGGCGCATTACTTGCCATTTCAACAACATCACTGCAGTGAAAAACAATTGAGCGATATTTCTTTTGAAAAAATAATTAAATAAATGAATACCTATTTCTCTCTAGCCCAATGAGGAATCCAGCTTCACCAAGTGCTTTTAAAAGACTTCCTCTTCCAGCATCATTTCCGGTCACAGCATACTCGCTCACAAAAGCCTTTAAAATGTAAGAAACCGACATGTAAGAAGCATATTTTAGAAAGAAAAAAATCATAAACAAAACAAACAAGAGATGATTTATAAACACCTTTGGGCCATTGCGTGAGGTGTGATCGAAGTTGTGAGCCATTGAAAACATGGAATTTGCATTTGTGTACACCTAACCGGAGAAATAGATATATATGTCATAACAAAGATTGTCAAGTAAGAAAACAATTTTGTTAGTATTCCATGAGGACTTATTACCAATTTGAATATCTGGGAGAATTTTATTTTTAGTCCCATTGGACTGGAGATTCAACACTTTTAGTCTTGTGCTTCAAAGATGGCACTTTTGGTCCCAAATTTTTAGTTTTTACTCCATGTATTGTTTTTCAGTTCTGTAGGAAAGTTCTCAGCTTTACCACTCTACCGAGGGTCGAGCTACCACGCTCCTGAACCTCCTTTCGATCACAAATTGGATGGAATAAGGAGAGAGGACCATAGGTAAAATAAAAAATTTAGGACCAAAAGTGCTATTCTTGACAATGAGGATCAAAAAGTGTTGAGTATCTAGATCTATGTGACTAAAATACATTTTTGCCTCAAAGATCTTACATGAAAATCATACAAATCAGCTGGGTGATCCAACGGTATTGAAGATCCATCACAGTTTGAGATAATGTTGATATCTGGGTAAGCCTTCTTTATAGCAGAATAATACTTGAGGTAATTACCTAAGTTGTATATACTAGCAATTAGCGGAGAAAATGTTTGGCCTTATGATATAAAACATTAGAAAAACAAAAGAATGAGTACAAATACAATAGGGTTAATTCCCATTGACCCCATTATGATATGCATAATGTTCAATTTACCCCCCTTTAAAACGACAAACTTGTCAACTACAAATATATATACATATACATACCGCGGTAGTTGTTTCCACAATCCTGATTCCCGACAGCAACATATCGTAAATCAAAAGGCTCTTCATGGCCCATTGAAGCTCGTAAAGAACCCCATTTAGTAGTGGGATCTCCTCTGGCAAATTCAATAGCATTAAGAGTGTCCTGTAATAAAAACCAACACCCAAATATGAGAATAATATGGTCTGAACTATTTGAATTTTCCAACTTTAGTTATTTAAATGAATTAATAATGGCCACCATATTCTATACGATAATAGAATAGCAAAACGTACTTGTACAAAAGGTAAAAGGGTTGAAGTGTCGACTTTATCATTATGACTGAATCCTTCAGAGAAAGATCAAGAAAGACCATTAGGATATTATTGGTTCTTGATTTTTATTGAGTAAAATGACGATGAAAATGAAAACTAAAAATATGAAGTTAGACAGCTTTAGGTTAAGAGAGATTAAAAAATAACAAACAACTGGTAATTGGACATTTGAAACATGTTATTACCATTGTTGAAGACCCAAACTGGAATTGCACCTAAGTCCTCTGCAAGCTGCAGAATTTAAACAAATAACATACATATAAATAAAAAGAATACTAAAAAAATCTTAAAAGTGTGAATATATCGAGCCCTGGATATATTACTTGGAGATACTCGAAAAAACCAAGTCCATCATCAGTCCAGTACTGCCAAACATCTCCAAAATGACCAGGTCTTTCTTCCCATGATCCGACAGTTTCTTTCCATCTAAATGCATTTGTTAGCCAATCTCCTTCCACGAACGAGCCACCTAGTAAAATACATATTAAACTAATACTTAGTTTATGTACAATTAAAGAAAATATTTAATTTACCAACTCTCTGTTGAATTTAAGTGAGACCAAAAAAGGTTCAGTTGTAATTTACGAATTCATTTGTTAAACAATCTAGGGGGGAAACCTGTAATTTAATACCTGGAAATCTGATAAATCCTGGCTTCAAATCAGCAAGCATGTTGAAAAGATCACCGCGAAAACCATGTCCCTATGCCAAAAATTATATTAAAAAAATTATTGCATTTTCCTACTAGAATAGTAGAATCTGGTCTTAAGTTAACAGTAAGAAATGTGGCTCACTGTCAAATAAATAATTAAACAGAAACTTCTAATTAATAATACCGAAATCTTTTGAAAAAACAAGCCCCAAGTTCTAATATAAAGACCATAGTATTTCACTACATGTTACAATTATATAAGGCATTCTGAATAGGAAAATCCAAGTGAAATTAAAATGAGTAAACTATTCAATTCCCAAGTACAGTATCATCATCTGCATTTATGAATATACTCAAAAATAAATCTAATCTCTATTTTCCATGAGAAGTATTGGAGGCACAAACCTTGTGTGTGCTTAAAGGCATAGCTGACACTTGATCGAGCCATATAATATTTTTTCTCGTTGTTGTTAACTGCAATCTTGAATTATGATCTGTACCTTGTGCCTCCAACACAACCTCCTTCTTTGTCCAGTTTGTAACATCAGCCGCTCTACATGAAAATTGAGAAATTATGACTAAATATTAATAGGATTCGATAAATTTCATATAATATATACACTGCAGTTATTATGAGCCATGATTACATTATATTAGATGTGGCTAGTGTCTGCCGTCCATTTGAACCAATAAATGACACAGAAATTTCAATTGGTTGTGATGAACGAACATAAAATGTTACTTTATATGTCTTTCCTTGTTCAATATTCTGCAATAAAAGATAAATGAGATTAACAAAGCATTACAAAACTATTCCCCAAACTAACTTAATAAGACATGAGTAAAAAACTTCAATCTTGGTCACAATCATTAGATATATTCTTACCATGCCCCAAAATCCAGGATTATAAACACCGACACCTCCTTTTGGACAGATATTGTCACCGCTGATGTCACACATAACCTCCATTCTAAGAGCAACCTTATTCCTATCAAAACACGATGAACTGTCTGTTGATACAATTAACAATGATTCATCCCCTATGATGGACCAAGGATCAATGTTCGATGGAGTATTCTGCCCCCCAGCTTCAAAACCTGAAAATATAATACTTTTTAAAATTTCGCTATTACGCAAAATAAACTTATATCCTAAAGAATCTTCTACTTCAATGTTCTTAACTCCTTAAAGGCTAACGGAGATTATAACCAACCTCTGTTACTGACAAGCTCTGCCCACAATCCTCCAGCCCCAGCATGATTGATCTCCTGCATAAATTGTGAACATTTCCGATTTCATACGCTTAACAATTTCAAGAAAGAATAAATACATATTACAGAGTATTAACAACAACTATTCCTCTATAATATGATACATATTGAAGGGCAGTCGATGCCTAGTACAAAAACTGACCTCAAACGATATTCCAAACATTGTGTGCGGTATCTTTTTCACCGAACTTTCAGAAGCATTTATGAATAAAGACGCTGTTTGATTTGCATTGATCCCATTTGCACAACATTGTTGTAATGTGCATGATATAATAATAAACAAGAAAAACATCACTCTACAAGCGGCATAATCCGAGTCCATCTTCTTGATATTCACTACATTCAATGTTGAGGAGCCTATTTAAGCCCAAATGAGGCTAATTTGGTCATGTATTCTAATAATGGAAATATAGTAAAGGTTAAACAGAATAACTACCTTTGACAACATATTGCCATCAGCAAATAAACATATTTAAGGCCAAGTGATGTAACTCTTACAACAGCAAAAGCATTTGCTTACACAATAATTAAGCAACACCCACTTGCTGTAACTGAATCAAAAAGCAATCAGAGAGGTTTAAGACAACTAGTGGTGAATGCGAGTAGAGCAGCGTCGAACGACACATGGTTCATTGTTCAAGCAAGCTCGATTACAGTGATCCGATAAATTGTTACAAATTTCTTCAATATATTTTTTTAGAATCGTAATAAACCCACAAAGTGTAGATTATATATAAGTGAAAAGGTATTTCACAAAGAGATAGAATGAATTGACTTTTGAAAGTGCCAACAAGTAAGAAATATTATCTGATGACGCCAAATTACCTGATCACCACCCAGAAAATCTTCCTGATTAAATTGGGTACTTTAACATGAGATAAAAATGAGTGTAAAGTGGAAATATTTTACAAATAAATTATAGTTTGAAAAGAAAGAGGGTGAGGTAGTCGTTCTTGAATTTTGTATGTGTTTCTTAGTGATAATATTGTAATTTGATTTTGATCTTTTGTTAATAGTATTTGCTTTTAAGTTAAGTAGCTTTATTTTGTGCCAAAAGTTTGAGCCTCTTCTTCCTTGGAAGTTTCATTTTCGACCCCCTTGGCCCATGGATGAAGTGAACAATTGATATTTTGCACCCTAGAAATACACATTTTAATACTTTGTACCTATAATTAAGATGTTGGTACAATACATCCAAAAATTGCATATTAGTCGCCAAAAAGCACCTTACTTTGGTGCAAAATGTCCACTATATTGTCAATGAATATGCATTTTTAGGGTGTAATATGTCAATAATTTAATTTTAAGATGCAAAGTGTAATAGTAATACATTTGGGGTGCAAAATGCCAATACCCGAATAGAATTGGATTGATATAAACTTAGTAAAATTCGAAAAGTTTGGATTCTAATAAAGTTGTGGAAAATGGATTTGGAATTCTCAGCTGTTATCTGAGCTCGGAACATGCCCCAAGGGTTCGGATGATGAAAGTTGTAAGTTGTGTTAGGCCATCTCCAATGTTCAGGGAGGGCTCGGAACTCCGAAGCCCCGGGGCTGGCCCTACCCCCACCCCGAGCCCTGTCTGGTCGTCTCCAATGGAAGAGCTCCGGAATGGAATTAATTCCAATTATTTCCTTTGTCCACTCTCACCTATTAATATTATAGTTTAATTTTATTTTAATATTAATATTAATAATACTAATAATTATTTGCATTTTGTAATTAAATTATTAATTATATTAAAATATTAAAATTAAAGAGAGTAAATAATTAAGTAAATTAAAATTGATACATAATAGGAAATACAACAAACAAGAAAGGAAATACAACAAATAAGAAAGAAAATATAAGAAATCGGATTAAATAAAAGGCAAACACACGGAAATATAACATTTTACTAGTTTCTCCCCTGAAACCAGTCGATTCCTTAATTCGACGAATCTCCAAATAAGTCCCAAGGAAGATTTTTTTTCATTATTTCTCTTCTTTTGTTCTTCCAATACGTCTTTGTATCTGGAGTGAATGAAGAGCAGTCCATCGACATAATCCGTTCCTTCATTGACATTCTTGTTGCTTCTTCTTCCCGTTGACGTTGAAGCATCTCCATATGTCTTCTCTCTCGTCCAGCCTCTACCAGAAGTATAGTTTCTCTCATGGCCTGAATTTTTTCCCTTTCCCAGTCAATATTAGTATATGGACTACTCGACGAAGTCTTCCCTTTTCCCTTCTTGGCTTCTTTTGTACCAATAGACCTTTCAAATCTTTCACTCGATTGGAGTACGTGTGGAGTCTCGGGATGTTCATCGTCGCCTAGTGGTTCCTATTCAAATTGAGTTTCTGGTGGTGGGGTTGGAATATAACAATCTTCCGTTGGTTGAGATGTCATAACATGCGGTGTTTGAGATGTTGACCTGAACATGATCCAATCTTGTGCAACTTCCCATGTGTGCTGGAAGAACAAATGTTGCTTCGCTTCGGCCTTGTACAGACGCAATGCCAATTCATGCTAAAAATTATAAAAAGTAGTTAATATAACGTATTAATAATTACTTAGCATATTATTAACAAAATATTTACCTCGTCCATTATTTGGCCGTCACTTCTCACCTCTCTTGAGGCCCTTTGAATTGCTTCATTCCATTTTTGCATCTTGCTGAAAATGTATTTTTTCCATCTACTAGTGAATGAATCTTTTGATCTTCGTTCATATTGATGTACAATACTATCGAGAAGGGCATACATCATGAATATGGTTCTTGCCCATAATGTATCTTTTTCCTGGTCTGCCCCTACCACGTTGTCCTCCGAGACCTCTATGTATGCCTTTGTCAAGGCTACATCTTCAGCCTGAGACCACTTTGTCGACATTGACTTAAAATGTTTGTTTTCTTTTTTATTTAGATTGGAAGATATTGAGAGATGTGTGATTTCAGAAGTGAGCACCTATAGGGTTTATTATGTAATTTTCTAATAATTGAATGGTGGAGATCTGGTTTAGAAATTGAACAGTGGATAGGTGGTGCAGAAAAAGAACGGTGCAGATCTGGTGCAGAAAAAGAACTGTAATAACGATGCAGATCTAGTGCAGAAAAAGAACTGTTAATAGAATTGATAGAATAATATGAACATAAGATTTAGGAGAATTTGTGTTAGTCATGTAAATGACTAACTACTTATATTTATACCAGAAGCTTTCTATTATAATGACAATAATATTCTAAATAGAAGCCTAATACTACTATAACTCTTAACACTCCCCCTCAAGCTGGAGAGTATATATCATACGCTCCAAGCTTGTTACAAATATATTTTACCATTGGTCCACTCAACGCTTTTGTAAACATATCTGCTAATTGATTATTGGATTTAACATGTGAAGTACTAATAGTACGATCTATGATTTTCTCCCGTACAAAGTGGCAATCCAGCTCAATATGCTTTGTTTGCTCATGAAAAATTGAATTATTAGCAATATGAATTGCTGCTTCATTATCACACATCAAATCCATGGAAAGTGTGTGCCCAAATCCAAGTTCTTGTAACAAGTTCTTCACCCATATCAACTCACATGATGTATACGTCATGGCTCTATATTCAGACTCCGCACTTGATCTGGACACAACGTACATTTTGTTTCTTGCTCTTCCATGAAACTAAATTACCTCCAACAAAAACACAATACCCTGTAGTAGACATTCCATCTGATCTAGATCCAGCATATCAGCATCTGTATAACCCACAACTCTAAGATTTTTATGGTTTATGTATAGCAACCCCATACCGGGAGAACTCTTCAAATATTTCAAAATTCGAACTACAGCATCCCAGTGTGCAGTACGAGGTGAGTTAAGGATCTGACTAGCAACACTAACTACAAATGAGATGTCTTGTCGAGTAACAGTTAAATAATTTAACTTACCAACCAACTGTCTATATTGTTCAGAATTATCCAATAAATCACCTTGATCTACTACTAGCTTCACCTTAACATCCATGGGTGACTCTACAGGTTTTGCTCCCAACAACCCTGTTTCAGACAATAAATCAAGAGTGTACTTTCTTTGGCAAAGTGTAATCCCCTTATGTGATCGTGCTACTTCAATACCGATAAAGTACCTCAAATTTCTCAGATCCTTGGTTTGAAACTGTGATTGTAAAAACAATTTTAACGTCTTAATTCCTTCATTGTCATCTCATGTAATCACTATGTCATCAACATAAACTAGAAGAAATATTTTACCAACACGTATGTGTCGATAGAAAACTGAGTGATCAAGTTGGCATTGATTCATACCAAAATTGGTAATAACATAATGACTAAACCATGCCCTAGGAGATTGTTTCAATCCATAAAGTGATTTTTGAAGACGACAAAACCAACTTAGACTCCCCCTGAGCAACATAACCAAGAGGTTGCTCCATGTATACTTCTTCAGTCAAGTCACCATGTAGAAAAGCATTCTTGACATCCAGCTGATATAAAGACCAAGAAAACGATGCAACCAAAGAAAGTAACAACCGTACATATGCCATTTTAGCAACATGAGAAAAAGTATCAGAGTAGTCCAAACCATAAACTTGTGTATAACCTTTAGCTAGCAGTCGGGCTTTCAAGCGGTCAACATAACCATCTGGGTTGACCTTTACGGTATAGACCCATTTACAACCAACATATGACTTTCCCGGGGGAAGTGAAACAAGTTTCCAAGTACCATTTTGCCGTAGAGCATGCATCTCTTCATCCATGGCAGCTTTCCATCTAGGATGAGATATGGCTTCAGGAACAAACTTAGGAATCTAAACGGAATGAAGAGATGAAATAAAGGAAAAGTAGGAGGGTGATAGATGATCATATGACACAAAGTTAGAAATATGGTGTGAAGTGCATGTGCGTTTACCTTTTCGTAGTGCAACAAGAATATCCACGTCCGATGTTGAGTCAGGATTTGTAGACGGATAACTAGTGGAAAGAGGCTGCGAGACACGAGGAACCACTGACGTATTAATCTAAATTATTTGTATAAGTGTTTAATTTTATTTTTAACTAATTCCGTATTTTTAAAATATATAGCCACCACCAATATTGTAGTTAAATGTTTGAATTTTTAATTACAATAAAAGATATTAAAATAAAATGGGCTATTTATCTATTATTGATTTGTCCATAAATAAATTTAATTACAATTCTAATAAATTATTAATGATTTTAATTTTTAAAAAAAATTATTATATTAAATAATCAAATTAAAAATTGGTGACTACATATATTTATTAAATACTAGTAAATATACTAAATAAATTATATTATATAATTCAATTCTACATATTTAATTTAATTTTATTAATTATTTAAGTATATATATTATTTGTTTCTATTTTAATTTATTAAATAACCAATTTTTTTTTTAAAAAAAAAGACGGATCCAGTCAGGGGATGCCAAGTGGCGTCCCCTGACTCTTATTCAAATATCAGACGTTGGCTAGAGCCACAGCCAGGGCTCCATGGTGCCCTGTCCGCGGCCCGTTCCCCTTCGTTCTCGCCCCAGCCCCGGCCCCGGCCTCTCCTCCACTGGAGATGGCTCCCACCACGACCCCAACCCCGTCCCGACCCCAGCCATCTCCATTTGAGATGGCCTTATAAGTATTACAATAAATCAATCAAATTAATTCTAGCTAGCTATCTTCTTTATTTATTTATAATGCAATTTAAATGTACTTTTTACCGTGTAGGAATGTGGCATTTGCCTTTACAAGTACATGGATGGAACTAAATTGACTACATTACCCTTTAAACACCATTTTCACCATGAATGCATAACTCAATGGCTTCGTATAAACGCAACTTGTCCTCTTCAAATTGTTGTGTTTTGATTATAATATCATTGAAGAAGTGTTTTCTTTTTCCATTAGTGATTAAGGAGAATTACATTTTTAAAATGTGTAAAGTAAGATAAAGTATGGTATTGAAAGTGTTATTCTATTTTGGAAATTATGGTAGTAAATGGTGGAAGTCAATACAATAGATACCAACCACATCATAAAAGTGGAGACTTCTTCTTTTACATAGTTTTTTTCTCTCTCTTTAATTAATGGTTTAAATTGAGATGTGATCAAGATATAATGCATGTCGCCACAGTGAAGAATTGATTGATCTTCATCTTCCCCATTCTTTTTGTTACCTCCCAAAGAAAAAAGAGAAAGAATGAAGGAAAGAAAAGACACCTGGCAATCTTTTAGTGTTCTTTGCACTAAAGTAAAACTACATTTACACATTCTAATTATAATTGATTGCAAAAACTTGAGTTTTGCCCCTAAACTTCCATCCAAATTTCACTTTTTCGTACACTATAGTTGCATTTTTTACCCTAATTTATGTGTTTCACTTTTCCCTAATGCTAAATGACGAAAATACCCTACAAACCTGGCATTTGAGGTCACTATAATTTCAGTAAGAACGAAACGAAATCAATCCAAATTTTCAATTTTGTTATGCAACATTTTGCGTCACACCATCATTCATAATTCGAAAAAATTACTAACATGTAAAAATTTAAGGTGTTTTATGACCGACTTTTTATGGAATTTGGTGCAGTAGAATTAAGCTAAAAACACCATATTGAGAGTTTGAGACTGCCATTTTCATTTATTGAATTTGAATTAGATACATCATCATTTCATAAGATTATATGGTCATATACTTAATTAGTATGAAGATTT
Organism: Penstemon barbatus; assembly: GCA_003313485.2. Classification (NCBI taxonomy): domain Eukaryota; kingdom Viridiplantae; phylum Streptophyta; class Magnoliopsida; order Lamiales; family Plantaginaceae; genus Penstemon; species Penstemon barbatus. Next base: position 17,242,194 of record CM064883.1, on the reverse strand, counting down.
ATCAACAGAAGCAGCACCAGATCCCACAATCCTTATGTTATTCGAGCTTATTAACATGTCGAGCGATGTAAAAGAATGGGGAGAAAGCACAATATCCATGTCCTCGCCTACATCATCCACAAAACTTTTCACAGGCACCACCTGTAGAAAAATACAGAGCAAACAAAAATGAAACGAAAGAACTTCATCATCGAAGGAGGAAAAAATAATCAATAAAGAAATTTCCAGTTTTAATTGTGTAATTTAGCGAAATGGAAAATTTTAGTTTCACATGACTATGACTTATCCTTCACATTTTTGGTCACGTAGTTTACCAAAATTGTACATATGGTCCCAATTTTTTAAAATGTCTCGCATTTTCTATCCCATCGCCTCCTTTTCCATTTGGTTTAGGACTCAGTGGAAAACTACGCAATCGTATAGGAACAAAAGTGCTAAGCATAGACTATTCTATAAAACCAAAGTTACAAAATATTTTGGAAACTGGGACCAAAAGTGCAATTTCGTTAAGCATGGCAACCAATGTGCAAAACATTAGTTCAAACCAAGGGATAGAGGAGATTTTAAACAATTGGGATCTTATAAAGTATGGGATAAAAAGTGCTAAGGATCCAACCCATTGGAACTTAAAATGGTTTGCGTTAGCAAATGCAACACGAGAGATTTCTACCACTAGCATTTTCTAAAATTAGAAAATAAAACAAACGTAAGCATGTGTCAATCAGAGAAGTCACCCTTGTATTTGCAAGTGGTGTAGCATCTAAAAGACTGATTAATATTTAATACCTTATTAGGCACTTCGAACGAATTCTCACTCATGAGATTGGAAGATGTTAATTCAGTCTTTGTCGACCCAAGCGCTTGCAATGAGTTCAGCTCTAATCCATCAATAGATATTTGAAGAGTCACACTGTTGCTTCCAAAATTCACAACCTGCAAAATACTTATTTAAATTGAATGCCAACCCATAAATGTAAATCAAAAGATAAAAAAAATTAAACTAGAGAAATAACAGACCTTTATTCTGAGGTATAGCTTGTTATCCTGTGTATTTTTCCATGTAATAGCAGAAGCAATGAGAGAACTTGAAGGGTTAGGTTGAAGGGAAGACTTAAGAAGTGTTGCACCATTTGACTCTCTGAAAAAATGTTGCATCCAATAACTAGGAGTCCCGTAAAACTGAGAAGAGTCGAAGACAATTGCATCTGGGTTCCACCTAAATCAAAATAAAATAAAATAAAAACCCTTAGGATCTGAAACAAGAAGCATTATTCTATAAAAAGAGAAGGAAAAAATGATAAAAATGAAAATATTAAAATTGTCATACGTTCTGTCGTTCGTATTCACAAATAAAGGTGCATAACTTGCCATTTCCACAGCATCACTGCATTAAAAGAGCAAATAAACAAAGTTTAGTTAAATATTGGGGTAGATTACACAAACTATCCCTGAGGTATAGTCAAATTACGGTGAAGCCCCCTCATGTTAGGAAGAAGATATACAAACCACCCATGAGGTATGCTATTAAATAGATTTAAAATCCTTCGGCATTAAATCATAAAGGAGATTGATAGAAAAAAAAAATTAACTTGAGTTTTCCAAAATACCCTCCGTCAACAATATTAAATTTTGACTCAATTTAGTGGACTTAAATACCTATGTAACATAACACGAGCCCCAAGGAATAGCTGTTATAAGTTTTTTCATGAGAGGATGTCTTAGTAAATAATGTACAGTTGGAGGGGTCTAAAATTAATAAATGTAGGGTTGTGAATAGGGGTATTTATGTACTTTCAGCTAAACCATTAGTGTTTTTTCAGCAGTAGAATTGTAAATGTAAGCCCAAGGAATAGCTGGTATAAGTTTTCTCATGCAAGGATGTCTACAGTTGGAGGGGTCTAAAATTAATAAATGTAGGGTTGTGAATAAGGGTATTTATGTACTTTCAGTTAAAACATAAGTGTTCTTCTAGCAGTAGGATTGAAACTGTAGTTAAATACCACAAGGGTGGTTTTTGTAATTCCTCAAACATGAGAAATCTCGATCCAATTTTGACCATACCTCGAGTGTAGATTTGTTTATAAAATACTCTAAATAGTAAGTATCATGTCAGACCAAAAGTACCCATAAGCACAAAAAAGGAAATAAATAATCAATTGTTGAAGAAATACCAGTTCTTTTCTAGCCCAATAAGAAATCCAGCTTCAGCTAGAGCTGCTAAAAGACTACCCTTTCCAGCATCATCTCCTGTCACAGCATATTCACTTACAAAAGCCTGTACCAATTATTACATCATCAAAATCATCATTCACACCCAAAATTGTGATTTTTATTTTAGTGAAACCAAACAAACCTTTGGACCAGTTCTTGATGCTCGATCAAACTTGCTCGCTGATGCAAAGACATTATTTGCATTGCTATATATCTAACAAAATATATGACAAGGAGTAAGTAGCTAGCTATAAAGTTAAGAATGCCAAAATATTGAAGTGCGTTGAAGTTCTCACATGATAGTCGTAAAAATCAGCTGGGTGATCCAGTGGTTGAGAAGAAGCATCACAGTTTGAAATTATTTTTATGTCTGGATATGCTTGTTTTATCGCGGAATAGAATTTGAGGTAATTTCCTGAAACATAGCAAACGGATTTTCCGTTAATTATTAAAAAAAAGCGATGTAACAATAGTTTGAAAATATGATTATTACCGCGGTAATTTTTCTTTCCACAGTCCTCGTTTCCCACTGCAACATATTTCAAATCAAATGGCTCTGGGTGTCCCATTGCTGCTCTAATAGAACCCCATTTTGAATTAGAATCACCCCTTGCAAACTCAAGACCATCCATAATTTCCTGTAGTTATGTGAAGTGAAACTGTTAGTTAATTACCACTGAAGTTTGGGAAATATTGAGTTTTATTGATGATCAAGTCAGATAAAAAATTTGTATAACCTTCCTTGATCATATATATATATATGGAGGATAATAACTCTACACACCCCCTAAAATGAAGTGAAATTACATATAAACACCCTTGATGTTTCTATAATTACCAACGCCTCCCCTTGCGATAAAATCGGATTTCACTAAATTTTGAAGATGAAATCACAATTGTCGTTAAGGAGACTAACGGCAGGAGGTATCTGGTGAAACTTAAAGTAGGATTCAGATGGTGTTTCCGTAATTTCATTTAACCTTAGGGGTGCGTAGGTAATTATTCCTAGTGATAAATGTGACTTAACTCGTAATAGTACATAAAGTTGAAATCGGCTAAACTGGAACATATCCAAGATTCTAATATGTAATTAAGATTAACAACCTCAAAATTAAACCGAAAGAGTTACCTGTACAAAAGGGGCGATTCCAGTAGTGTCAACTTGGTCTTGATGGCTGACTCCTGGAAATCATTAGACATGACAAAGAAGGAAAACTAAGTCATAATCAATAAGGCAATTACGCAGAGACGATATACACATATATATAGTGAATATGTTACCATTGTTGAACACCCATATTGGTACTGCACCCAAGTCCTCTGCAAGCTGAAGAAGTGGTGATAAAAGTGAAAAGATGTTGTATCGATAACATATTAATGCTTTGTTGGGTAAATTGCATTTTTAGTCCCAGAAAACCGGATCCTCTCCACTTTTTTGTTTTGCCTTTTAAAAATTTGTACTTATGTACAATTTAATGTTATGCATTTTGTCCTATTTCCCCTTTTCCATCGAGTAGGATGGAAAATGAGACGACAGAACCCAAAATGCAAATAGGGGCCAAAAGTGCAATTTCAAAATGCGTGGGACCAAAAGTAATGCTGGTCCAATCCTATGGGACCAAAAAGACTATTATGCCGACTATGCTAGGTTCTTGGACTCTAATAATTAAACGCCAAGGAAAAATGTTTTCCTCGCATGATATGATAACATGAGGTTTATTTTTTTTTCATTTTCATTTTCTTATCATTTTTCCTTACTATAATCCAGGACTCAAACGTAGCCTACAATCTCCACGAAACGAGAATTTCATTAATGAACCTTTCAAATAGCAGGAAACGTAATATTACCAGGAAAAACTCATAATGACCAAGTCCATCATCAGTCCAGTAATGCCAAACGTCACCGAAATGACCAGGCCTCTCTTCCCATGGCCCAATAGTTTCTTTCCACCGAAATGCATTCCTTAACCATTCACCTTCCACAAAACAACCACCTGAGATGATGAATAATAACCTTTGTTAAACAAACATAAAAAAGAAAGTATTGTTCAAATTAAATGTTTTGGTTTCGCTATAAAATCGACCTTCTACACTTGAAAAATAAAATGAAAATTTTATCAATAATTTACTGAGCAATACCTGGAAATCTAATAAATCCTGGTTTCAAAGCTTTGACCATCTCAAAAAGATCATTGCGAAAACCATGCCCCTGTGTCAAGAACATAGTAATCAAAACAGTCACTGGAATTATGATTGAATGTGAATTTAAGTTATTGGTGTTATAAATAGTCCACCAAGAGAAAACTCTAAACCGTGTGATGATAATTTAAAACAAATAAATCTTATGGCAATTCCTCATTACATAAAAACTTTTACAGATCTTAGGGTAACAACTCTGGAATATTGAACTTTAGTCACCTAGACGATTTTAGCTCATAAAAAAGGTCCATCTTTCAAGTAAAACATGCGTATTTACCTTGTAAGTGTCTGTTGGCATCAATGATACTTGATCAAACCATATGACACCTTTCTTGGATGTTGTCAGTTGGAGTCTTGATTTTGCATCGGTTCCATTTGCTTTCAATAAAATCTCGGTCTTAGTCCAGTTGGAAACATTATCAGCTCTGCAGAGATAAAAATGACGATACAATTTGCTAAGAATAAAACTTTGTTAAACAAACTAAATTTAGACACTATATATAATACTCACACAATATCAGCAGTAGCTAGTGTCTGCTTTGAACCCATCAGAGACACAGAGATATTAATTGATCCTAATGAACGAACATAGAGAACCAATTTATAGGTCTTCCCTTGTTCAATATTCTGCAAATTAAGACAAATTTAGGTTGAAGGAAAAAAAAACATTGCATTTCTTGTAATAGGTGGTTAATCTTTCGTTTTAAAGTGTTCTCAGAAGATTAACTCATACCATTCCCCAAAACCCGGGATTATAAATACCGACCCCTCCAGCCGGACATATATTGGTGCCTTCATGTTCACAAAACACTTCCATTTTTAGTGCAATTTTGTTTCTTTCAAAGCACGATGAACGCTCTGTAGAAACTATTACAGATGATTCATCCCCAATGACCAACCAAGGATCAATATTTGAGGGTGTATTTGGACCCCCTGCTTCAAAACCTGCAGTTAAATCATAATGATACCAAATGTTAGGCATATACGAGGATAGTGACATAAACATATTTATAAAAATTTGTGCTTACAAGGACATAGAACTCGTTTAGTAGTAGCTATAGAAAAATGGTGAAAGTATTAATTATGCATAACAAATAGTAGTAGCTACCTCCGTCCCATAATTTTTTTATCCCTTGGTAAAGTTGACCATAATGTTATATAACACTATTTATTATTATTTGAAAGCTTTCAATAGCAATAAATGTAAAATAATCAACTTGATAAGGTGCTTAAAAGACTAACCGAGTCTGACTACAGTTTAACCTAGTTTGACTACATCTATAGCTAATGGAGTAAAATTTGGGGACAGACGGAGTATTACTTTTGGACTTTTTTGGTGGCACAGTCTGAAAGCATAGATTAGTGGCAAGTTAGTAAAATGCGGCAAAAATCACCCTCTAAACTATATTTATTCTTGGAACAATGTAGATTATATTGTCATAGGACCAGTGAGAATTTTATTTGTAAAAGTGTGCAAAAGTTTCATGTTATCACTTTACATGCGGGTAGACCCTATTCATTAAAAAACGCTACCAAACATGAGATAACGGTTGATGAAAGACATAACGTCACCTAATCTTTGACATATTTGATACCGAATGTGCTGATAATATATTACTTACACCATTTTCAATTATAATGGTGACTATTCTTTCAACTGATCATATCTCACAGTGAAGAATGAATGAGAAAGCAAAAGAAGACTTAATGACCAAGAAATACTCAGCTCACCTCTGTTGCTAACAAGCTCTGCCCATAATCCTCCAGCACCAGCATGATTAATCTCCTGCAAATTTCTCAAAAAGTCTTAATATATAACAGACAGCATAATCATTATGATAACATATGAGTCTTAAAAAAAAATTAGTTTTACCAAAGAAGTACAATTGGACAAGAAAATCTATCATTATTCTCAAAAATGGGTAAAATTTGGTGCATATATATGTGTGTGTTTGTCGAATGATATTTTTTTTCAAAAAATCTCACCTCGAAAAATATACCAAACAGGGTATCCGGTATGTGCTTTGTTGATGCTTTAGAGGCATTTACAAATAGAGCAACAGTCTGATTTGCTTCAATCCCAGTAGCAGAAGATTGATATAAAGCACTCAGTACAATGAGAAAGAACAAGAATATGCTGCGGAAGGGAGTACTTGCACCCATTTCTTCAAGAATTTATCCAGTATTTGTGCACCCTATTTAAGAAATGACGACCGTGTTAATTCAGATACCCTCTCTTGTCATTCAAAAGGAAAAAGTACTGATGTATAAATAGAACAACAAATTTTACTAAAACTTCACTATACTAGAATTTGGTCTCTTGAAAGTGCCACTCAAAAAACCAGGCCAATTGGGAGAAATGCAAATTGAATAATAACCATTTATGCCCTTTTCATGAAATTTTTCTTCGTTTCTATAATTTCAAGGCATAGCCTATAAGTGCATTTCCTATCCAAAATAAATATTCATTATTATAAGGATGATATCTACAAATATATCAACAGAAAGCGAACAATGATTAGTTTTGGATTATTTAAAAGTGACTAAAGTTGCTATATACAAGATAGAACATGAAAGATTGTGCTCACAAAAGTGCATGGTGAAATCATCAAATTTGTTTATTTCTTTTATAAGTATTCCTTACATATACACAGATGTGAAATGAAAATACAATATAAATATATATACATTTTAAATGCATATTCACAAAATATTATCTGTTTTTTCTAAAAAATCAGCATCCCTTACATTCACCTAAGACAAAACACAATATATAAATATAGAGAACACCTCATACATGCAGCCATATCAATATAAATAAAAGAATTAGCAGAAACCCAGAATGAAAAACATTCAAAACAACATTATTCAATATAAAATCAATTAATTTACCTTAAAGACAAGGGGTTTTTAGCATTCCTACAGAGAATGTATGAATGAGGAAAATAGAGAGAGTGGTAGGCAGTTATATAGTGAGCTCACAATCTGTTGCTTCTAGTTATCATTAATCACTTTATGACATTTGAAATTTGTTGCAAGAAGCATTCTTCACCTGAAAATCAATCAATCTTGAGAAACAAAAGTCTTCTTGATTTTGATCTTATCTTTGCTTTACGGAATCTGATTTGAGCTATTTTGTGCAATTGTGGCTTGTACGCTGAACCCTGCATATTGTTTTCTAAGCTAATTCTTCCTTCAAAGTTTCTTTTGCGGACCCTACCTTATGCTTTTTTATTTATTTTGAGATTATCTCTTCAGATTTTAAGGTACTTTATACCACAACTATAATCTATTTCAATAAAGGATAATAGTAAAGTACAGTAGTATATTTTCTGTTTCTGCATTAAATATTTCGGAAAAAATAAGTAATGGTTATTAATTTTCAAATGGTACACAAAAAATATGGATAAAGTAAAAGTGGGCTTGTCTCTATGGATTTGTAAAATAAAGTGACATGGGTAGATAAGAGTTAGACGGTTCCATTAATTTTGTAGACCGGAAAAAAATGGGAGTAAATATTGATTTTACTTTTTAAATAGGTATTATATTATGAGGTTTTTTTAGTTAAACGGTAAGTTAGATTATTATATTATAGTATTGATTATGATTTAATTATACTAGTAATTACAGTGAGTAACTGATTAGGGATTTGATACATATAATGTTGAATTGTCAGATTGCACATTGATGTTGTTGAAATACCACGAGTTGGTAAATTAATACAAAATCAGGAGATAATCGAAGTATTTGTCCGAATTGGACCTCTTTTGACAAGTTTCCACAGTTTTGATTATAATTTTGACTATGATTCTCATAATCGGGATCAAGATTCTAATCTGAAAAGTTCTCAACTATTACTAGGGACTCGAATTCAAAACTTTAAATGCTTGGGACATCAACTATTACAAGAGGCTTTAGAAATTCAACAACTTTAACACGTTCAAATGGTGGGATTATTTTCTACTTTGGTTTGATTTTTGGGTAATGGAGCTCGAATAAATTTTAATTGGGCTTTTATATGTGTATTCAAGTATATATGTATATATATATATATTGTAATGTTATCTAGTTTGATTTTGGAAATCAACAAATTGAAAAGGTTTCACTCTCATATTATCTTCACGTACAAAAGAGTGTATACTTTATTAGGGTTTATTGCACTTTGCACCCCCGAAACATGGAAAATAGGCACTTTGCACCCTCAAAATTTAAATTTAGCACTTTGCACCCTCAAAATATGAAAAATATAGCACTTTGCACCCTCTTTTATTTTCAAGTAAAAATTCAAGGGCAAAATAGGTAATTCAATAGTATTGGCACTTTACACCCTCAAAACTTGAGAATTTCGCACTTTGTACCCCCAATATTGAATTTGCACTTAACACCCTCTAATTAAGAACAAATAAGCAACTTCCACCCTCGAAACACCATAAATGGACAATTTACACCCCAAAATACAAAATTAACACTTTACACCCTCAAATTAAAAAAACTCAAACCCCTCATTTTTTCGTCAAAGTTGACTATTGGAGTGAAAAAAATCTAAGGCAAAAGAGGTAATTCATTTTTTTTCCTTAAATTTTTCAAAATACAATTATAAATACTCGAATACTCATTTCTTTCTCCATCTTTCTTTTCAACAATATAACCATAAATAACTAAATAAAGCACAAGTAAACTTCTCGAAGATTCTCGAAGACTCATTGTCTACTTCAAAATATCAAAGACCCAAAAATTCTTACCTATTTTGCCTTAAAAAAATTTCACCTTAATGGTCATATTTGCCGGAAAAAACTAGGGGTTCGAGTTTTTTTTTTTAAAAATTTGACGGTGTTATTTGTGTTTGGGGTGCAAAGTGTTCATTTATTGTGTTTCGGGGGTGCAAGTTGTTGATTTATTCTTAATTAGGGAGTGTTAAGTGCTAATTTTATTTTGGGGGTGCAAAGTGCCAAAGATTTACAATATAATTACCTATTTTGCCCTTGAGTTTTTGCTTGAAAATAAAAGAGGGTGCAAAGTGCTGCATTTTTCATATTTCGATGGTACAAAGTGCTAAATCTAAATTTCAGGGGTGCAAATTGCCTATTTTCCATGTTTCGGGGGTGCAAAGTGCAAAAAACCCTACTTTATTAGAACAACTAGTGTCCAGTATTAATCCACTAAACTAGAATTAACATATTCGCTATATTTTTTGTAACAAATATTTTTGCAGACAAAATTTTTGTAACAAATATTTTTGCAGACAATTTTGTTGTTTATTTCCAGACAAAACATGATTTAAAATTGGAAAAGTGTATATCTCAAATCGGGTCTGATTGTCTCGTTTTACAGAGAGCATTTAGGCAAGGCGACCTTAGACCTAGGTGAAAGTAAAATTCGGGGCCCCATATTATAAGAAAATTGTGTAGTAAATATTGTTTTTTATATATTTTAAAATGTAAAAGTATTGATTAATATACGTTTTAGTTTTTTTCAACTATCTTTTTCTATATAGATAAAATGACTGTCGTAAATATGCTTCATTAAATCTTAATTTTGAAAACCTTTTTTCAGCAAATAAATATTATAAGTGTGATAAATATAATTATAGGAGTATAATAAACGCACATTAAATTAGAAAATGAATTTTACTTGTCAAAAATCAATTAATATATAAATTGTTGTAGTCATAACATTCTACAAAACGTGGTTGACATAAGCAAGGTCAAAGTGGATAAACAATTCAATATTTAAAAAAATTAAATCAAATCACTTTATGTTTGATTCGAGTTTGGTCAATAAAATGTGATTTAGACCACATTTACTATACATATCAAACTTGAACTTTAATAGCCTTATAAACATGATTCGAGATCAACTCGATAAACTAAATATTAATATATGTAAAGTTACTCAAACTGGAGTTATGTTAGACTCGACTAAAGCTCTTTTAAGCTGGTCTTATTTAATTAATATAATCTCAAACTCGATAAGAAAATTAACCAAATTGAATAATACATCGTTCGATTCTATTTTGTTTGCATTCCTAAGTCCTTATATATCATCTAATGATGTGTGAAAAATAAATCACATTTCAATTATTAAATTACAAAATAAAATATATATCATATAAAAAAAATTGGGGCCCTTTTACCCTCGAGGCCCTAGACAATCGCCTAAGATGCCTAAGGGAAGGTCCGACCCTGCAATTATATACTCTCTTAAATGTCAAACAAATGACATTTTTTTTTATACATTTTCATCTTTTAATTTGAAAATGACATATTTTTACACTATTTATCCAAGGACGGCTTTAGACATTTGGGGGCTCTAGGCAATATTTTTACACTATTCATAACTTTTTATTTTTATTTTTTTGGCTTAATTAGATGCAAAATTATTGAATAAATCTTTATATTCTAGCTTTTCTAACACATCTTTTTCTATAGATAAAATAGTTAATTTACTTAATATTTCTTATGACATAAGTTGATTGTAAATTTATATATTTAGTTTTGAAAATTTTCTTTTAGCAAAAATAATTGTTACATGTATATTAAATATTATTATATTGCGAATACACGTATATGGTTTAATAATCAAATGATTTATATGATTAAGAATGTCAATCGGCTGGGCAATCATAACTCTTGATAAATCTTTTAATTCATAATATATCGAAATCATCTATTTTAAATATTATGTTATGTTTTAAAGAATTTTCAAGATTGATACAACATTCTTTCAAAGTGTTATTGATTAAAGACTTTAGAGTTGTAACATCCCATAAAAACCCAAAAAATACTTGCATTATTCTTAAAATGTTCAAATATAATTTTAACACGAAAAATAACTCGATCTAAAATATATAATACTCAACACTATAATAATTTGGATGATGGGAGGGGTCCCTAGGCCTTGGCCTAGTTTGTCAAGTGTCAAGACCGGCTTGTATTTATCTTCTTTCCATAATATTTAAGAAAAAACTTACATAAATTTATTTTTGAAATAATTTTCACAAACATCATTGCAATAAATGAAACATTTTCAAAATCTTATTTTATCTTTGAAACAACTCTTAAAAATGCGAAACAGGACCTTCATATTAATTAATCCATCAAATACGCCACGTCGCCACGTTGAGCTACTGCATTTTCAGAATTTAATTAGTAGATAAAAGGAAAACTTGCTTTGTTTAGAAAATTTAATATTGTTATCTTATAAATACAATTAAAAATTGTAGATAACTCAATGAACTGAGCTTTCCAAGTATTTATATTATTTAATTCTGGACCCTATATATTGGGTTTTGACCTTTATATTTCGTTTAATACGAGCATTCTCTTTAATGTAAGTCCTTAACTTTATTAATATGGGTAAATACCCCTTTTAGTCCTCCTAATATACCTTTTTATAGTTTGGTTCATCTTTTTCTTTTTTTTTTCCTTAACATTTTAATTTTCACTATCAATTATTTGTTTCGTTGCAGTCATTCTCAGGCGGTTCAAGGGCGACGTCGAAGTCAAATGATTAGCACGTGATTAACATGAGTGTATTTTCAGAAAACTCATGCAAAATAACAGGGATATAATGAACACATTTCAATGGAACATACTAAAATAACCCTGTTATTTTGGATGAATTTCTCAAAAAAAGCCGTCATATTAGTCACGTGACATCAGAACCGTCCTGAAACTGCATGAGAAGGACTACAATGAAACATATAATTAATAGTGAGGATTATAATGTTAGGAAAAACATAAAGGGACCATATTGTAAAAAAATGCATAAGAAGGACAAAAATGGTACTATTTACCCTTATTAAGATTCCACACATTATATTTTTTAAAACATCCAATTCAATAATTTATAATCTAACATTTTAAACATAATTAAATTCAATTTTCTTAAAATTCTAAGGGGGTTAGTAAAAGTTCATTATTGGAATTCTCAAAATATAAAATTCACCTAATGAATTTAATTGATAAATATTTCATAATTATTTTATAGGAAAATATAATTTAATTTCAAGAACTGTCTACTTAATACCATAATTACAATAATTCTAAAATCACCTCCTTATTATCCCAATATTATTATTATTATTAATTACTAGAATAATAACAAAGTGGTTTTTTGTATTTTAATTTTAAGTAAGAAAATAAAATGTCCCTCAAAAAAAAATGTAAAGGGTAGAAAATGCATTGGGAGTTGAAAAGACGCTTTGAAAACATTTTTAAACCCACACTCGGTACAATTCTACCCTCTCTCTTTCTTTTTCTCTCGTCTCTTTCTCTCTCTAAACCTCTGCGGTATTTTCTCCATTTCAAGATCTATTTCCCTGCAAATCAACAGGTATGTTACTGGCTCTGTACTATTTCAATTCATTTACTTTGAAATTTCTTCTTTAAAAAACCATCTCGAATGTTCAATTACTTTGAATTTTGGTAATTTTTTACATTTCAATGAGAAAGCTTTAAATTTTTATTCGATTTCGCAAATGGATTCTCCTCCCTTATAGCTTTGCATGTGTAATTGTGCTTCTATTTGTTAATTTTGTTCAAAGGATTTAACCAAAATTTAGGGATTTCAAGAGAAAGCTTTAAATTTTTGGTCGATTTCACAAATGGTTCTCTTACTTTGTAGCTTTACATGTGTAATTATGCTTCTACTTGTTAATGGGTTTAGGGCTTAATCAAAATTTAGGGATTTCTTTTTCATTTTATGAAGATTTGATTTTTTACTTAGTTTTGTCAGCCTAATCTCGAATTACACTCTCATGCATGTTGCAGGAAGCAGAATTTAACGATATGCAGCTGTGATTCTTTGGTATATTTGATGTGGTTGATTTGGTTTTTGTAGATACTTTTACAATGAGATTCAGTATTGTATTGTAAATTGGTGGAAAATGTCTTTTTAGCTGTTGCATGGAGTAGTTGTTGAGAACTTTTGATTGTAACTTAATTGTGAATTTTGTTGTTGATTAAACTTGTATTTAGGATTCTTGTGTTGTGGTTAAATGGAGCAAGGTATGGGTTCTGGGTCAAATGGTCCATCTGGATCAATTGATAAGTCTAGGGTATTGGATGTGAGGCCATTGAGAACTCTTGTCCCAGTTTTCCCAAATCCAGCTGGCATGTCTTCAGTTTCAACCCCCCAACCAACACCCTTTGTGTGTGTCCCACCATCAGGTCCCTTCCCAACCGGAGTACAGCCATTTTACCCTTTTATGGCGCCAAACGGGACTCAACAAACCCCACACAGTTTCCAAAATGATCCTGCTAATTTTGGTCCTGGTGGCAGCATACCAGCTCCGGTTCCTTTGAATTCGTTTAGGACCCCAACCTCCCAAGAAAACGGAGGCACTAGTCGATCCAAAAGGGCTTCCAAAACCCGAGCCTCAAGACCTGTAATTATAGATGATGACGACTATAGTGACTCACAGAACCAAAGTGACCAATATGTGAGTGGCTTTAGTATGCATGTCACTGATGCTGAGGTTGGTAGTAGTTCAAGAAAGCGTAGAGGTCGGCCATTGAAAAGAAGGGCTGAGAATGGTAATGAGGTTGAGTATGATGTTGAATCACTACTTAATAGATTCTTGACATCGTTTAAGCTAAAAGAATTTGACGAGTTTAGAAGATCAAGTGGTGACAGGGAGACTACTTCCACAATCCTCTTGGTCTATGATTTACTTCGGAAAAAGCTTACACAACTTGAAGAAGCAAATAGTTTGAATATCGGAATTGCTAGGCGTCCAGACCTTAAAGCCGGTACCCTTTTAATGAAGAAAGGAGTCCGAACTAATAGCTCGAAGAGGATTGGTCATGTGCCTGGGGTAGAAGTAGGTGATATTTTCTTTTTCCGAATGGAGCTTTGTATTGTGGGGCTACATGCACCAACTATGGCTGGAATAGATTATATGGGTGTCAAAATCACCATGGATGAAGAGCCTGTGGCCGTAAGCATAGTTTCGTCTGGAGGATATGATGATGATGGCGAGGCTGGAGACGTGTTAGTTTACAGTGGCCAGGGTGGAGTTCAGAGAAGAGACGGACAAATGTTCGATCAAAAGCTCGAAAGGGGAAATCTTGCTCTAGAAAAGAGTCTTCATCGAGCTAATGACGTGAGAGTCATAAGGGGTTTAAAAGATCTCAATGGCACAGCTGGTAAAATCTACGTTTACGATGGTTTGTACAAGATTCAAGAATCGTGGGCTGAAAAAAATAAGTCCGAGTGTAATGTTTTTAAGTATAAGTTGGTAAGGATACCCGGGCAGCCCCAAGCTTTTTCGTTGTGGAAATCGATTCAGCAATGGAAGGATGGAACTGCTGCCCGGGAAGGTCTTATCCTGCCCGATTTAACTTCGGGCGCTGAGAGTCTGCCCGTTTCTCTTGTCAACGACGTGGATAATGAAAAAGGACCTGCACATTTTACGTATGTTTCGACTCTGAAATCAAAACCCTTTCCCACATCGAAACCTTCTTTGGGTTGTCAATGCATGGGTGGTTGTCAACCAGGTGATAGCAGCTGTTCTTGTAATCAAAGTAATGACGGATTTCTTCCCTATTCCTCACTTGGGGTTCTTATAAGTAACAACTCTTTGATACACGAGTGTGGATTGACTTGTGTTTGTCCTCCCAACTGCCGTAATCGTATATCTCAAACGGGATTAAGAGTACGGCTTGAGGTTTTTAAGACGAAAGATAGAGGATGGGGACTTAGGTCGTGGGACCCCATCCGTGCTGGAGGTTTTATTTGTGAGTATGCCGGTGAAGTTATAAAGGGCGATTTGGGAAACGAAAATGATGATGATTATGTCTTTGATTCTACTCGGTTGTATGAGCCTTTAGAAGCTGTTAGTGAGGATTCTAGTGATTCTAACAAACTTCCATTCCATATTGTTATAAGTGCTAAAAACAATGGAAATGTGGCTCGTTTCATGAACCATAGTTGTTTGCCAAATGTTCATTGGAAGCCAGTTTTAAGGGAAAGTAACAATGAAACTTATCTCCATATTGCTTTCTTTGCCATCAGACATATTCCTCCCATGCAAGAGCTAACATTTAATTATGGGGTTGTTGCAAGTGAGAAAGGAGACCAAGGAAAGAAAAAGTGTTTGTGCGAATCTGTCAAGTGCAGAGGGTTCTTCTATTGATGATGATGATAAGTATGGCTCAAACATGGATTTTGATTCGTTATTCCTTGAAAAACCGGTTAGTCTTTTCTATTTGTTCTTGTTTCACATTTTTTTTTCTTATACTAGCCATGATGGTGTAGTAAATGCTTTCTACTAATAAGTTTAAAAATTTTGCATAAAATTTTGAAAATTATATTTTTTCATTTTGTTGTTCTTTATAGAATGCTTTCAGGAAACGGCCTGTCGGATATATTTTTTTGAAAATAGATTTCGGGAAATGGTAAAATCTTGGGCCTCCTGAGGTTTACCATAATTACAGAAACCCCCCTGTGGTTCCAAAAATTACAAGGACACCACTTATAGGGGTTTTTTGTAATCATTTTCAGAAGTTGTATGGGGTGTCCTTGTAAGGATTATTGAAGCTGTAAAGGAAGTTGTTGGTCTTGTAAAACGACTAAACCTCAGGGGGTCCGGTCATAAACCCTAAAATAAATACGGTTTCTGGTGAAAACGGAAGAATTAGACTATAAGTAGAGCATAATTTTATACTAGTGATGTATCTTAGAGATAACTATGTTTCTTTTCCAACATGTATATATATCTTCACATGAATATAACTGTAAATATGTTGTGTTATTAATTATTTCTTGACTAATCATATGTTTATGCCAAATATTTAGGTTTGACATCATTTGCAGGGACGATGTAATATTTTGTTCATCTTAGGTAAGCTTATGTGTCTATATATTTACCTGTCAAAATTCAGCTTGCAGACAGTAATTATATCAATCTAACTTTTCGCCTTTTTCTCAGTTTGTGGAAGTCGAAGGTCGGACAGAGCTTGTCTCAAACCCTAATATTAGTAGTTGTAGATGGAAATGTATTAGAATTTAGTTACTCAAATGTTTAATTTAGTTTTTGGAATTCTATGTAGTATGTTATGTATGACAATTTTAGTATTGTAGTTTGGAATATGGTGAGGCAGAGTTCTTCAAATTTCCTTTATTTATGTAGTTTTTTTTTTTTTTTTTTTTTTTTTTGAAGCATTAAGAAGAGATTTTGGAACAACGTTTTTCTTAATATGTTGGATCAGTTATGTGGAATGCCTTTTGGTAGTTATTGCAAGACCAAGATTGCAAAAATATACTTGCCTTATAGTTCGAGGATTGTCTGATTTAACCTCTTCAGCTAGGTCTTTTTTCATGTTTTTTCTAATATCAAATGTACTTCTACCATTATACATAAGTATGAATCGACACTAATCACGTTTTCTAATCTATATCTATATCTATCTATATCTATACTATTACTATTTACTATATTTATTTATTTATTTTTTACTACTAAAAGTACGAATGTTTTAAGTTTTTTTCTTTTTTTGTGAAGACAAAAATGCCCTCTTCCCATGAAATTGATAAATATAATTAGACATTAATTTTATATCAAATTGGTAGGAAAATATTTTCTAAACTACAAATATAAGGAAAATGTCTAAATCTTTTTATTTCCATTATGTAATTCCATCACTATTTTCGTTTATTAATGACAAGAATTTTTAAAAATTATTTAACCAATTGTATATTTGAGTTTTGGGTCAATTTTATTCGAATCTATCCATCGGGCTTTGAATAAGTCAAACTCAATTGATAGTCCTAATTTTTTCTAAGATTTGGTTTACTTCATAATAAACTACATAATTTAGTGATTGATGAATTTAAGAGGTTTAATGGGGTTTTTACACTTTGCACCTCCAAAACTTAAATTTAGCACTTTGCACCCTCTTTTATATTTAGGCAAAAATTCAAGGATAAAATAGGTAATTAATTTTAAATCTTTGGCACTTTGCACCCCCAAAATAAAATTAACACTTATCACCCTCGAATTAAGATCAAATTACCAGCTTGCACCCCCAAAACATAATAAATGGACACTTTGCACCCCGAAACACATAATTAACACTTAAGACCCTCAAATTAAAAAAACTCAAACCCCTCATTTTTTCCGACAAAGCTGACCTTCAGGGTAAAAAAAAATCTAAGGCGAAATAGGTAAGTTTCGGATCCGATTAAACAACCTACATTTACATACTTATATATAAATTAAATACCATGAATTTGGAATGATTATATCATATAACAAATTAACAACCATGAATTATAGCTTGTATAAATTAAACGTGTTATGCAAAACAATTGAATAAGTAAAAATTTGTAAGTTCAACTTTGCATTAGATATTTTTCACCCCGATGGTCGACTTTGCCAGAGAAAATGAGGGGTTTGAGTTTTTTTTTTTTTTTTTTTGAGGGAGTTAAGTGTTAATTTTGTGTTTCGGGGTACAAATTGTCAATTTATTGAGTTTTGGGGGGTGCAGGTTGCTAATTTATTCTTAATTCGAGGGTCATAAGCGTTAATTTTATTTTGGGGTGCAAAGTGTCAATTTATCGGGGTGCAAAGTGCCAAAGATTTGGTTTACTTCATAATAAACTACATAATTTAGTGATTGATGAATTTAAGAGGTTTAATGGGGTTTTTACACTTTGCACCTCCAAAACTTAAATTTAGCACTTTGCACCCTCTTTTATATTTAGGCAAAAATTCAAGGACAAAATAGGTAATTAATTATAAATCTTTGGCACTTTGCACCCCCAAAATAAAATTAACGCTTATCACCCTCGAATTAAGATCAAATTAGCATCTTGAACCCCCAAAACATAATAATTGGGCACTTTGCACCCCGAAACACATAATTAACACTTAAGACCCTCAAATTAAAAAAACTCAAACCCCTCATTTTTTCCGACAAAGCTGACCATTAGGGTGAAAAAAATCTAAAGCAAAGTAGGTAATTTTCGGATCCGATTAAACAACCTACATTTATATACTTATATATAAATTAAATACCATGAATTTGGAATGATTATATCATATAACAAATTAACAACCATGAATTATAGCTTGTACAAATTAAACGTGCTATGCAAAACAATTGAATAAGTAAAAATTTGTAAGTTCAACTTTGCATTAAATCTTTTTCACCCCGATGGTCGACTTTGCCGGAGAAAATGAGGGGTTTGAGTTTTTTATTTTTATTTGAGGGAGTTAAGTGTTAATTTTGTGTTTCGGGGTACAAAATGTCAATTTATTGAGTTTTGGGGGTGCAAGTTGCTAATTTATTCTTAATTCGAGGGTGATAAGAGCTAATTTTATTTTGGGGGTGCAAAGTGTCAATTTCTCGGGGTGCAAAGTGCCAAAGATTTATAATTGAATTACCTATTTTGCCCTTGAGTTTTTCCTTGAAAATAAAAGAGGGTGCAAAGTGCTGTATTTTTCATATTTTAATGGTGAAAATTGCTAAATCTAAGTTTCGATGGTGCAAAATGCCTATTTCTATATTTTAGGGGTACAAAGTGCAAAAATCCCAGTATAATGATAATAATGAGAATGGAAAGAATGAATTTCATGATCGCAATGTTTATGTTTCTCTTGCTTAAGGTCGGACAATACAAAATATTATACGAAATCCGAAACAAAATTATAGAAATCTAAAACAAAATATTTTCTATTCTATACGAAGTAAATTTACCAAAAAAATCATATAGGAAGTAGGAAACTTCTACTATCCTATGAATCCTATCAATATAAATAAAGACGTCTTTGTTAATATAAACATAAACAATTGTAGTCTTCTAATTAATTAAAAAAAAATAACATGCTTTAATTCATGATTTATGATATTGTAGAAGAAAAAATCACGGTAATGAATGATTCAATCAATTCTTTGGAACTAAATCAAAAAACATGGACGGTTCGATTAAAGATTTTGCGAATAGGAACCAAGACAAGATGTGGAGATAATTTATCTACAAGAATTAAGAAGATTATTATGATGGATGATGAAGTAAATATTCAATTTTCTATTATTTAATTTATGCAAATAACTTCATCATATTTGTTTTAAAAAAAATCTTAAATATTTTGGCAGGGAACTAGAATCGGAATAGGTATATTCAATGATGATATCCGACAATTCAATAAAATATTCAAGCTTCAGAAAACATACATTATTACAAATGGGCATGTGCAAAAGAGTAATCCTATGTACTTCAATGCCCATCAAGAAATCGAATTGGTTCTAAAGAAATACTCAAACGTAGTAGAAGCTTCAGAACCGATATATGCAAATGTCGACTACAAATTCATTGATTTTAAAAGCATAAATCTTGATATCAACAACAAGCAAGCAATTGTTATCACTATTTTGTTAATGAATTATATCATTTTTTGCTTTATATATTTTTATAAATAAGTTTTGTATATATTTATTTACATATATGTAGATGTTTGTGGAATTGTCACCAAAGTCAAACCAAAACTAACTAGGACAACTTTAAAAGGCGTGCCAAATGATGTGAGGGAAATAACAATCATAGACGAAAAATAAGTTTTATATCACAGTATAATTAGGCAAGTATTAAATTGTCTCAAAATTATGACATGAGCTATTTTATATATAAGGCGTACGGTAAGTAGGTCCAATCTTATATTCTCTTTTTTTTTATTCCTCTATAATTTAATTAGTTGATCAGTTATATCTCACAACAAGTCTATTAACTTTTTGTTTAAATAAACAATTATACATAGAGTATACAAATCTATGTACGTGGCTAATACTTTTTTATTTAGGTTTCAACCTTTGGTGATTAGCCTTTGGGAAGATATGGCAACACATGAAGGAGGTGAACTTCAACAAATTATTGACAAAATTCCATTAATTATCATTGCCAAAGTCACCGCAAAGAAGTACTTAGGTATATTTTCATATAAGCATTTCATAATGAAGTTAATAACTTTATTTTTTCAATAGATATTGTCTTTTAATCTATTTTCTTTGGTTTAGGCGAGGTTCAGTTGCAAACGACATCATCATCAATAATGCAAATAAATCCAACATCCGAAGAATTTATACACAAGCACCAATGGTAATGAGAAAAACTAATACATTACATTTATTTAATATTGAGACTATAAAATACATATATTTTTTGAATTATCTAGGTTACATATACAACGTGATCCACTGAAATTACAAGAAGTCATGATGAAACAAAGAATAAAGGGAGCAACAGAAGTGACTCTCAAAGATATATTATTCGGCACAAATTCATATAATAAGGTAACTACAATAAACAGATTCCTTGAATACAATACTGGCAAACAAATCTAATGTTAATTATGATTCGTTTTTGCAGGACGAGTATTACTCTTTTAAGGGAATGCTTGATAAGGCAGAAAACATATCATCATTATGGTATAATTCATGTAATAAATGTTATTCTTCAATTTACAAAGTTGAAGATAGCATAATTTGCAAAAGGTGCAGCGATGAAGAAATAGAAACAACACCAAGGTTACAACACATTTACCATCATTTAATATATATGATAATAAATGTATTCTCTTACAATATATTTATGAAAAAAAATTTAAACACTACTGAATTAATTACAGATTTAGAGTGGTTTTAAATGTCGTACAAGAAGATGACAACGTCCAAATCCAAATCACATTGTTCGAAGATTCAGCTATGTTATATGTTGGGTGGACTCCACAATAAGATCCATCGACGAGGTGCTTTCTCTTAAATTCTTACATTACAATTTTTAGATATTTATAAATCACTAATGTGTTATGATAATTTATATTTAGGGAGAAGATAATTCCAGTTTCTACAAAAGATTAAGCTTATAATCTTTAGACGAACTTCTTTTTTTGGTTGCTCCATCAAAAATCCAAACAAATGGACAATTGAAGCTTGTGGCAGAGGCAATTGAAAAGATACAATCAACATTGCAGAATGAAACTGAAGATACAAACTATAGAACATTAAGTTACAATCAAGAGTCAAATGATGAAATTGACGATGGTATACCCAAAAAGATCAATGAAGAACAAGTTGTGATTGATTTGGAAACTACTGTAGGAAAGAAAAGGAGAATCACAAAAAAGAAAAAGGAAGATAACATCGCTACTAAAATTTCAATTGAAGTTCAAGATGATGATAACATAACAAAAGACGTCATTGCAAAAAATGTTGTTACGAAAAGACGAATCACAAAAAAGAAAACAGAAAGTGAAATACAAAATGAACCTCAACACGATGATGCCATAACAAAGGATATCAATGCAAAAAAGGTTGTAATTGGTTCAGAAACTAAGAAAAAGAATCACAAAGAAGCTCAAAGAAGACTATGTCCCGATTCAAGTTTGGAGTGACGAAGAAACGCTTGATAAATTAAAGAAAAAAAGGACAAAAAAAGTGATCAAATCAAATGAAACGATACCATTTCGAAATATCAAGGTCAAAAAAGAAAAGAATTGATGTTGTTAGTTTATTCAAGTGGTAGATTTAGAATAAATAGTTATGAAGACACGACGTGTTTTTTTCCGAAATAATAGTGATTGTAGTTCATTTTCTAACTTTCAAAGGTTTAGTATTAGATATTTATAATCTCAACTTTGATTCCTTATTAAGAACATAAAAATTAAATGATTCAGTCAATACATTATGAAATTTTTTTAAACGATAATTAAAAAATATGTGCAAATAACTTAGTCACATGCAATGCACGTAAGTGAAAATAAGTTAACCACGTGCAACGCACACCACGTGCAACGCACGTGCACCTTTCTAGTTCCAAATAAGCCTATACAGACATGACTTGACACCCAATCACGCATTTTTCATTCAAAACGTTTCATCTTAACTATGTTTCACATTCATTGTTATAATATTTTTTTTTTGGGTAAAAAAATCTTATGATTATTTTACATTTGTATTCTTTTAAAACTTCAACTAGAAAATGTTCAAATTATGTTTGCTCGGCTGTGAATCTTTTGAACTCTTCAAAGAGAATAGCAAATTTGGCACAAATGGCACTTCAAACATATTCTACACAATTTGAACTTCTCTCACAATCTTGTCTTTTGGGCTAATAATCGTCCTTTTTTTTTTTCTGGTTTGGTTGAATCTAATTTACTACCTTCTATCAATGTACTCTGTAACCCGGGTTACCCGCTTTTTGAACCTCTTGTAAACTTTTAGTTTTCATTTTTGCAATCTTAATTCTATAAAAATGAGAAGGGGAAAAAAAAAAACTCTGTATATAATTATAAAGAATTTATTTCATTGGAGCACTCATGGGCTATATATAATTATAAACCCGTTATCAAAGATTTTTAACCATAGCTTAAAAAATAAAAAGAACTTGTATCCATATTTTGTTGGGATTGTCTATCGTTCCTCGAGAGTGTACTTTGAGGAATCGTTTCGTCTAATTCATGTACAACACCAATACTTTAAAAAGACAATTTTACCCTTTTTAATAGTTTTAGTTTAACTAATTAGGGGTTGTCTACCGTTCCTCGAGGTCATTCTTGAGGAATCGTTTCATGTAAGATCAAAGCCATTAAAAATTTATAATCTTCAATCTAGACCATTTAATATTGTACAGGAGTGTACAATAGTCAGTTATTAAAAAGTTTAGTGTATAACATAAGAGGTGATATCATACTTTCCGTATATAACATTGTACACTATGAAAAATACCATTACACCCATGAATTAATTAATTAAAAAAAATCAACTTACGGTTAATTGAAGATTCAAACCCATCTCTCCCAGATGTTTTCTTCTGGAGAGATGATTTCAAACGTCGTCAGCACCCATCGGAGAATCTCTTTCGCCACCCTTCCTCTTGATATTCAGTTATACTCGCATTTTCCGCCAGCATTTGAGGAATCGAGAAGTGCAGATCCGACGGCCAAACTAATTTCTCACTTTCCCCGTGAGTAAATTGTTTCCTTCTCTCTCCACTGAAATTCCCCAGTGCTTGTTCATCCATTAATCAATTTCTGCTCATCTTCATTTCAAGTATATGAAGGTCCCAGAATTGATTTAGGATTGGTTCTTCGATTCATTCAATCCTACTGTCCATTTTTGTAATTGTTAGTGTGGTGGTTCGGTTGTGTAATTCATTTGGATTCAATATTGTATTGTTGGACGTTTTGAGTTAAATATATTTGATATTGCTTTGATTGTTTAATTGTTGTTCTTGCTGTTCTTGTGTTATTATTGGATTATCATGCTTGGTTGGGAAATTGACTGTTACAACTTGCCCATCATGGTTATCACATTTCTGCCTATATATATTATATGCATATAACTAATATGTGTTATAATTAAAGGTTCCGATACAAATTTGAGAGAAACGGGGGGTTTTGAAGGAGAAACCAAATGAATTGAAATTTTGGAGAAAGGATGGACAACTGGGAGAGAAGGGTTTGGAAATATCGATGAAGATGGCAAGAATTTTTTATAGCAAATGAATTAAAATCTAATTTGTTAAACTAAAACTATTAAAATGGGTGAAAAAGTCTTTTTAAATTAAGTATTCTAAATATGGGGTGTTGTACATGTGAACATGTGTCAAAATTTTATTGGATGAAACGATTCCTCAAAGAATGACCTCGAGGGACGGTAGACAACCCCAACTAATTAAATTTTGGTTCCTTCTGCTATCACAACTTTTTCCCCATGTTCATCGATGTTTCTAAAGTCTAAACCCTTCTCCAATTCCATCCTTTCTCCAAAATTCCAATTCATTTTCCTTCATAGCCCCCTGTTTTACTCAAATTTGTACCCATAATGGTCGACCTCTTCATCTGTCCAATTTTCATCTATTGATTACAGCTAATTCTAATTTCATCTATTGATTATATCTAATTGTTAGGGTTTATTTCTTTTTACAAAGTTAAGATGAACTCAACTCCTTGTGTTCCAGACACAAGTACTCCCTTCAAACAAGAAAAAAAAATCAGGTAATTAATCATTTTTGTTTAATAATTTTTTTTAATCACAAAACTCAACTAGAAGAAGTCGATTAGATGGCAATATTGCAAAAGAAGAGCAATAACGTGATTGAAAAATAAAGCATCTGTTGAATGAAGGTATAGGCGTATAGCTCATAACTTGTAAACTCAAGTAATAGTACAAAAAAAAATGATACATTTCTCTTGAGCGGCAGGGGTGTTACTTTTATCCTGCACGAACGGAAAAACAACAGTAGAAATGAAGTCATCTGAGTGGAACCCGAATTTGTTACTTGCTCAGCCACCCTGCCCTTGAGATATAGCAATGAAATAATTTGGTACTTCTTCACCAAATTAAATATCAAAATTTGAAACTTTTCTTGATGAAATTTTGTGATTGAACAGAATTTGGCTAGAATTTTTTTTAAAAGAAAACTCTTCCGTTTTGATGTGAAAATTCTGGAAATGAAGGATTCTATCTGGAAACAGATTCTCCGGCGTTGATGTGAGAGGAATAACTTCGTTTGAAATCGTCCGGAGAGACCGAGAGAGAAAAAAATTGGAGAGAGGGGTTTGAAATGGGAAAGGGTTAATTTTCAACTTAGTTAATTCAAGGATGTAATAGTAATTTTGATAGTGTACAATGTCTAATATAGAAAGTATGATATCAACCATCATGTTATACTCTATATTTTTTACTAACTTACTACTGTACACTCTTGTATAATATTGAATGGTTTAGATTGAAGATTTTAAATTTTTAATGGCTTTGATCATACATGAAATGATTCCTCAAGTACACCCTCGAGAAACCGTAGACAACCCCTATTTTGTTTGGCTTAACCAAAACAATTAAGAAGTATGTACTTTTGCACATAATTGGAATGCAACAAGTGTGACGGGTAACTAATTGGATGTTCTTAGCCTACGCTAATTTTTTTAATAAACGTAACACTCATGAATTACTAAAAAATATCAAAGATAAAGGTAAAAGGCAAAATACCGAAAATTTAAATGCTACACGCCATGTAATGCATATATGCATTTTCTGAATATTGATAAATGAGGGGTATATAAATGTGAAGTTCCATGGATTGACCTAATTCATCCAAATTCGTATATTATCCGGGTTGACCCGAGCCCATATATTATTTGGGTTGATATAAACCCGATTGAGGTACGTAGCATGGTTGAGGTCGAACTTGACCTTGTGGTTGAGGTTATTTTTTACCTCATTGAGCTCGAGTAAGTTGAGGTCTTTTTTCACCTGGTTGAGCTCAAGTAGGTTAATGTCGTTTTTGATCCAGTGTTTGTCTTGCGGTTGACCCCAAATTCTTTTTTTTTTGGTTTCCCAAGGGTCTAATCCGTTTCGAAGTGTGTCGGACACATTAAGTCGGAATCTCTACCTACAGGGATTCGAACATGAATTCAATACTTTGTAGTGATTAGTCACTTCCACTAGACCAATCACTTGTTGATACTCCATATACTTTTCAACTCTCCACGTTAGTGCCACGTAGGTATACAAAATATGGTGTGTATATATATATATGGAGTTGAACCGGCCCAAACCGGTTCGCAGGTTCACCTGTTTTGGATCGGTTCAACCCGGTTCATACTGTTTTTTAACTCACTAATTTTAAAGGGTTGATCGGACTGGACAGAGCTCCGATTCGTGGTTGAACCGTTCCAACCGGCCAATCCGGTCCGATTTTAATACCATTGGTTTACAGCAGAACTTCGGGCAGGAATTATATTGGTGTGATGGTGTCAACCGTGGAAAAATAAGAAGCAACTTAGTTACCCACCTAAACTCCTAAAGGGTTACCATTTACCAATTTAAACATATAGGCATTGCCTGTTTGTTTTCAATAAACTGAAAAGAAAGTAATGTTACATGTTATGGAAATCATGGTTTTATGATTATTTTGATCGATTTGGGAACAGATTGTTAAACATAAGTTACTATATACATAACCATTTGACTTTAAAATGTTGAATTATTGAACCATCATAAAGGTCATAGTTATAGTAACACGATAAAAAATAAGTTGTGATTATTATTATTGAATAAAAATGAAGGTTTGAGATAGGGAACATTATTTAACATAACAAAATATTGATTCTTCTCGAGGAAACAAATTAATGACCTTAGATCCTGTTTTTATACAGCACATTGACATTTTGTTTTTCTTTCCAACAAAAGCCGCTTTTGCCTCAGCTGCTGACGGATCAATAAGCCACGAAACGCGAGAAGAAACCCAATTAGACTTGTTTCACTTCATATTTGTCAAGTAGATTCTTTAATGGGATTGTAGTTAAATTAAAGGGCATAAGCGTCAATTAGGGGTGTACATCATCAATTGGTTGGTTAGTACACCCATACATCAGTGTACAGTTTATTATGCTTAAGGTACAAACATTTATACACAATTTCTCATGACTCTTGAATGTGTGAGAGTCAAAATATAATGTCCCTTCTTTAATTACATAGTAAGTTTTGATTAGCCAAATACGGCTTATGGAATCATTAATTAACATAGTAAATGTTTTCAGTGCTTTATACATCCCCTCAATGCTAATTAAAAAATATACAAGGTCAGAGTTGCACTTGCGGTATTAAACTTTATATTGTTTTTTACCAGTGGTACCATAAAAATTTATTACGACTCATTTGATATTATAATTTAACAAATTCACTCATATTTGGTATCGTTGTTAAAAATATGTGACATACATGACAATTAAGTCCTATTGCAAAATTGATTGTCATTATTTGTACTGACTGACAATTCTACCTCCATAACATTTCAGGTTGATAAAATAACCCCACATTTTGGCTCGAATAAGACACGTACAGACTAATTTGTAGAGTTTACTTATTTTATTTATATATTTATTTAACTAATTTGATTTTATAAATAAAATTAATAAATTAAATAATACTTATAAATCCGACAAAAAATTAGAAAAACATATTTGTTTTAAATAAAAAATTTATATAATATTATTATATATTTAATATTTATTAAAATAATACAATTATATATTATTAATAAATAATTATAATTTAAAAATACCCAAAACTCATTCTCAGGCCATCTCCATTGAGGTGGGGGAGGGGAAATCCATGGGGAAATGAGTGAAGAAATGAACTTTGGTGAGGAAAGGGATGGAGAGAGGGAAGTCTTTGGGAGGTGGATAACCACCTCCTGGGTGGGGAGGTTTGGGGGGGCGTGGCCAAACCTCCCCACCCACCCAACACATGTTTTTTTTAGTTAAATTAAGAATATCTATATAAATTTTTTTTTTTAAATCTTAATCTTAATTTTAGTTCTTGTATAATTTGTAGTTTTATTTATTAAACTTAATATTAATTTATTTTATTACTTGTAATGTTATTATCAATGTCAATGTTAAATTACTTATTATTAATGTTAGTGTTTAATTTACTATTAGTATAATTATTAATTTTATTTTTATTATTAATATTATCATTTTATTTGGTGAGAGTGAAGAATTATGAGAATTCAATTTAAATAAAATGAAAAAATTGAATAATTGAAGATGACTGTAAAAAGGGGAGTCTGAAGGGAAAGGAGAGTCCATACTCACTGGAGATGGCCTCACCCCAAACCCCTCCTCCCCCATCCCAAATTCCAGACCACCGACAGCCTGAGACTGTTCGTCCCACTAAAACGATGGCCTGGGATATGCTATGGCTTAATATTGTTTTTATAATCAACGAAGTTTAATAGATGTATAAATATAATAAATAAAATTTTAAAATTGATCCACACGTGGTCTTGTTCGAATCAACTTTAAAATTGGATAGTCTTATGGACAAAAATTGCAAGCAAATTCAAAGATGTAGGGTATTTTGTAAGCTCGAAATATTATGTGGTAGAATTGCCAGCTAGCATAAGTTAGGGCATCAATATTGTAATAATCACAATTGACTTAATGACCACCTCACCAATTTAACAGTGATTTTTAACAGCGGTACCAAATGTGAAATAATTTGTTAAAATATAGTACCAAATGTATAGACCTCGATTTGTTTGGTACCGAAAGTCGAAACTGGCATAAAGCTCGATACCAAAATACAATTCTCTCTAGAAAAAAATAGATTGCACGTGAAAAATCAATGTATTTTTTTTATTAAGTTTGATTACCTTTACCCAAACATAAATTTCACAATACAAACCCAAATAAAAGGTGGCTTATTGTTAAAGTTAATAGGGAAGTTATTGATAAGATTTTTAGGTTAAGAGGGTGTTTTTGCCTCCTTTGATGGGGTATAATTGTTATTTCGGCTTCGGATGAAATTTTTTGTGAATAAAAATAATCAGGGGTTGGTAATAAAAATAATTAATACAATGGTTCTTTTGATAGTTAAGTAAATCACAAGGTGTGCTTTTGCATTTCACTTAAGTATTTATAAAATGTTATATCGACGTTTTACAATTACACTAATCAAGTTTTCTTAATTCCAAAATCACTCTAAAACATGACTTGACAACCAATCGCAATTTTTTTCATTAAAAAATCCTGCCATCTTAAGTCTTAACTATGGGTGAATTTGGCCTAGCGATACGAGAAGCAATTATAGGAGAATTAATTTTAGTACAATTGATTTTGGTAATAATTGATTATAATAAAAAGTAATTATAGAATAATTGCTTTTGCAAAAGTAACACTTTAGTAGCTTCTAAAATATGTTTGATTTTTTGCTTCTCAAGATTCCAAAATTGATTATGATCTTGGGGGCCAAACACCATGAAAATCACGATTGAACAGAAGTTATTTTTATAATCGGGGCCAAACACTTCAAAAATCAATAAAGATCTATAAGTGATTTTAAAAGCTCTAACCGCTGGGCCAAACTCACCCAATATTTCACATCCATCCTTAACATTATTTTACTCTTCAAAACTTTTAGAAAATATTCAATGTTTCTACAGTTCTTCATGAATATCTTATAGAGCATTCAACTAAAATTGAAAATTTGAAACAAGGGAAAATACATTAAAAGAAGTCTTAAGATTTTTTTTTTTTTTTTTTTTTTGAGATGGTAAGTACGTTGTTACATCAAACATTATCGAATCGAAACTATTATTATAATATCAAAGTGAACTAATTACTAGTATTAAACTAGAGAAAGGCTAGTATGAAACTAGAGAAAATACCCACATTCGTGGGAGTTGAACCCATGATCTCCTGGTCATGGAGCCTCATCCTTAACCACTTGGCTAAGACCTCGTCGGCTTAAGATTTGAATCTCTTATACATAATCAAATACTATAAGATCTGATTTACACTAGAATTTGCTCTATTAAAGTTTCTTCTAATTGAAAAATGAGAGTTTTTTTTGTTGCATACTTTTTGCAACATGTTTTACTTAAATGGAAAGTCATAAAAAAAGGGGTAAAATGCCACTCATAAAATGAGTAGTTCTGTCAATTCGTATTTTCTTAAAGTTTAAAAATATCAAGAAGGTAGTGTGAAATTTTTATAAAATTAATATTAGAGAAATTAATTAATTAATTATTTAATTGTGTAAATTATCTTATCAATTTCCTATTCAGGAGTTGTATATATTGGATTGACAAACAAATCTCATTGATCAAGTAATTAGCTAGATGTAAAATATTTGATTGATAACAAATCGCGTAGACTACGTAATTAGCTAGATGTAGAATATTTGATTAAGTCTTGTACATGTATATATATCCATCTTTGTTTAATAGAAATCAAGCCATTATCTCCAACTTCTTCATGGTATCGCAGCAGCCACAATCCTAATCCATTCTTTACCATTTTTTTTCTTTTCACATTCTGCCTTAATGGCAAACAAGCCTCTGGATCATCTACCACTCATACCACTATTCAAAATTTTCAAGAACCAAATACTCCTCTTGTTACCATCAACATTACAAACATCACCAAACTAACCACAACCAATTATATCACATGGAGCCTTCAAATCCAGAGTCTATTAGAAGGATATGATCTTTATGGCTTCATTGATGGTTCCCACCCTAGTCCTGCACCTACCGTCAACGGTAATGGTAACTCAAATCCAAATCCGGCCTACACTACATGGAAACGTATTCTCTTTAGTGCACTACTTGGTGCAGTCTCTCTACCCATCCAACCTCTTCTTGCACGCACTCCACCTCTCAAGAGGCATGGACAACTTTGGCTAATACCTATGCCAAACCATCTCGCGGCCACATCAAACAAATCAAGGACCAATTGAAGAACTATGTTAAGGGTTCTAAGACCATCTCCGAATATATGCACTTCATCAAGAATCGGGCTGATGAACTTGCTCTTCTTGGAAAACCCGTTGATGAATAAGATCTCATTGACAAGATTCTTGATGGCCTTGGTGAGGAATACAAAGGAATTGTCGATGCAGTTAATGCTCGTGAAACCCCTAAATCTTTGATGAAATTCATGAAAAACTAATCAACAATGAAGCGTCTCTCCACAATCACACGCACCACCATCATTCTTTTCTGCCACCGCCAACCCTGTCAATCAACGCGGAGCCTTCAAATCCAGAGTCTATTAGAAGGATATGATCTTTATGGCTTCATTGATGGTTCCCACCCTAGTCCTGCACCTACCATCAACGGTAATGGTAACTCAAATCCAAATCCGGCCTACACTACATGGAAACGTATTCTCTTTAGTGCACTACTTGGTGCAGTCTCTCTACCCATCCAACCTCTTCTTGCACGCACTCCACCTCTCAAGAGGCATGGACAACTTTGGCTAATACCTATGCCAAACCATCTCGCGGCCACATCAAACAAATCAAGGACCAATTGAAGAACTATGTTAAGGGTTCTAAGACCATCTCCGAATATATGCACTTCATCAAGAATCGGGCTGATGAACTTGCTCTTCTTGGAAAACCCGTTGATGAATAAGATCTCATTGACAAGATTCTTGATGGCCTTGGTGAGGAATATAAAGGAATTGTCAATGCAGTTAATGCTCGTGAAACCCCTAAATCTTTGATGAAATTCATGAAAAACTAATCAACAATGAAGCGTCTCTCCACAATCACACGCACCACCATCATTCTTTTCTGCCACCGCCAACCCTGTCAATCAACGCAATAATCAATTTCGACGGTCATCCTCTCCTTCTTGGCGTACTTCCACATCGGTTTATCAAGGACAAAAACCCAATGCTTATCGTAATGATCGACCTCCACCACGTCCATATCTTGGGTATTGCCAAGGGCCCAAGGATGTGGTGCTCAAGGACACACTGTCAAGCGATGCTCCATTTATCAACTTGTTAGTGCCAATCCTCACTGGCTCCATCAACAACTCAACGTGCTTCACGTCTTACATCTCCATGGCAACCACGTGCAAACTATGCATCCTTTGAGAACACCTCCACATAGTTACTTGATAGTGGGGCATCGCACCATGTCACCACATACTTAAATAATCTTTCACTTCACATTCCTTATGCAGGGTCTGATGACGTTATGATCGGCGATGGCTCGGGTCTTCACATTACCCATACCGGTTCCACTACTCTTCCAACCTCTACTCGCACCTTTAATTTACATAATATCTTATGTGTACCTAATATGAAAAAGAACCTTATCTCTATCTATCAATTTTGCAACACTAATCATGTTTCGATTGAATTCTTACCCACTGTTTTTTATGTGAAGGACCTGAGCACGGGGGCAATCCTTTTGACGGGAAACACTAAAGATGGTGTAAATGAGTGGCCAACATCCTCTTCATAATTGTCTCCTCCACTAGTTGCCTTTTCTAGCGTCAAGACCACTTCTTCCGACTGGCACTCTAGATTAGGTCATCCATCATCACCTATGTTTAAGCATATTATGTCAACCTTTTCTTTGCCTTATTCTATGTCACATAACTTTCATTGTAATGCATGTTTGAGCAATAAAAGTCACAAGATTCACTTTTCCACATCTACCATTGTCTCATCTAACCCCTTACAAATCATATTTTCTGATGTTTGGACCTCTCATGTTTATTCTGTTGAAGAGTTCAAGTATTATGTTATTTTTGTTGATCATTTCACACGTTATATATGGTATTACCCTTTAAAGAAGAAATCTCGTGTTAGTGACGTCTTTCTCCGCTTCAAAGCACTAGTAGAAAATCACTTTAAACACTCCATTGTAATTCTTTACTCAGATAATGGCGGGGAATATAAAGCATTAGATCGTTTTCTGCCACTTCATGGAATCTCTCATCTTACCTCTCCCCCACATACACCTGAACACAACGGTCTCTCCGAACGTCGACATCGACATATTGTCGAAACTAGTCTGTCCTTTTTTATTCACGCCTCACTTCCGCTCACATATTGGAATTATGTTTTTGCTACAATTGTGTATCTCATTAACCGCATGCCCACACCCACACTTTCACTTTCTTCTCCTTATGAGTCCATTTTTATATCTTCACCAAACTACACAAAACTCCGTATCGTTGGTTGCTTATGTTATCCGTGGCTTTGTCCCTATTCTAGTCACAAACTTGAGTCTCGATCCATCCCATGTGTGTTTGTCGGGTACTCCCTCACCCAAAGTGCCTATCTCTGTATTGATCCTACCACCTCCAGAATCTACACATCCCGTCATGTCAAATTTGTGGAATCTGTCTTTCCATTCAAATCCATTCAAAGTCATCTTAGTCGACCAAGTCCAGAAACACTCCCAAATTGGTTCCCATCAGCATATCACTTTATCTCGACTACAGTTGCGCCACTCAACCCGCCATCCACAGCCTCGCCCCCTAGCTTGGATCCACTTCTTATAACCGAACTCTCAACCTCAGTAGGTCGAACCCCACAATCTGATTAAAAGGGGGTAAAATGTTTTATTTTAAAATTATATAAAGGTAAATTGAACGTTATGCAAATCATATATAGGTAAATTGTCAATAACTCAAAAAATAAAATATGAGGGAGTTTTCAAAATAACACAAAGGAATTCCATGCAGATTTTGCTTAACCAAGGCCATATAAAAA
This sequence comes from Penstemon barbatus, assembly GCA_003313485.2. Lineage (NCBI taxonomy): Eukaryota > Viridiplantae > Streptophyta > Magnoliopsida > Lamiales > Plantaginaceae > Penstemon > Penstemon barbatus. The sequence continues at coordinate 17,208,755 of CM064883.1, read as the reverse complement.
CGAAAAATTCACAAATTGCATACATTTCTAGAACACATGGCAAAAACTTTAATTATTTGTATGTTACCCGCGAAAATTTCGGTTGGATATAGAAATCCTAAAAACTAACCGTTTTAACTTCCGAGAATAGTCCGTGTGTAAGAAAGAGAGAGAGATAGGCATTATTGCGGGATGTAGAATCAGGGGAAGCTGGTATTTTTCAGGAAAAAAAAAAGAAAAAGAAAATATTGAAAAAGAAACAGAATAAAAAGAGAGACATAAAGCTATTAGATTTGTGTTCCTCTCCATGTTTCAACCAGGCCCCCTGTCAAAAAATCTTGATCTCTTCTGCCCAATAACCATTTATGGATAATATTGTTTTGCAAGCGAAATAACATAAAAGGAAAAACTTTTTCTCTTTTTGCAAAAACAATAGAAGAGGACAATATATAAATCAAGAAGGTTTATTGATGGGTGGGATGAAGAATCAGGATTTTGCTCCATCTTCCAAATGCAAAGATTCTCCCAACAAAAGGCTCTATCAAGTTTGGAAGGGTCGCAATGTAACTCTTTCTTCTCCATTTTCCTTAATTTATTGTTCTTTGATTTAGATTTTAACATTTTATTGTAGCCTCTTTGCATTGCCAAATCTATGCATGCAAATGGGTTGAGTTCAATCTGTTTGATAAAATGTTTAACTGAAAAAGATCAGAAACTCTCTTTTATGACGCCACTCGTGCAAATCTCATTTTTTTTTTAATAATTATCAAAATTTAGAATCACATGGATGCAAAATAATACTATTCTTAATGCCCAATATCAAAACATAGAAGTTTTAATGCAAAAAAACTGATTGTTCTATGTCTTTACGGTAGAATTTAGGCATTTGCAAAGTATTTATATTCATTCATTTGAACTATTTGCAGCTTTCTATGAGCTAGCACAATTAATTAACTTATTCCCTTTCAGAAATTTTTGTGTGGTGGGAGATTGATCTTTGGTCCCGATGGTGCATCGCTACTTTTATCTACCTTCTTGATAGGGGGGCCTGCATTAACATTTTGTGTAAAAATGCTTTTGAGGATTCAAAAGGTCGACATGATGTACGAGCATGTTGTTTTAATTGTGGGACTTATCCTCACAGTTTTGGTAAGTAAACTATATATATAGCATTCAATAAAAAAAAACAATCTTAAATTTACTATGTTTTAACTTATAGTACTGTACAGGATTTGACTTTTCTCTTCATGACATCGGCAAGAAATCCCGGAATCGTTCCTAGAAACTCGAGGCCACCCGATGCAGAAAGTGTACATTCAGCTTCAACAATGGACTGGTACAATAGTGGAACTCTTGATATAAAATTACCAAGAACTAGAGATGTTTATGTGAATGGGTATACAATTAAAGTGAAGTATTGTGATACTTGTTTGTTATATCGTCCACCACGTGCGTCTCATTGCTCGATTTGCAATAATTGTGTCCAAAGATTCGATCATCATTGTCCTTGGGTTGGTCAGTGTATTGGAGCTGTAAGTGTTTAGATTCTTACCACTTATATCATTACAATTCTTCTCAAGAAGTAAACTAATATTGCTTTTTTAATTTTATGTGGATCAAATGCAGAGGAACTACCGGACATTCATCTTGTTTATAACAACATCGACTATCTTGTGCATATACGTTTTTACATTTTCTTTGTTGAACCTTCTTAATGAACCGGTTCACATATGGACTAGCATGTCAAGGGATATAGTATCAGTAATGCTAATCGTTTATTGCTTCATCTCCGTGTGGTTTGTTGGTGGGCTTAGCATGTTCCATTTCTATCTTATGAGCACCAATCAGGTTAGCCTCTTTTTAAGAGCTAATTGCCTAAAATATCCCTGTACTTTGCCTAATTGGCAAAAAAAAAACCCGTGTTCTTCTTTTATTAGCAAAGAACCCCGTTTGAAATTCCTTCTCAATAGGGAGGTTTTTGTCAAATTTTTAGTCAAGTCTTGTCATTTTTTTGTGGGGGTATAATTATCATTTTTCCTGCAAACTATGTATTGGGGCACGGGAGGGTGGGTTATTGCCAATAAAAAAATAGCACATGGTTCTTTTTGCTAATTAGGCAAAACCTATTAATTTAATCACATCTCTCAATATTAATAAACATGTCCTAATAGTTTAGTTTAATACTAATTCACAGACAACATATGAAAACTTTCGGTACCGGTATGACAAGAAGGAAAATCCATATAATCAAGGGATGTTCAAGAATTTGAAGGAAGTGTTTTTCTCTAGGACAGTACCTTCTTTAGTCAATTTCCGCGAATGGGTGATTGAGGAAGATGATACGATTGTAGAATCGATAACTAAGAAGTTTGGTGGGGAGAATATTAAGATGAATGGGAAGATAGACCTAGAACATGGTATTGTTGGAAAAGACGGTAAACCCCTTCCGGATATTCTGCAGAATTTGGATTATAATGGGATTGAAGATAGTTTGAAGAAGGATAAAGGTGGAAAAATATTTGATCCTTTTTTCTATAATAATTCTGAAGAAGAAAAATATGATACCGGTAGTACAATCGATGATGACGGAACTGAGGTTAGCTGCGACCGATCATCATCTGCAGTGCTTCGGAGATGAGGTAATTTATTTTTCTTTTGTTTAAACAAAGTTATGTTTTTTTGAAGTTTCACCAAGTTAAATCCACATCCAATACAAGTTCAAGAACTACACATTGAGATAATTTAACTGATTATAACTTTAAGCCATTTGATAGCATCCATTTATTTAACTTGTATATTTCCAAGTGTTATGCCTCCTTTAGGATTTTTCTCTGCCAATTTATGATTTGTGTTCTTTTTCTTCTGCAGGATGAAGATTGGGAAATATGATAATTTAGTTTATTGTGAAGTTAATTAACAATTATAAATAGAGTAATTAAAGAGGTGATTTTGGAATTGCATATATTTAGCAGAAAGTGGTGTCAAAGAAGAAAAGAGCTGTGAATATTGAAAGTTTGTATGTAAAGAATAGATTTTGTAAGTTTGTACCTTTATTCTTTCTCCCATAATTTTTGGTAAGGGACATTTTTCTGTAAAGGATTATTATTTGTTCCATTTCTTTAAAAAAAAGTATTTCAACTTCTATATGGCAACACATGTCATAAAAATATTTCCAGTATGGGAAATAAGGTTTAAGAATGGAGCTTCGTGCAACTTTTTAGAGTTTATAATTGGCAATATTTCAAAAAGTAGTCGTGTAACTTTGGTTATTTTCAATAATAGTCCTGTAACCATACATAACACAAATTTAGTCATTTAATTTTCATCCAATTTTAATTTTAATTCTATGCTTAACAAATGTTTGCTCTCTAACTTTCAACAAGTTTCAATTTGTCCTGCATTTACAAATTTCGTCCTCTAACAATAAGTCTCGTTTTTCGTCCTACTAATTACGAACTTTTTCTATGATAGTAGGACTAAAATTATAATTGCATGACGAAAAATGAAATTTATTAAAAATTAGAGGGCGTTTTTTTTTTTTTTTTATGCATAGAACTAAAATTGAAATGTAATGAAAATTAAAGGACGAAATGGATATTGAGTATAGTTACAGGACTACTTTTAAAAAGATTCCAAAAACTATATAAGTCATCCGACACAATATAAAATTTATCTCATTCTTTTATGGGTCTTTCTAAAATAAGATTTTATAGAACATAAGTGTATATGAGATACCCTATTTCAACCATTAAAAAAAGTCAATAACAAATTTGAACCACAATTTTTGGTCAAAATGTCCGATGATGATGTGGCATCGTACATTTAGAAAAAATAAATATATGTTTAATTACATACTAACCCTTTAATTAATATGTTTTAAAAAATCTCTATAATCTCTATTTAATTTAAGATCTCTTTTTAAAATAAAAAAAAATTCGAGAAAATTGCACTTTTCATGCTAAATTTCTGCCTACTTTATATATTTTATACCAAACTTTTCAAAAAGACACATTTCGTACAAAAGTTGGACAACATATATTTTTTATATTTTATTCAGCCGTTAGTTTTTGAATAAAAAAAATGTCACATGCCAAATATATGTCTTTTTAGAAAATATTTACAAGTGAGCACAAAATACCTAAAATTTTGAAATGGGTAATTGCAATTATTGCAACCCCAATTCCTCTTCATTCACCTCCAGGACCATAACACCGACTCAGCCCCAATTCTTTATACCCACACAACCCCACTTTCATTTTATGATTAGGAGTTTCTATTTTGACAATCTCAATTAGTTCTAATTTATTTACCGAAATCAAATCATTTTAATATCTTTTGTATTATAATAAATATTTTGAATTTTACCACCTAAAGGATAAAATATGTACATTTGAAATCCGTTGCATTTTCCCCCTCAAATGATTTCACTACAAGAAAATGGGCCTTCTGTAACACAATTTTTTTGTTGGTGAAGCCTCGATTTCCGTTGGTATTCAAGAGTAGCGACGGATTTTTTCCGTTGGATATTCCGTGTGTGAAGGCCCCATAGGTAAATGGAGTGACGGAATCATTTCCGTTTGTAAATATAGCGACAATAATTTATTTGTGTGAAGGCCCCATAGGTAAATGGAGTGACGGAATCATTTCCGTTTGTAAATATAGCGACAATAATTTATTTGTTGGTAATACCGTTGAAAAGTACTCCGCTTCAAATAGCTTTGCAAATGGAAAAAACTGTAGGTAATTCTGTTAGAATATTACTAAGAGATTTCCTTCGGCTTAATTCAGTTATTGTTTTGTTACTAATCGGTTGGAAACATATCAACGGATCTAGCATCCAAATTATTTTGTTGCTTGTAATATGTTGGTAATTTGTTGCTAATTTTGTTGAAAGCATTCCGACAGCTTTAGCATCAGAACTATTCCGTCGGCTTAGATTTGTTGGTATTCTGTCACTGATCGGTTGAAAAAATACCGACGATATTAGAATCAAAATATATTTCGTTGTGCTCACATAGCCCATTTAATCGGGCTTTGCCTAGGCTCCTAGGCGGTCGGGCTTCGCCTGGCAGTTGGTCCTCGACTAGTCGTTTGAGCGGTCAGGCATTGCCTGGCGCCCATGCAATCATGCTTAGCCTAAGCGCCCATGAGTTGAGCTTTGCCTGGGCGCCCAGGCGATGGGGCTATGCCTGACTGGTCATTCGAGTGATCGGTTTATGCCTGGGCGCCTGACTGGTCTTAGCCCAGGCGCCCGTGCCACTCACGGGGCTACCCTGAGCGCCTCTGTATCGCCTGGGCTTGGCCTAGGCACTAATGTCATTCCTAGTTCTGGCCCGGGTCACTCAAGGGGCTGCCTGGGGCTCGCCTGGGCAATGTGCCCCGGGCGATGCTTGGTGACTAGGCAATATGTTTTTAATTAACTTGTTGGATATGGGATTTGAACCCTTGACCTCATATATACATATTAAATGATCAAACCATTTGAGCTGGACTGCTTTGTTGTAATTTCATTAGACGATTATATATATGAGCCACCTAATAGTTTATTTCATCATTCTCATAAGTCTTTTTATTTTTCCAAATTTATCAATTGAACCCATTTTTTATTGATTTCACCCTTTTTTCCCTCAATTAATTGATTTCATTCTCTTTTACCCATTTTCATCGATTTTCGCCACACATTTTATCAACTTGATTTGTTTGATTGATTTAACCATTCACCATTTTTCATCGACATCACTTAGTTTTAACTAAGTTAGCTGATTCAACATGTTTCAATTTTTTTTTACCGATTTCAATTATTTTTACGAATTTCATCAAATTTACATGTTCCTGATAGGTTAAACTCATTTTAAATCGAATTTACCAATTTTTTTCTTCAATTTAACTGATATCATTCGTTTTCAATACCCCGTTTTCAACATTTTTTCACCAATTTACAGATTTACACGTTTTTTCGTCGAATAATTTATTTTTCCACTAATTTTATCGAGGTGTAAAAGCCACTAAAATATATGAAATTTATGAATTATTAAAAATTTTGGTTAATCCATTGGAAAATGAATTTAATCAATGTAAAATCTGGTTAAAATGATCGAAAATGAGTTTTATAGGTGAACGAGTGGAAACATCGATGTTATAAAATTGGTTAAATGTGCTATAAAATGATGAAATTAGTTGGAAAATTAAAAAAATTGGTGAAATTTATGAAAAAATGGTGAATCCGATTAAAAGAACAAGTTAAATTCATCAAAAAATTATTATGTCAATGAAATTGGTGAAAAAATATGTAAAACTGGTTAAAAACGAGTATACCTGGTAAAATTAGTGAAGTCGGTAAAAAGAGTTAAATTGGTTAAAAAATTCGATGAAAAACGTGTTAAATTGTTAAAAATGGTTAGACTAGTGAAATTGACGAAATCGAAGTAAAAATGGGTTAAACTGATAAAAAAATGAGGAAATCAATGATATCGGTTAAAATGGGATATACCGGTGAAATTGGTAAGAAAAAGTTAAAATGATGAAAAAATGGATCAAAATTTATGAAAGAGAAGTAGTCACGTATTTTTTTCACCTGAATGATTTCACTACTATGGATCACCTTTCCCGACAACTTAATAACAAATGTCATACATAGAATATTTTTTATTTCAAATTCTTTGGTAATTTGTTGTTATTATTCGTGAAACATATTTCTATCAATGGTAATTTGGTAATTTTTCCGTTGGAATAATTTCATCGCTATGGATAACTTTTTCCTACAACTTAACAACTGAATTCCTACGAAAAATATTTTTTCCCAATTTTTTGTTGGTAATTTATCATTTTTATTGGTGGAATATATTTTTGTTGATGGTTCCGTCGCTGTTCAGTTACTAAATCTAAATAGCAAACATCTTGTCACAAACATCCTTTGTTGATGGAGAAATTCTTTTGGATACCGATGGTGATTTAGAAGAGGTGGATCCTTCATAACTTGGTCGAACTGTTGAGGTAGATGAGAATGAAGAGGATATAGAGCACAAAAAAGAATTTGACGATATTTTATTAGAAGAAGAACATGAACATATACATGAAAGTGGAGAAAATGAGCATAGCAGTGGTGATGATTTTATGGACTATGATGATTGATCAGTTGAGGAGGAGGACGTAGAATTCTTTGATGTAGTTTTTATTCAATGCTCGTAAAATTTCCAATAGTTTATGACACTTAATATAAATTGGTTCTTGAATTTTTTTTTCCTTTAGTACTTTTGTGGCTTCTTTAGCAGTGAAGCCGACATTTGTTTTGAGTTTCTGTGTTTGGGCTGATGCAAAATCTATGAAAAATTTCTTGAATATTTGTGTTGAGAGGAAATGAGATTTTGGGACTGTGTTTGCTTTTGGTGCAACGCCTTGTTATGTGGCTATTTTTCATGGGATGGCAGATTTTTTGTTCCTTGTTTGTATGGGATTTAGTTTGATTGTTATGTATGATGCTATTGGTGTTAGAAGGCATGCTGGAATGCAATTTAATTGATGTTTGTTAATTATATCCAGGACACCTATCAATTTGCAAATGATAATTCTTAAGTTTTTATCTCTTGCTTAAAATTTATTTATATTGTTTTCTACTTTACATAGTACTTCAAGCTGATTACTTTGCCTGTGGCCTCTTTTGAATTATTCTTCTTGGGCTGAATGTTCCTTTTCAAAGAAAAAGAGATTTTTTTTTTATTCCACTAGTTTTAAACTTATTCGGAGAACTGGGAGTAAACATAATTTTTTTCATGAATAATGCTTTTAGTTGAAATTTTGTTGGTAATTTGTTGCTATTCTTGAAGGAATATCGTTTCCGTTAGTAATCATTATAAATTCGTCACTAATAGCGACAATTTTTTTTCCCGTTGGAATCAAGTCGTTTCTGAAGACAGCTTTTTTTGTAGTGACAATTTTTCGTTACAAATTCCGTTGATAATTGGTCGATAATTTTGAAAAACATAGTTTTCTTAGATTTTCGTCGCTGTTCAGTTGTACATTTGTTATTGACCAAAAAAATTGTAACAAATTATTTCTGTTGGAACAATTCCGTTGCTATCTGCCATCTTTACCGACAATTAAACAACAAAGTTCCAACCAAAAATCTTTTCTTTCGAAATTTTATTGGTAATTTGTTGCTATTTTTGAAAGAACACCGTTTTAATTAGTAATCAGTTATAAATTCGTCACTAATAGCGACAACTTTTTTTTCCGTTGGAATCAAGCCGTTTCTGAAGACAGCTTTTTTTGTAGTGTTTTATGCCAATTTCGATCGCCGAAAAACTCATATATGCGCCTCACATGTATTTTAAGAGTAAATTAGTCAAAACATGACGTGCATTTTTTACTTTTACAAATAAAATATTTTTCTACTTCAATTAGGATTTCTGGTTCTTTTACATGAGCGAATTATTTAGACTTGTAAGAAGTGTTGTGACTAACTTTGAAATTTCACGTGAGGGGCACATTTATATTTTTCGTTGAACAAAAATTAAATAAAATTATTTTAGGCGGTAATTAAGTGATTATTTTGTACATATGGGTGGTAAAGTGCCACAATATGTAACTTTGGGGGACAAGATTTTTGTCAAACTTTTAAAGTGAACTTCATAAATCAAATGAAAGTTTTTTATAAATTTTTTAAAATAATAGGGGGTTTATTGCAAAATTTTAAAGTTGTGAGGGGTTATTGATAATATTTTAATTTAAGGGGATTTTTTTCATCATTTAATGGGGTAAAATTGTCATTTCAACTTGAGATGAATATTTATTGCCAATAATAAAAAAAAGTACAGGGTTTTTTTGCTAATAAAAATAACACAATTTTTTTTAGTTGGACAAAACACAAGGGGTGTTGTTGAAATTCACTCATAAAAAAGGGGTAAAGTTGTCTTTGAGAAAATAAATTATTTTAACTTAAATTTTAAAGGGACACGTGTCACCCAGATAAATGTTATGTGCTTTCAATCCCTCGAAATCTCATTTTAGACGGACCCTTCTTTTATATAATAAAACTAAGAATAGATATAAGTATTCATGATTTAGAGTTTTAGAATAACACCTGTTTGATAATATTTTGAAGATTAACCTACACTTTATGAAGAAAAGAGGAAAGAATGTAAAAATCTAATAAGATATTCAACTATAATTACATACTATAGAAATTAATTTTCTTATTAATTTCTAATTGGAGTAGTAAATTAATAAAAAAAATCGTAGGCTTTATTTCCCATGACCAGATTTGCTGCTAATAAGTATTAATCACTTTGAAGGTTTGTATATTGGGCTAGAACTAGAAGACCAATTAAATATAAATGTTGAATGAGGATGAAAAGTGATAGACTGAATCTGAAAGAAAGTCATGGGTTGGGTGCCCCCACCCCACCCGCACCCATGTCCGTTCATGTTTATACTTTATATTGCTCTAATAAAAAAAAACCTTAAATCTTGTATATTTGATTATTCAATCAAACTGCTTTGAACAATATTCGATTATTCTAATTTATCATCACTAAACGATATGTGACTCCAGCTAATTAATTATTTAATGAAGTAGTTGTATATTGTGTCATTTGTGTGGCACGGTAAGTTTAAATAACCTAACAATACACGACTATTGTTGGTTTAATAAAGTCTATAATTAGGGCTGTCAATGGGGTGGATTTCAATCCGGATCCGTCCGAATTCGATCCGATTTATTAGGATAATTGTCCGATTAGAGATTCGATGGACCTGATCCGATTATAAAGATCTGAAATTCGAAACTCATGGAGCGAATATGGATTTAGGTCGATCCGATCCGTTAAAGATCCGTATCCGACAACAAATAAAAAGAAATATATATATACAAAATTATTTATAAAAATAAGTATCATTAATAATATTTCAACGTCAATTTAAGAAGATAGTAATATATAATTCGTTTATAAATTTATTTAAACCATTATATTCATTCTACAAATATGAATATAGTAAAGAAACTTTGAAAATGAAGCTAAAATAAAATAAATTTGAAAAGATAATAAACTTATTCTAGGAAAAACACATCAATTTAACTTTTAAAATACAAATTTATTGGATCCGAAAAATATCCGATATTCGGCCAAATCCGACCAAGATCCGTTGGATTCGAAAAATCTAGATCCGAGCACAATCCGAGCAAGATCCGAATCCGACAGAATTCGATCCGATATAAATGGAGCCGGATCTGGACGAGCCTGATCCGACCAGAATCCGACCCATTGACAGCCCTATCTATAATGTCTATCTTATCTTATCTTATTTGATTTTAAAATATGAACTTTTTAATTTTTTGTGCGGACTAAAAATATACTACTATTTAAGTTATAAATTGATACCTAGTTAAGCGACAAACATGTAAAAGTAATTGACGAGGTATATATTCATCTCCTACATAATTTCCTAAAATTTATAAATTATCTCTTACATCAATTTCAATAATTTTAATCTCAACAAACCATAAAAATAAACAATATTACTATTTCAAATAGCTCCTTAATAATAAACTATTATATTTTAGTCACAAAATTATTTTACTCAAGTAAAAAGATTAATTTATAAATTTAGTACAACAAAAGTCATAAACACTCTAAATAAAAAAATTAAAATAAAAGTCTCATAAATGTTGTAGAGAAAAATTAAAAGTGAATCGTAGCTCACCTATAAATGAACAAAAAATACGTATGATTTAGCGAAGTACATAATTTTACTTTGGCTAAAATAGGAAAATATAAAGAATATTCAATAATATCAAGACATGCATAACCTTGAATTTTAATGAAATTCTTTTCGTGAAAAACGGTGAAATCGATGAAATTTTCCGAAATCAATAAAAAAAAAGCCATGAAGCCGCTGAAAATATGTGAAATCAATTAAAATTCACGGAAAATTGGTGAACACAGTGAAGTTGGTGAAAAATGGGTGAAACAGTAAAAAAAAGTGCCACTGAAATGATAAAAATAATTGAAATCGATGAAAATTCATATGAATTTCATGAAAAAAGAATCAAACTGGTGAACTGATGACATCAGTAAGAAATGGAAGAAATCGATGACAAAATTAATAAAGTCATTGAAAAAGGGTCCAATCGAAGGAAGCATGTGAGATCAATGACAATTCAAGTGAAATTGGTGAAAAGAACATGTGAAATCAGTGAAAAATATGCGAAATAGATGAAAATGAGTTAAACTGATAAAAACGAGTGAAATAATTAAAAAAAAAAAGAGTTTAACCTACAAAAATATGGTAAAACCGATAAAAAAAATGGTTTAAAAGAAAAAAATAAAACTAATCAACGAAATCATAAAAAAACAATGAAAATAGGTTACAACTGAAATAAAAAAATTGTTAAAAAAAATTAAATTGGTAAAAAATATTGAAATAGGATAAAAATGGGTTAAACCGATTAAAAATGAATAAATATGAGTTAAATATGTGAAAATGGGTTAATTTGCTCTCTTTTATGACATAATAAAATTAAAGTCACTCTAATTTATAAAATTACTCATAAAATTAACTAGATACATATATACAATGTTTTAAACACATTCAACTGTTGGTGTTTAACAATCTATGTAATAGAAATATACTCAATTATATTTCTTGTAGTAACTATAAAATTAATTAAATATAAACTGTAATTATAATCAATTATAGTTTATTAAACTAATATAGTATATTTATATTACTATATTCAAGGTTTTTTAATAGAACAAAGTAGTGGAGAAGAAACTTATTTAAATAAAATTGATGTTCCAACTTGAATTTAAATAATATAGTAACTTTATTTGAGAAAGTTTAAGTAATTGAAATGAATTTAGTTGAATAAAATAATCAAAGTTTCGTAAGTAATTATACTAGTACTTATATGAACAGAACAGAAGTATAAAGAGGATTTAATTGCGAAAACAGTATAGAAAATGTTTGAAAATAAGTCTGGTTTAATAGAGATTGAACAGTAAGAGATGTAGAAAAATTATCTTAACTTGCAAATATAATAATCAAATTAAACTCACTATCGAAAACAAGGAAATAAAGTGTAGAAAGACTAAGGTTGCGGAAGCAATCTCGTTAAGACAATATTTTCTGGCTGTCTATGGAGCACACAGTCGAATCACGGTAGTCTCCCAATATACAACAATATGATGCTCCTTGTTTGCACGAACAAAGAACCCATGACGAACTTCGAACAAACATAACTTCGACGGATATTTAAAGTGAAGAAGAGGAGAGAAAGAGAGAGTAATTTGCTTATATCCTTATAAATTTTGGAGTGAAGAATTGGCAAGATTCTTCCCCTATTTTATTTATAGCAATTGAAAGGCTGATTTTTAAAGGGTATGTTCATTCAGATATGACCAGTTGGTCCGAAAAAGCACAAACGGTTTGGTTTGAACCGAAGAGGTGCAAGCGGTTTGGTTTGAACCGAACCAACACACCACTTCACATGAAATGAGTGCGCGGATCTTTTCATGTCGAACCGGGTCGTACGCGGATCCTGTTCAGTTGGCGGATCTATCATTGAGCTTTAGTAATGATTGGGCTTTAGTATTTGGGTCAAAAAATTATAATTTTTTTCTAAAAAATAAATCTTTTACAGCCCGAGCCTGTGACTCGTCACCGAGCCGGCGGTGGCGGCGCGTGTGGGGAACCTTTAATCAACTAGGTCCTCATCTCTTTAAAATCTTTGGTACCCCAAAGGGGCCCAACCCTAATAATATTTTTGGCTATATAATTAACTAGCTAAATAGTTACTCTCAAACTCAACATGGAATAGTATATTTTTTCTCAATTTCATTCATACTTAAGTTTTTATGGGTTCAATCCAAATGGGCTCAAACCAAATGGATATTTTCATAAAACTCCAACATCAACATAAGTGCATTTTTTTTGTGTTTTGAAAAACTCTAATTTTGTGCTAGAAACTGTCTTTGCACAAATGCACGATTGCTTATCCTATTCACAATCCCGTCCTGAGTTTTTCTTTTTAGGGTCTATTTGGATGGGTTTTGGCTCGGTTTCGCGGGTCTCGGTTTAAAAAAATTGGTTTGGGTGGTTTCGATGAAACCTTTGAGACCTCACTTGGATTGAGTTTGGATGTTGGAGTTTAGGGAAAAAAGTAGGTTATAGGTGTCAAATCAATGTCTTTTTTAGTGAAATTTGAGAAAAAAAAAAGTAGATGGCAGGTGTCAAATCAATATTTTATAGGTTTTTAATGATTTTATGGGTTTGACGAAAACTCATTTGGATGGGTTTTGGCTCGGTCTCGCGAAACCCACGAGACCGGGCCAAAACCCATCCAAATACAGCCTTAGTTACTTTTGTTTGAACTTCATTTTTTAATACAACCCAGGGCACCTAAATCTCTCAAAATAAGAAACGTAAATGATTAATTATAAAAGCAAAACAAGCCAAAATCATGGATCAACATTTCAAGTGTATGTTTCGATCAGTTAAATATTGAAAACTTTTTAAAATCTTTTCAAAAATATTTCAGAATAATAGGAAAAATTAAAAAAAACCAAGACAGTTCCCTGACAAACAAATAATTTTAGAATTATAACTAATTTTTGTTTCTGTTTTTTCAAAAGCGGAAACTTTTTTATATTTTGACGGAAACGATAGAAACTGTGATCCAAAGTCAAAACTGATATCTCTTGTGAGCCACCACTTCGAACATGTTTTTGTTCAATTCCTATTTGGACCAAAAGTCCAAACTCCAGCTAGACCCTTCATAGCTGTTTTATTGATGTGGTCGAATGCTATTTTGTGCATTCTCAATAAGTCACAAATTTAGCTGTAATAAGGCATTGAAGATCTCTTATTTATGTCATGGCGGAAAATGACAACCAAAGTCTTATAGTATAACAAATAGGAGTACTCTATTCGACTTGTTTTAGACGTGTAAGAATTAAATTATGTTGAGCAATACATTATTGGTTTGACTTTTTTTTTATTTTTTATTATTTATTGAACTTAGTTCAGCTAGATTTGAATGTTGAAAGAACTGCAATGGAAAGAACTTTTTTTGTGTTAAATACACGATGAGTTTGAGTAATTAGATTTTTTCATTTAATTTTATAATAAAATTGAGTTTCAAAAGTTAAAAAAATATGAAATATTTTAAGAATTGATTTTTTTTTAAATAATATTTTTGTGTACTAAAGAGACATTAAAAAGATACAGGAAATCAGCAAAGACCCATCGAATTGTGTTTATGGACTGGACGCTATCTTGCCTAGATAATAAAAGCAGACACAACTTGAAAAAAAGTTCAAGCTGATATGCCAAATAAAAAATCACATACTTATCGATTTTTTTAAATCGGATCAGACAATTAACCGGTGAGCCAAATGTTCATTGATTTTATTGACTGGATCGGCCGGGCACTCATCAAACCGATATGACATTATTATTATGCATTATTAATATTTAATATTAAAATATATATTATCTTAAGAAAACGAAACACTATCATTGAAATATCAACAAACAATTTAATTTAGTTTATAGGTTTCAAGTTATCATAATAATAATTTAAACTTTATTCAATTAAAAAATATTTCAATTAAAGAAACAATATAAAAGATTAATAATTCTACAATAAACTTTTTGTGATATACAAAATATAAAATTTAATCTCTTAAAATTTAAATTTGCAAAATATATAAATATAAATTTTCTTTCCCCGGCCCTTTTATCCTAATATTATAGTTTGAATAAAAAAAGACAAATATATATTACCAATTTGTATCACTTAGAGAGATTTAATACTAAAAAAAATCTTTCATTTGATGAACTAGTGATATAAACTCCCACTACCTACAAAATTAAATATTTTTCAACATTAAAAAAAAAAAAACTTTTATAAAAAAGGACAGAATCGGTGGTTCATCGGGTCCACCGGGTTGTCAGTTCTCCAATTTTTGACAGGTGTTGACCGGGTCATCGTCAATCTGGTTCTCACTGGTTAATTAATGATTTTTGAACTGAACATGTTCACGGTTGAACTGGCGATCCGATCCGATTTCAATAACATTGATATTTGTTCATTTTTTTTTAAAAAAATATTACCTACCAAAAATGTTGACAAAAGCGCTATAAATTGCAACCTATGAAGCGCGGATACTTCAAAAATATTCAATTATGCAGAGTCGGACTCTTTACTGACTCGGATACCCGTGCGACTCGGCTCGGACTCGCCACATGGCGAGTTCGAGAAAATACGATTTTGGACTCGGCAGGGATACGGTCAAGGATTCTGTCAAATGCTCGGACTCGGTCTTGGACACGGTGGGGGTCTTTTTGCAATTTTTATCAAAATTGTGGGTTTAAATTGAAAATATGAAACTTAATTAACAAAAATCAGAATATACTTTTGTGAACTAGTCGATTAAACTTCTACAGAGTACTCTTCCTCTTCATTCCAAACACAAATTAAACAACTCCTAAACTCCCCAATTTCATTCATTTCATAAACCTTAGTTCAAGAATTCTCTTCCAATTTATTTAAATTTACAGGTACTTCTCTTCCTCTCTACCTCATTTTTTGCATGTGAAACTTGTTTTGAATCATTTACGATGTGCTTAGCGTGAATTTCGATATCTTTTGTGATATTTTCTTTTGATTTTGTACTTGAAATATTAGAATGAATGTTAATTCATTGACTATGATGCTAATTTTTTTTTTTTTTTTTTATATGAACTATATATATAGTTTTTTTTTTTTTAAATATAAGTATCCATACCGTGTCGTATCTTGAAATATTTTTAAAAAACGAGTCGCCGAATCCAAATCATGTCGAGTCCGAGTCGCCGAGTCAGTGTATGTGAAACATAGATTGCAACAAATAACAATTAATTATAATCCGAGTCATAGCTCGGGCAGTCCATCATATTACCAACTAAAATGTTAATTAATCACAAATTATTATCACAAGTGAGTTCAAAACCGAGACTTCCAAATGAGATACAATAATAAGAAATGAAATGCTTTGACCTCCACAAGTCAAAAATCATAGAAACAATAATAACTTAAAAACTACTAAAATTAATGATAATTTGGAGATTTAAAAAAGCTAACAAAATGGAGATGCTGTGCCTGCACGTTGCAAATAGAACAAGAACAAGAACATTAATTGTACAAGTATGAAAGAATATTACGTAAGACGTTAGGAGCAGATCTCTGCATACAGTATAAAAAAAATATATGTTCAAACCGTGTTATTATTATACCTTCAAGAAAATTTCTCCAATTCTCAGGAGTTAGTTAGGTTAGGTAGAAATAAATTTATCTTATTTATGCTACAATATATTATCATTTATAGGTTCACAAAAGTAACTTAGCTCGAGTTAATTCTGGCCATATAATTAAAGCGGTCTTTGCAAATTACATAATGTAAATACTTCGAGTTCTAAATATTAGATGCTTGTTTTATATATCATATATATATTCCTTGAAATCTCAAAAAGATTTATTTAACTTTCACAATATTTACAAAAAGAGAAATAATCCCGTGTGAAATTTAAAGAAATATTTAGATTACCCCTCAGTTTGTATTACTAGAAAAGGGCCACTTGCCATAAGCTTCAATTTGTGTTTTTATTTTTTTTATTTTTTTATAATTAGCTCCAAAAAAAAATCGTAGCTATAGTAGAACATCCGCGATGAGTCTATGCCATTGTAAATATTTTTTCCACTATGACTTGCTCCACAATCAGATGTGGCCGAAAATTATCGGACTAAGATTCGGCCACAATCATCAAAGTGTTCTTTCTTGTCCTTGATGGGTTTGATTTATACGTCCTTGGTCTTCGCCTACGAAAACGAAAGTTTGTTAGGGACCAAGGCGTCGGGGTTGATTCCATGCACGAAGCTCCTCCGATACTTAAGTATATTATGTGATATTGAACTTAAAAGCAAGTAGAATAAGGAATAATAAAATGTAAAGTGTGTGTGATTTTTTTTTACTTGAATATATGACATACCTTATATAGTGGTGTGGATTTAGGGTTTGTACCCTAAAAGATGAGCTAGGTGACACGGGTACACCAGGAGGACCTGATCCCCTACTTTGCAAAAGGACTAAAAGGACTATTATGAGGTGATGTTAATAAGACAAATAGAAGCCTTTGGTGAGGTCGAGCTCTTGTAAATTCGACCTCCAGGCCAAAATTCCTTTTATTGACGTACTATATTGGAGGCGGACGCGTATCATGAAATCAACCAACGGATCAAGGAAGGTTGCGTGTCGCTTGTCATGGGCAGTTGTCTGTCAAATGTCATGGGATATAGCAGGCCGCGGGTCAAGCTCCTTGTTCTCTAGCCCAAGGTAGAAACCTCGGACCTATCTCTTAGACGTTGAGGCCTCGTTAACTCACACCGATGACTTAGGTACGTAGGCCTTTTGTCTTTGGGCTTGGACTGAATCCGATTTGGGGTGTCTTGGTGGTTCACTATCAGACCCATCATTCGGAGCTCTAATAGTCGTGATCGGGTTCTATTAGGGTTCACTTTTGATTTCTACATTATGACCGTATAAAAAACTATGATTAAAATCATCTACCATAGCTTAATGATATTGTAGAAACATTTAAGACATCTTAATATCGTAGTAAATTTAACTATTTATAGTTTATACAAATACCACATTTTATTGCAAAGTCATGATGGTTGAACTTCTACGATCCAAATATATTTCTGCTACGATTTTATGCCAAATATCATTTTTAAATTTCTTACACTAGCTTACATATTACTCACTAATTATTTATTTCTTTAGATAATAGGGTAAGATTGTAACTTTACAACTTAACAAGCCATCATCACATATCATTTTAAGATATACATAATTATGGAAATCATAGCAAGCAGGGCAATATATAAAATTCATGGGATTTAATTTTCTATAGTAAAGAAAAAGATATACAAATTTAATGGGTTTGATTCATTTTTCTCTCCAAAGGAAAAGGAATTGGGGCAATATGGTAATATAATATTTAATTGCATCAAGCGGAAAATAAGGTAAAAAATTGGAAGATCCGCCACTTTGACAGAAGAGAGAGAGATGAAGAGAATTTATAGAGAGAGAAAATAAAATGTTTGGAAATGCACAAATTTAACAGACACAGAAACAGAAGGGGGCAAAAAAGAAAAAAGAAAAAACATTGAATAAACAAATAGATTACAGATTTAAGAGAAGAACAAATATTCTTCCTCAGAAAATCCGTCTTAGGACAGAAAGAGAGAGCAAAATGGCAGCTGTTTGTTGATCAAATCTTATTTACATTCAAATTCTCTTTAGCTCTCTCTCTCTCTCTCTAGAGCCAAACCCCATTTCCCAATTTCTAGAAATTCAAACCACTCATAAAACTCTTAATGCATGTTCTTTCATGCAATGATCAAGAATGGTGAAAAGACATGACCTTTGTGATTATTGATACCTTTTTGTATGTGGAATTTTGCCAAGGAACAAAAGGTGGAGGAAAGAAAGGAGCTTTTTTCTGTGATTGGAAATTAACAACAATCTGAATTGAATTTGGGTTGTTTGTTATTTTCCTTTTTTCTTTTCTTTCTTAAATTGAGGTATATATGGACCTAGAAAAATCTGAGCCTAGGAGGCTTTATCAAGTTTGGAGAGGAAGTAATGTAAGCCCCTTTATCTTTATTGGTTCTGTTTTTTGATTATTTATTGTGATTGATGATTATATGAGAAGGTATTTCTTGTTTCAGTTAGTTAACTTTTATTGAATAAAAAAATTGGCTTTTCTATTTATATGAAATTTGTGTTGTTGTATTGGATTAAGTATGTTCTTCCAATCAAGTTGGTAACAATTGTAAAAAAGAAAAAAAGGTTACTTTTTGTATGTTGACATTGATAGGAGTTTTAAACTTCTGAACAATATGCACTTACTATATTTTTTCATTTGAGATTCTGGATTTTGAATTTTAAGATAATCTTGCTGTTAAGTCCAAATATGAAATTCAGTTTTAGCAAAATCAGGAACTTAAGTGCATACTTTGTATAATCATGTATTGTAAATGAGATTGAGCTAGTTGTTCTGAATCCGAAACTTATACTAGATTTATCTTGAGGAGGTCAAATGGTGTAGAAATTAGAAAGCAATATATGTATTATTGTTGCATAAATTGCCAGTGCCATGTTAAACATTTATTACAGTTTCCCGTCTACTAACTTTTGTTCGTTTTAATGTTACAGAAATTCTTATTTGGAGGAAGATTGATCTTTGGTCCCGATGTGGGTTCTTTGTTCTTGTCTACATTCCTGATTGCGGGACCAGTTCTTGCATTTTGTATAAAAATCTTGTTTATCATTAAACACTGTCTTAGAGCTAAACAAAATGCTCTTCCTTGGTATCCTATACTCATTGTGGCTATTGTCCTAACATTGTTGGTAAGTATATATTTTCTGATCTCGAATTATAATGTAGTAAATAAAGATGTTAAAGAATATCGAAAGAGTGAATCAAAATGGTTCATCAAGAATAGTTTATTTGGTTAAATTCCTTTTGATATATGGATATATGTTTGCAGGATATATTCTTTCTCTTCCTTACCTCAAGTAGAGATCCTGGAATTGTTCCTAGGAATTCAAAACCTCCGGAATCTGATGAAGCAATCGAAATAAACACACCTTCAATGGAGTGGGTAAATGGTAGAACTCCTCATTTAAAACTTCCTCGAACAAAGGATGTTCTTGTGAATGGCCACACAATCAAAGTCAAATTTTGTGACACGTGTTTACTCTACCGCCCTCCACGTGCATCTCATTGCTCGATTTGTAATAATTGTGTCCAAAGATTTGATCATCATTGTCCATGGGTTGGTCAATGTATTGGAATGGTGAGTATTCTAACACCCTTAAACAATTGTTATTGTCTTAAATATATGTTGATTAAGGAAACTAACATGGTTATTATTTTTGAAATTTATGCAGCGTAACTATAGGTTCTTCTACATGTTTATATCCACATCAACGATCTTGTGCTTATATGTTTTTGTGGTATCATGGTATATTACTTTCCATAGAAAAGGCGGAGTTTGGAAAGCCATGTCAGCTGATGTTTTATCTGATGTTCTTATCGTCTACTGCTTTATTGCTGTTTGGTTTGTCGGTGGCCTTACAGTTTTCCACTTCTATCTCATTAGCACCAACCAGGTGATCTTTCTTTAAAATTTCTCAATTGCACTTTTAACTTCCTTTTTTTGCACCCTGAAAATAGTACACCATTTTGGTGCTAAGATTAAATTTTTGGCATTTTATACCCTTGAATTGCATATTCTTGGCATACGACGGGCATGCAATGTGTCAAAATTTTAATTTCAGGATCCAAAGTGCCCAACTGGTGTGTTTCTCTGGTGCAAAAATGCCAATTACTTTCCTTTTTTTTTTTTTTTTAACAAAAACTGTTGATAACTTTGTCTCCTTTTTGGTATGGGATATCATAAGGCTATGTTTGGTTCTCGGGTTCAGTGAGTAAAGCACTTTTTTCTTTCGTCAAATGATAGAACATTGAGTGTTTTTTTTTTCCTCATCACTTTTCCATTTGAAATCAAAGAACCAGATATAGCTTAAGAGGGATTGATTCAAAAATGCGAGCAACATACATAATAACTATTTTCTGCATACATGATTCAACGAATAACCATGCATAAATTTTCCTGGTCATTTACTGTTGATCTATGCCTTAAACCAAGCATCCTCTTTTGCAGACTACATATGAGAACTTCAGATATCGATACGATAAGAAGGAGAATCCATATCACAAAGGGATGATCAAGAACTTTAAAGAAGTCTTTTTCTCTAGAATCCCACCTTCAATGAATGATTTCCGAGCATTTGTTGAGGAAGAAGAAGCTATGGTAATGGAACCCACAGATCATAATTACATGGGAGGCAATACCCATAGCTCGAAAGAGAAAATAGATATTGAAATGGGAACTAAGTTTGGCGAAGAAAGTGGCCTTATGCTTCCGGATATATTACGTAATCTTGAATATGATGACATTGAGGAAAATATGAAATATAGGCAAGAGAATGAGATAAATGATTCTG
This sequence comes from Penstemon barbatus, assembly GCA_003313485.2. NCBI lineage: Eukaryota > Viridiplantae > Streptophyta > Magnoliopsida > Lamiales > Plantaginaceae > Penstemon > Penstemon barbatus. The sequence continues at coordinate 17,187,663 of CM064883.1, read as the reverse complement.
AACAATGTATCGGTCCTATTAACCAAGAATCGGAGGGGCCCGATAGTAGCTTTGAGGAGAACACAGAAGAGAGAAATAGCTTCACAGTTGAAGCTAAGACGAACTCAGAGGAGCTCAATGATACCGTAGTATCTGAACAAACCACATCATCAGTTCAAGCTTAGAATACAGGTACTATTCCTTGTTACCTTTGCATTCTATAACAACATTAATTTTGCATTTTAAGCTGAGGTTGTTTTCTCGATCAATTGGTGCTGAGTGTTAAACCACATAAATAGTCCACCAAAGCTATTTTTTTATTTTTTCTCATTGGCTTACATGTGATTGTTTTTGGTTCTTGGATTTTAGTGAGTGATTAGAACACTTAGCTTCATTTTTCGTTCATTTTCATTTTCCTTATCATCCGACTCAGTGAAATCTAAAAACTAAATATAGCCAAAGTGGTTTGAAACTTTGATTAGGTATTGGATTCATTGATGTATGGTTATACCTTTCCTCATGAGTACATCAGGGCTGTAGGGGCTGCCCTACAGCCCTAGGTGAAGTTATAAAAGTCGGGGCCCTATTTCATAGAAAGGTTCTATTTTTCTCATAACAAAATTACCCTTTTCTTGGTTATATAGTTACAGAGTATTGATTAATTTTTTGTATTGTAGCTTTTTTCGCATATCTTTTTTTATAGATAAAATGGTAATTCACTTGAATTCTCTTGTGAAATCATTGATGTAAAATACTTCTACTGTTAAATTTTAATTTGAAAACCTTTCTTCAGTTGAAGCAAACAGTTGTATACTGTAAATTTGTTATATGTATAGGAAAAGAAAAGAGTAAATTAATGGTCAGTTATTAAGATAGAAAGATTTAAATACCCTCGAATTTATAATTTGGAACCCTTTATGCCTAGTGTTTGGAACCAGTCTTGTTTAAATCATCTTCAACAAATGCAATATCATACTTAATATTACCGACTATTGCGAGAAACATATATAATTATATATGTAGGTCCAAGTACAAGACAATGAAGCATGATAAAAGAAGCTAAAGAAGTGATCAAAGGTCAATTTGTTCCATAAGTGTCTCCAAAATTTAAGAATCCTATAGTTAAGAAATTTCAAGTGGCCTCTCTCCTGCCAGTTAATACTTTTTTTAATAAGAATCCTTACTGATTATCATTCTTTTATTGATATTCTTTTCTTGCTAATGAGTTGATCATTCATATTGCCATGTTTAATATAAATCTGATTTTTTTTTTCTGCATATGCAGAGCTATTTTACTTCCTTAACGGTAGCACTTGGTGGATAAGCTCTTGAAACCAAGAGGATTCTTTTTATGCTGTTCAAATTCAAAGATAGAAAGATCATTACAGGCTTTCGACTCTTTGAGATTCGAAGCTTTTAGCATTACAAAAGTCGTATATAGGATGATGTTGTCCAAAATAATACAAGAACGCAATAGCAGAATGAGGGAGCAATTCTGTGAGAGTGAAAATTGTAGATAGGCATATATAGTGTTTGATTTTGGTGTGCTTTTTGCTCTGTTGATTTATATCTCTTACACTGTTCTTTTGGTCCACTTTTCTACCTACATTTCCTTTTATTCTTCAAAGAAGCCTATACTGGTTGAGAGTTTGTATGTTTGTGTTTGGATACATAAGTTAGATTGACATGTTTTTAACAAAGATGACTGCATTAATGATCTTTGTCAAGTTTGATAAGTTGGTTTAATTAGAAACGGGGTTAGTGTAACATACAACAACTTTGGAGGCCATACAATCTGTATGTTATATGAAATCAATAGACAAAATATGAGTTATAATTTTATAGAAATCACAGAATATAAGCATGTTTTGTTGTGATTATAATAAATTTGAACTAACTGGTATAAGTGCATACATTGTTGGTAAATTTAAACATTATTTATTAGAATTGAAGAACTTATACATGTTCATTGATTACATATTAAGGCTCAAGTTTATATAAAGCAAGTGCGATACACATGCTTCAATCACGTGGTAATTCGAGCTTCAGGTAGGTATTGAAGGATTTGATGAAAAAAGGGTTCTGGCAAACTTGAGAGTTATTTTTGTAACATAGAGGGTAAAGTGGAAAATTTATCATAACACATGAGATAAAATATCATATTTCTCGTATTACAGGGGATATAGTACCACATATATAAAGGGGGAACTCAAATGTCCTCATCGCATAAAATACTTGATTTGGCTTTGTAATCATGGATGTATAGCCACCAACGAGTTGCGAAAACACAAAAAACTAATGGACTCGGATCTCTGCCCGAGGTGTCAGGACCATCCTGAATCCATAACATATGTGCTTCGGGACTGTATTTGGTCTAGGAGAATTTGGGAACTTCTTATCTCACATATGGAGTTCTACAGGTTTATTAACTTGAATCCAAACACATGGACAAAAGAAAATTTGACATAAATGAAGCTAGGATATATCTTTGCACCGGACGTTGCTTGGGAAAGAGTGTTCGCAACGACTATTTGGAAAATACGAAAATCTCGAAACATGATATTTTTTGAAAATAAAATGGAAACACCTCAACTTGTTATCTATAAAGCAAAGAGCAGGGCATTGGACATAGACATTGTCATCCCGAAGAGTATCAAGAGGACAAAGGGCACAACGGTAGTGTAAAATGGAAGAAATAGAAGTGGTTGGGCTAAAATCAACATGGATGGTAGTGTTTAAGAACAGCCCAACGACAGGGGATTAATCAGAGACGAAAATTGATCATGAATTGTGGGGTTCACGCAAAATTTGGGAAATGTTTCTATAACCGTCGCGGAACTCATGGCGGCAAGGGAATGACTGTCATTGGCTTGGGGAAGAAGACTTGAGAAGGTTGAGCTTGAACCTGACTCGGAGGTTGTTGTTGAGTTGATACGTTTGGCATAGGTGGCTACATATCCACTTGGAAATATTATTGAAGATTGTGGAAGGCTTTTAGGCATGTCTGTGGAGAGTCGAATCAAACATATAAGAAAAAGTGAAAATTCGTGTATGGATGCACTTGCGAAAATAGGCCACGAACATGAACACGCTACTCGGATGATCCCCTAGATCTTAATGTCGTTTTTTGAAAGGGGATAGGTAGTTCTTTTTTCTATATACCTTTCATGACAAGAAAAAATATGAAAGGCTAGTTTTGTCAATTTGGAGCTTTTAAGTTTACAAATGTTCGGGGGAGAGTGTGACTCGTTCAAATCTGGTTAAATTGTTATTAATATAATAGGAGTAATATTGTTAGTATATGAATAAAAATCTGAAAAGTTCGGGTAAGCTTCTCTCTCTCTCTTCACGCACACGCTCATACAATTCAATCGAACTGGTAAAATTCTCCACACAATTACTCATTCTACAGTTAGTGCAGGTTTTACGGATCGAAGTGTCGCGGATTCGGTTGAAGGTTTTGACGTTCAGGTAAGAAATTCCGTTTCATTTCAGATTTTTGTTGTTCTTCTCAGATTCGTTCTTATCAGCATTTAAATTACGGGATTTTTAGCTGTAGCGCGAATCGCATTTAAATTAAAGAATTTATGTTTCGCCTCACTGGAGATTGGTGAATATATTGATTGATGACTTGTTTTTCTCCAGATCATGGTTAAAATTTTCTAATTTTATTAATTCTGTCTCGATTCATATTTTCTGTGTGAAAAATTTATTTAGTTTGCATAAAATTTATTTAATTTTATGGATCATTCAAATATTTATTTCAAACTCTCTGTGCTAAATGGTGTTGGCCAGACTTCAACTGCAAATTGGGTAAAATGAAGCTCACAAATCATCCACTAATTTTGAGGATACTTGGCTTATCTCAGCAAAATATTCTTTGATTTTAGCTATTCACTCAAATATTGGAAGATGAGAAAATATTCTGTGAATTTTAGCTGTTCACTCAAATATTGGAAGAGAGTAATACAATAACAAATGAGCAAATGCACAAGAAAAATAGTATAGATTAAGTGTTTCTAGGGTTTCTAGGGTACCAATCAAATTTTGAATAGTACAACTTTTGGATATATATGATCAGATCAACTAGTTAATGAATTCTAATGTATATGCACTTGTATTCTGGAAATTCAAGCCTATTTAAAAAAATTTATAATATTGTCATAAAATGATGGATATTAACTCCTTTCAAGTATTCAGAGAAAGACTCTGTTAAACTCAAAATTTACTGCTCTCATGCTCTGTAAGCTATATATTCATCAATAGGGCAGCTCAAGGTATCAGAGAGTAGTCGTTTACTGATATTGAATGGCCGAATAAATAGGTGCTTTCACCTGAACAAAAAGCTTCATTTTAGTACTCATATCTAACTAGGACTTGTCCCAGAACAGTTAGATAGGCAAAGAGTATAAATAAAGTATCTTTTAATTTTGTAAATGCTAGAAAACATATAATATTCAATTCAAAATAAATTATAATTGTACTAGCTGACAAACTAATGGTTTGGGAGTTTTATGAATTATGATTGCATTTTGAGCAACTTTGAGCATTTTACAATTTACATAGTGAAGCATCTTTTTGAAAATCTCAGATAATTTTATTTTTTCCTGCTTGGATATATTCAGTAGTTTGTATTGATTTCCTTTCTGTTTGATTTGGTTTGGAATGACATCACAAAGCTGCTCTTTGGCGTATGTGCTCGCCTTCTCGGTGATTCTTATATTGTCTTTCTATACAACTTAGTTGATGAGATCTAATTGTAAAGAATACAAATGAGTTCTTAGTAAGCATTTTGTATCTTTAATCGTCAATGTGTACATCTTTGTGCACTTGCAGTTTTATATGACACTTATAATGCAAAGATTTAGGAAGATAACCATGTCCATAAACCTTAGAGTTGGTCTTCAAAAGAAAATTTCCTGAAATTTCTAATGGTATCTTACCCCATCTAAAACGTCTACTGTAATATGATATCTCCAGGAAGAAACATCAAATATTGTTTGATATGGTTCTCCATAATGCTTGCAGCTACCTGGGAGTTCCAGCATCAATGCAGTAAACTCAATTGCTTTGGCCATATCTAATGAAAAGTTAACGTTTAGTAGTTCAAATATTTCATTATAGTATCATAGCCATGGGAAGACCGTGATTAGAGAATATTGTTTTATGAAGAGAATACCGTGTTGAGAGTTGAGATAATTTTTGCTTATGTGTTGTATCAACTTGTTTAATCATAACAATATAATATGAAGTGTGGTCACACACAATATCAGCTTTTGGATCGGATATTGTGTCAACTTTGGTATATTTGATGAATTTTAGTTTGAAACTACCTGAAATTATTAACTCATTGAGTTTTATTTACCTGCTAAACCAAATGATATGACTTTATTACATATTTGTCGAAGGATTTATTAAGCCACTGTTCTGGTTAGCTCATCCATAAAATTGAAAAAGACCAAGCAATTAATAATAATGAATAGAAATAGGAGCTTTATATTCCGATTAAAAGATATTCGGATTTGAAATGGGTGGCTATGAACCATTGGTGGTTGAATAAAGTGTATTGGCAGTACTTGACTTTATTTTCTTGCAGTGCATTCTTGTTTTCCTAAACGTGGCTACGGTTAACTGCAGGAACTGTAGGCTTTTGGCAAGAAGGTAAAATGGCTGGTGCCAGGGTTGCTCATGCCACTTTGACAGGACCAAGTGTGGTAAAGGAGATAGTCTTCGGAGCTGTGCTTGGCATAACTGCAGGTAGTGTATGGAAGATGCACCACTGGAACGAGCAGCGAAAAGTTAGAACACTCTATGACCTTTTGGACAAAGGTGAAATCACCGTTGTTGCAGAAGAATAAATATTGGTACTTCTTTCTTTATTTTTTGATGTCCTTATCGATGCAATAATGAGTTGCGATTTGGACCTGAAACGACTTCGATTTTTTTAGAATAAAGTCTTAGTGGATTTTAAGGACCACATGAACTTTCATAATGCAAATACTAAAGCTTTCTGGTAGGTTTTTTTAGATATCTTTGGCTGCATATCTTCTTAATATTAAATATTATGTTAACCTTATGTGTGTGATGCTTTTATGTTGTGCCATTTTGTTTGCTTTTGTTCATTTGAACGAAGTGGTGAACAGGTTGGGCCATAGCGTGCGTTTTAGGTAGTTTTGACTTCTGATTTTTGAACATGAACTTTTACAACTTAAATATATACATATACTTCTACCTTCTTTTTATTTGTAGTTAGGACTTGAATGCAAAATTAATTTTTTTTAATCAATATTATCCTTCTCATTAATGTTTATACTTAATGTTAATTATTGTTATTATTTGATTAAAAGAATATTTTGAGATTTGTTTTAGAAAAAGTGATTATTTATTATATTTTTTAATTCGTGTGTAATCCTCCAAAACGACAAATTAAAAAAAAGAACGGAGGGAGTGTTTTGGTAACATTTGAATTTCAGTTTGAGTTCAATTTGATAAATTAAGAATAAGATAGCATATTGTTGGATTATTTGTTTGGTTCGATTAATCTCAAACCAAAATAAACTTAAATTCAATAAAAGGATTTGGAAAAATTCATACTTCTCCATTCAATTTAGGTTATCAGATTATTTTTTGAATTGCTTTACCCATCCAACTAAACTTGTGCACAAATAGACCATTGTTGATGAAAAAAGAAAAGGAAGTTATATTCATGATTTTAGTTATCCGACTATTTTTCACATTTGGTTTACTTCTTCAAATTGTGTTGTTTCATATACAATATCTGAATTGAAAAAGATAAGTAATCACGATAATAAACATAGAATTGTGACAAAAAATAATAATAAACATAGAATTATGCATATCAAACGAACTCATAAAGTATTAGAATGTCCCTTGAGATAATTTTATTATATCTAGGATCTAGATGATAAAATCTCAAAACTAATTTCCCTATTTCATAACTCATGTCTTATTTATTATCACTTCACAGTTTACACATAAAGATGGAAGTTGAAAAAAATTAGAACTTGTGCATATGTGAAGAGGCATATGTTGTAAGAGATAATTGGAGCGGGGAAAAATGCACCGAAAACAAGGGCCAAAGTGAAATTTACCAAACAATAAGTTAAATTAAATAATACGAAGAATATGATTTTAGATAAGCCCTTAACTGAAAAAACAAGTGAAAATAAAAAGCTTGACAAGATATTGCATGCATGCAATTGGACCAGATCATGAGTGCTCGTTTGCTCAAATGAGATTTTATAAAGCAAGCTCGAGTAGAATATCAATATTTTGGTTTGACTTTCAATATTATTTATGATCTAATAATTTTATCATTGTGTCAGAAATTTTTAAGAATAGTTTTTTGTAAGTATATATAGACTCGATTGAAAATTCTAGTCACTAAAAGAATCAATAGACGGTTGATATATTGGAATAGACTAGTCAGTAATGAATTCAAATTCGAATCCCTACTAAAAGAAATTGTTACTTAATGGGTTCAACACGTCCCAAAAAAAATTAAGTCAGATCTAAAACCGTAATACCATCAAAAACCTAAAAAAAAATCATTAAATCAAGGAGCTTTTCGTAATTTAAGATACTTCTCTTTCATTTTCCTTCGTTCGTATGTACCCTGTCTTGTGAACTAAGAAAACTTCCTCTATTTCAAAAAATAACCAAATAAACGAATCCATCAGCTAAACAGAGAGTAAGATAATCAAAGCAAAACGAGGAGAAATGAGTAGCATAGGCACTGGCTATGATCTTTCAGTGACTACATTCTCGCCGGACGGCCGCGTTTTTCAGATCGAATACGCCGCCAAAGCCGTCGACAACAGCGGAACCGTAGTCGCCATTAGATGTAAAGACGGAATCGTCATGGTACTACACCAATTTTTTAGTCGTTACACATTGTCACTTGCTAATTTCTAGGGTTTAAATTGGGGTTTTTGAATTGTTGTAGGGAGTGGAGAAGCTGATTTCGTCAAAGATGATGTTGCCTGGTTCTAATAGAAGAATCCATGCCGTTCATCGCCACTCTGGCATGGTACATCACCTTTACTCATATGCTATTGTTTGTTTTGTCTTATATTGTGATTTACTAGTTTATTTTTGTATAAAGTTGACGGTAGTTATCTCTTACGTCTTATCTAGAAGGATGCTGGATTTATGTTTTTACATTGTGGAAATATATCAGATGGAAATGTGGAGTACTGTATTTTTGGTGAAGGCTACTAGTTTGATCTCTCATGAGAACTCCTCTTATCTTTTATGAAATGATTGGAATTTTTTACTTAGATTACTGGTAATAATGACCATTAGATGACTGATATATGTTAAACTAACCGACAAGTTTTCCCCTGTATTTTTAATTTATAGCTTCCCTAGAATGAACAAAACTATAACAAGCTGCTACTTTAGCATTTTAATCCTGCATTGAAAAGCCATATTTCAAGTTAGCTAAGAGTTACAAGTTGGACCCTGTGAGATAGATGAATGCTTATCCTTCCCTTGCTTTTCATCCCTGTGCTCGTGCCATTGCTTATCGTATTAATTAGTCAAGCACATTCCTTAACACGCTAGTTGAGATAAGTAGCAGAAGACCTCTGTTTTGAATTTGAACCTTGAGGGTAATGTTGTGGAAGTAACTATATCCTGGACTCTTCAAGGAGATCATTATGTAAATGTCTGAAGAAAACTCAGGTGGCAGGACTAGCTCAGTTAATACCATTGCTGAAACTGCTCATTCATGAATTGGTAATTGTCAGATCACTAAATTGGTATTGTTGATCTAATAGGTGCATCTAACAATTGATGCCATAAGAGTTAGTCATCATTGCTTATTGAACTAGGGGAGAGGATTGACGAGTTCATCATTATGAACAATTTTGTTGTAGTAGTATTAAGAAAAACTCTTATGTTGATCTCAGTTTTTGTTCTTGAATGTCAAAACTCAATCATTTACTTTCATAATTTGACAAAACTATTTTAGATATTCGTTACTATCTAAGTCAAATTTATGTTGACGCTTGCTTATGCTCTTCCATGTGCAGGCCGTTGCTGGACTAGCAGCAGATGGCAGGCAAATTGTGGCACGAGCAAAATCAGAAGCAACTAATTATGAGAGGTTTGTTTTACTGCTGTCTTGTGTGTTTTTATTGTAAATCATGAGAATTATCTGTTAAAATATGGTAAAAAGTAATTGATCGGAATGAAAAATAAGCTTGCATGTAACACCTAATTTTCCTCCTCCCTCCCTTATCTCTCTTACATAGGCCTCTATGCATACTGATTGTATCTAATATTTGATTCACTCGTAAAGAATGTTTGTGGACACCTGGAACATTGAAAACTTGTTTATCTAATGTGGGAATAAAGCACATCTAGAGAGCAGCGTTGCCCTTCCTATTTCTCTTTAAAGGACAAGCAAACTTCCCTCACTTCGCATATGTTTTTGGTGCCAAGAAGTTTAGGTGAAAAAAACTAAAGACTTGCATTCGAAGAATAGGATTCTGAATGATCCCTTGGGCTTCTAGAGAGATAGGGAATTGTGTTGAATTGGTTTATAGTGTTTAATGTGGAATTGATCTGGGTGTGATGATGGAGAAGTGCAATGTACATCCTTTATTATGAAATTACATTGTGGCAAGTATACTTGTGGAGCTCCTTGAGTACTGACTTTATAGTTTTGCTGTCAATACGATTATCTGTTGTTGTGGCATAATATTCTAATCCTTTCATTGCAGTACGTACGGTGAACCGATTCCTGTAAAAGAACTTGCAGAACGTGTTGCTAGTTATGTGCATTTGTGTACTCTCTATTGGTGGCTCAGGTTTGATATTATATCTGTTTTTATTCTAAGAATCTTCTTCTATTGGTATATTTTTCACATGTGAACCCAATAATGATAATTGCAGGCCTTTTGGATCTGGAGTAATTCTAGGAGGTTATGATAGGGATGGACCGCAGTTGTACATGGTTGAACCATCTGGAGTCTGCTATGTGAGTGTTCCTATCATCAGTTGCAATGTCTTATGTAATTTAGTCTTAGTACATGTCTTATTACATCCGGAACAGGCAACATATTCTCATTTTTTTTACTGCCTGCTTCTCTTATCTAATTACTTATGTATTTGGTTCTTGTATTGTGGGATTTCTGTCATTCACACATTCTTATCGTTGCAGAGATACTTTGGTGCTGCCATTGGAAAGGGCAGGCAGGCTGCCAAAACGTAAGCTATCTGTCTTGATAGTAGATCCACCTAATAGAATTAGTACAAACCAATATTTACATTGAGAATTTCTGAAACCCTTCATGTTGTCTTTCTGTACCTTTTCGTGTTATTATGTTGACTATGTGTATTATCAATTGTTCATGGCACCGTGGATGATTTTGGTATCGAATTGCTTATAAAAGTCTCTTAATATTTTATTTTTCTGTATAATTTTAATTTGGGTGACAATCTTATCCTACAAAAGAACATCTGAAGATGCTGATTCCTAGCCCAAATGGTTTGTTTACAGGGAGATCGAAAAGTTAAAGCTTTCAGAAATGACGTGCCGTCAAGGTGTTATTGAGGTGGCCAAGATGTGAGTTTCTATTACTAAATGTCAGTGTATTCTGTCTATGAACTTCAGGCTTATTTGATTTTGTGGTGTAAAACATGTGAAATACTTGCCAAATGTCTTTTTTTTTTATTAGTTAAGCTATCAACATTTTTTTTTTAGTTAAGCTATCAACAGTATGAAATACTTGCCAAATGGTTTATTAGCTTAACTATCAATAGTCATTGCACACTACAAATTACAAACTAAGAACTCTTAGGCCGGGCTTTGGTTGATGCATCACTACCTTTTCTAAAATGTTGGTTTCAGTTTATTTATATAACAAATTTTTTTGGTTAATACTTTTTTTAAAAATAATATTCGTTGCATTGAATATCAAAACACCATAATTTATGATAGTAAAGATGAAAAATTAGATTAACAGTGCAATGATTTATATGAACAGAAAGCGCCAGTGAGATAATTCTATAGAGTACCGAGTACTCTTGAATTATCTGTTTCTATTTTCACAAAAAAGAAAATCTACCAGGATTATTTTGTTGAATCATATGATGTTTGCATGAAGTGGTAATTGTATGAAGTTTTAGTTCCACAACCTTATGAAATCTATTAGTAAATGTAGCCAAAAAATGGACAAATAGTCTGCTCATGTGACCTACATATAGATGTATTGCAATATTGTACTATTATATTACTACATCAACTAAAATATCATGCTTATCAACTCTGTTATACTGACTTTCACTTTGATTGCACTGTTCTTTCTGCAATTTAAGCATTTTCATGCCACACTTTCAAATCCCAGATTAGCATTTGGTCATTCATATAATCTCTTAATTATTTTATAATGAGCAGTATATATGGGGTACACGACGAGGCAAAGGACAAGGCATTTGAACTAGAAATGAGTTGGGTCTGCGACAAGTCAAATCGCCAGCATCAGAAGGTAATAAATCTATGTATTAATACCCTTCCGATTCATTTTGCTGTCCGTTGCATTTAGTTTGTATCATTCGTGTATCTGTAGCCACTTCCACTCACATTATTATAGTTTGTTTTGTTTTGAAAATTACACTAGTTTGTATATTCGTGAATGTTTTATGTGTTTCATCAATTATTTTTATCTTATCGGTGATTGATCTGATTTGTGTTCTCGTATACCAGGTTCCAGATGATCTGTTGGAGGAAGCCAAGGCAGCAGCTAAAGCTGCACTTGAAGAAATGGATGCAGATTAATGGCTGTGATTCTGTTCATTCTGTTTCTCATTTTCCTTGAACCATTTTCCTTGAACTGGACACCAAAGATTCTGCAGTGTATGATATGGGGGTATAAACTTTATTCAGATACTTGTACTCTTTCACTACTGTCAAATTTCTCCAAATCTTCATATTAGTTGATGTGGATATTTTCTCTAGTAATAAACTAGTCTTTGATAATTGTTAATTATTTGTAATTTTTTGTATTTGAGCAGATATTGAAATCATGAAATGATTGATGATGAATGTATTTTTTAAAAAAATATTTAGAAGTACTAATTTTTTAATTTAAAAGTTCAATATTAGGATTTCATATGGTGGAAACTGGAAAGTTGATGCAATCAAGATAAATAAAATAAAGCAACAAGTAGAATAACAATAATATGGGTCTGATTACTTTAGAAAAATACTCCATTAAATCTTTCTATTTTCAAAGAAAGAAAATGTCAGCCAATTTTGTGATTTCTTAATATATTTCCGAATGGGCTTGAAGATATTTCTGTTATGCAAGTTGTGCCCATTTTCTGATTATGGACACATTCCCCATTTTTTTTCTTTCCAAATTTGACTTGTCTAGTAAAATATCATTTATATTAATGGGGGCTAAATGATCGATAAATTACACATGTGTTGGTTCAAATTTGATAAATTTGTTATGTACGTTTTGGAGGCCCAATCGTTTATCTTTTCATATTCTTATTGCTGATTATAATTATTTAAGAAATAGGAAAGGGTAAATAATTAATTGTGTATTTTTTGTGCTTTAGAATATATACAATGAAAAACTAAATTGGTATAAAATGAGTAAGAAAAATCATACAGTGCTATATATAAAGAGTCTAATAACTCTTGATTGTTTTGTGGTGAAGACCTCTTTGTGCGCAGAGTGTACAGCAGTATGGTGGGAACCCGGGGCTTGGTGGAGGCACATCCTGCGATTTACATCCTTCAGGATTCTAGGCAAGAGTTCTGAGGGTCCAGGATTAGTCTAGTGTAAGCTTGTACACCTGGGTTATCAAAAAAAAAAAAAAAAAATATGGGCAATCATGTCAATCCAAATTAGGTCGAACTTAAAACGTTCATATAATTAGATCATTACATAATACGTTATAAAATTACAATTTTAAGAGAGTGATTGATCACAAATATGTAATACACAAATTTATGTTTAAATGAATTTAATCAAACTAGACTTGAATACAAAATTTTCATATATATATTTTCAAAAAAAATTATGGGATGTAGTTTCTATTGGAAAAACAATTCAACTCGTGGCCGTACAATTTATACATTATAAATTTTATCTCGACAAAAACCCAACACGAACGCATTCATGACTTTGATCTCAATGCATGTTTACACTTTCATTAATAACCAAATATTTTGCCTAATAAAAGAAGTTAAAATTTATTTACTAACGATGACTAAGCCAACTATTTTTTCATCATCTAGATTGTACTTTAGCCAACAAATTCACCTTCTTTATACTTATAGTTTTAAAAATAATTAAAATATATTTCTGCGCCGAAAAGTTTGTTGGTATCGAAATTTGTATCTGAAATAAAAAGTCCACTTAAAAATTGCATGAAATCCGAAATAGATAACTTTAAATAATAAAGAAGTTGAAGAGAGGCAAATTAAAGGATAAAAAATTTAAAAAAATACTTTATAAATAGGTGCTTCCATCCAAGCCATATGAACACAACCAACATTTAAATTATATAACCTCTCCCACTTCCCACTTCCCTCATGAAATCCTCTTCCTCCGCCGCCGTCTTCCTCCTCGTAGCCATCCTCTTATCCGCGGCGGCACTTCCAACCCATGCCTCCCTCATAACCGTTTATGGGGTTCAAGTGCGCGGCCTCTTGGTATGCTCCGCCACCGGCAACCTCACCCCCTCTTGCCTTAACTGTCGAGGCATTGCTGGAGTAAACGGTAAACTTTATGGTCAATTAAATGATGATACGTATGTAATTACTCCATCCATTCCACAATACATGTCTTTTTAGAGAGAATATTTTGTTCCAAAATACATGTCACTTTAGGAATTCAAGATAAACTTAAATGTTATTTTGACATTTTTACCCTACTTCATTAAAAAGAGAGAGAGAGAGAGAGAAAAGATGTATGGAAATTGGGAAAGAAAGAGATGGATTATAGAGAGTTACAAAAAATTTAATTGCTTCTTAAGGGTAATTTTGTCCAATTGCACTCTTATTTTTCTAAAATTTAGGGTATTAATTGATTCCTTAATCCTTGTAAAAAAAACCTTAAACGATATGTAATTTGAAATGGAGAGAGTATATAATAGTCATTAATTGTACTGCTGAAGTAAACGGTAAAATTTGTGATCAATTTAATGATGGTACATATTTCTTCTGTCCCAAAATTTTTACTATATTACCTATTTTAATTTTTTAAATGACTCATCAAGTTGAATTTTATACATTTATTGCATTTTAAAGCTTTCAATTAATAATATATATGGTATTATATAATATTAATAACAAATTATTGTTGAAATAAACTAATTAGATTATTTATTAGGAGTACCATAATTCTTTTAAAATTTGATCAAGTTGATTGGGCAACTGTTCCAATTGATAAAAAATTATGGGACGAAGGTAATATATAATTATATAGAAATAGTCATTAATTACGTTCTCTATTTATATTTTACAATTTTGTCGCAGTTACAATCACCTGCAACGGCGCCAGAACTAGCATCTATAATCTCGTCACCGACCCTAATGGATTTTTTAACGGCCTCCTCACCATCGCGGATGGCCTTCTATTCGATACTAGTGCAGTGCCATGCACTGTGAGCGTAAGACTTCCGATTGCTAGTTGCACATTGTTGGCAGGAAGTGGGACCCTTCGTGCTCCGGTAACGTTCATCGGTACGATAATTGGTACTGTCGTTGGATTGGTGGCACAGGTGACCGCCGGAGCATTTACCCTCGTCCCGCTAGTAGCTGCTTAATTAGGTCATTGGGATATTTATATATGATTCACTAATAATTTCTTCTCCTATTGAAATCTTAACTTATGATGATTATGTATTTTTCACATTTTTCATTTTCTTTTTTTAAATTAACGTTCCACGGGTAGCATCACGTGCTTTGTTTGCATGCATCATGCATGAATAAAGGAGAAGGGTACTTATTTTTGTTGTTCTATATATGAAGATTCTAGTTTTCACGAATAATCTTTGTTCAAATCTTATTTGATCGAATCTACAATATTTATATGAAAATGCAAAACAATGAGTATTCTTATAATAAGTCGAAGGAAAATGACATCAAACAACGATATCTTATAATTGCATACAATTATTAGTTTTATTTTCTTTCAACATTAATTATAGTAAAAAGCTATAATCTAATATATTGTATTTGATATATGAGAGAATTGCATTATTGGTACTGAGCTTTAGGTCAATTTTAATTTTTGGTACATAGTTTTATGTGTCCAACACATTTGGTACATCGCTTTAACATAATTTGACAAATTTGGTACAACCATTAAAAATTGACGTTAAGTGGTGACATGGCAGTTAAGTCTAATTGCAAAGTTGATGTCATTACTTATGTTAACTGATAATTTTACCCCAAAATATTTCAGATATCAAAAAAGCCCCACATCTCCAGATTTAGTAACGTTTTTAGTCTACATTGTCGCCAAATTTCAAAATTGACTCGAATAAGACCATGTGCTTATCAATATGGAGAGAATTAACTTATTATATTTAAATAATTAATTATTTTAATTATATAATTTATTATTTTAATAAATATTAAATAGATTAATACTATTATCTAAGTTTTATATTTGAAAAGAATATGTTTTCTTAATTTATTTGAGATTTATGTTAAAGTATTATTTAATTTACTAATATTGTTTCTAAAATTTATTATTTTAATAAATATTAAATAGATTTATACTATTATCTAAGTTTTATATTTGAAAAGAATATGTTTTCTTAATTTTTTTGAGATTTATGTTAAAGTATTATTTAATTTATTAATATTGTTTCTAAATCAAATTAATTATTTAAATATAATAAGTTAAATCTCCATATTGATCAGCACGTGGTTTTATTCGAGTCAATTTTGAAATTTGGCGACAATGTAGACAAAAATTATCACTAAATTTGGAAATGTGGGGCTTTTTTGAGAGTCTGAAATATTTTGGGGTAAAATTATCTGTCAACATAAGTAATGGCATCAACTTTGCAATTAGACTTAACTGCACGTCACCACTTAACGTCAAGTTTTAACGGTTGTACCAAATGTGTCAAAATTTATTAAAGCGGTGTACTAAATGTGTTGGACACATAAAATTGTGTACCAAAAGTGGGAATTGACATAAAGCTCAGTACCAAAAATGCAATTCTCTCTTTGATATATTGATGAACCTTTTTTTCCTCTCACACAATGTGATGCTCATCATTTTTAGTCATGTACACTATAAAATTACTCTTTCGGTTTTAATATTTTATAATATTTTACAATTTTGGTCCAACACTCTAAAAAATTGCATTTTATGTCTCAATTCTTTAAAATACTTTGCCTTTTTTGTATCATAGAGCAGTCTTGTTTTAGCTAACAATTGTATCCTATAATATTCTAGTTGGCAAAATAACATTTCGATAGAATTATCAGCTAGTATAAGTTATGACATTAATTTCGCAAAAATTAAAACTGACTTAATAGCCACGTCACCAATTTGACGGTAATTTTCAAATTTAGTCAATGGTTAATTCAAATGAGGAACGATTTGTTACATGGTACCAAATGTGTTGACTCTCATTTGTTTGGTACCAAAAATAGAAATTCACATAAAATTCGTACAAAAAATGCAATTCTCTCATTCTAAAAGAAAGAGTTCCAAAAGGATTATAATGTGCGTGAAGATGATTACTATGTAAATTTTATACAGTGGCTGCTCATTAACAATTTAAACATCATATTCATATATATATATGCATGTCGATCTAACTTAATTAAGCATAAGGTAATTGAGAGACATTAAGAGGTTTGATATCTCTACTACGCACATAAGTTAGAAATTGTGAAGGCAATTCTTCAAGTAGAGCTTGAACCACTGGGATTTGTCCGCCTACATAAAAACAAAAATTCTCAATTAATTAAGCTTTTGAAGTAGGATTTCAAATACTAGTAAAAAGATAGATATATAGAACTAGAGCTAATGTCAATTTATCCCTATTAAATGCATAATTATTTAATTTATTCCCCTGTAATTTGAAAAATATCACTTTATCCCTTGTGAAAGTTAATAAAAAGAACAATGACAATTCACCTCCTGCAACCTAATAGTGTAACTCACTTGCTGAAATTAAGAGTGTACACAAATTTTTTTTTTTTGTGAAACACAGGGGAAGAAATTGTCACATTTAATTTAAAGTGCAACACATAAAAATATCAGGGATTCAGTGTAGAGTTTTTATAAAATTACAGGGGGTAAAGTGCTATTTTTCAAGCTATAGAAAGATAAACCGAATATTATGAATATCACATGGGTAAATTACCATTAAATCTAGAGAACTAATTGGATAAACAAGAGCTGAAGAAATATATTTCCATGTTTTAATTGTTTAAAACAAGTAGTAGTAATTAATATGAACTTACTGTGCACTTCACGCATTGGAACGAACTGAACAATGTCTCTTGTAGCTATTCTTCCTGTTGAACTCTCAAGTCGACATCCATTGTCAGCATCAAGGATCTGGCCGGTGTCACAAAATTAAATCCACAATGAATTATTAAACGAGTGAATTTATTTGGGTTAATATGGAAGTAGTTTGACTGAGTTTGGTCTTGGTTTGGTCTCAATAAGTGGTTTCAAAAGTTTGGCGAAACTTTTGAAACTCGATTTGGATAATGGTTTCAATGGAATATTGAGATTATAAAATATTATTAAATAATAGTTAGTGGGTTTTGAAATATTGAGATTTGATTTGGATTGAAGTTTGGTTGTAGGGGTTTGGGGGAGAAAAATAGGTAGTATGTATCAAATCAATAACTTTATATGTGTAAATGGTAGATGACAGATGTCAAATCAATAATTTTATAGGTCTCAAGTAAGTCTGTGTAGGTTTCGTTTTGAATTGAAACCTAGGTTTGGGCTGAGCCTTATTCAAACTCTTTACCATATGAGGTTTGACCCGATTTGAGTGAGACCAAACTCGGCCAAACTCATTCCATACATACCCTTTAATTTTGGATTTATAAGATAATTATAAGTGACTTGGTATTTAAACTAGGGCTACCAATTTGGTCATGGAACCCATAATCAAATCACGATTCGGTCTTAATCAAGAGGATCCTGTCCACCTTAAATCCAATGTGGATCTTAGCTTATGAATATCCACACGTTGGTCCATTTTGAATACAAACTAGATTAAAAACTCAACAAAACCATATAAAGGTGGTGGGTATTGACCCGACCCGTTACAAAGATGAAACATTTTTGTTTTGCAATGGTTCGATCTTTCTTGGTTCAAGTCGAATCAATTCTTTTTTTGATGTCTATCCATTTTGGACCAAACCGATTCATTTTTAACCCTTTTGAATATTTTTATATTGGATCAACATGTGAAATGAGCGAAAAATGTAGATGAATTCATCTAAATCTATTCGTGATCCAGTATTAAGTCGAGTTTGGATCGGATTGACATAGATTTGGATCCAATACCATTTGCGACCCCTAAATAATTGTTTTTGTTTAAGTAAACAATCATTATAATTAAGACATAAATGTCTTAATTAATAAAGGCATATATACCTCCATTGCTTTGAAATCCGCATTGCCAACTCCAACAATTAGGATCGAAAGCGGCAAATCGGATGCTTTGACCAATGCATCCATGGTTTCTTGAAGATTAGAAACTACACCATCCTACAATATATATGTAATTAACAAGTAATTAATTAAATAAAAACTAAGTATATATTATATTAAAAGAATGGCATGTAGAATAAAAGCATGGATTTAATTTACCGTTATAATCAATAGGACATAATACTTGGCCTCATTGCAAAAAACAGAACGACTTGCAATATCTGCAGCCTTATTTATAACTTGACCAAATAGTGTTGGCCCATGAAGTGTCACATTGTGTAAAGCACTTGTATATGCACTCATAATACCTTCCACACCTACAACCTATTTAAATTAAAAAATCAAAAAAGAGAGAAAACTAAAATAAGTTTGAATCATTAATATCGATCATTGAAAAATGGTAATTAATAACCAAAATTGAATTAAAATTGAATTTTATTGAATTAGTAGATAAATTACCTCAAAGTCAGTTGGATTTCCATTCAAATTAAAACAATGAGATATTGAGCCATTGGGTGGTGTTCTTCCACCAAATCCCCAAGCAGGAAACTTTCTATCTGAATCATAAAATTGTATGACTTCCCCAACTTCCATTATAGCCTATCATGCATGATAATTTTTTTAATTATTATATGATGAATCATAATCAAAATTAAAGTAAGAAAACAAACAAATACATTGATACAATTGTTACGAAATTGATAAAATTTTCAAAATGAAATATACACTATAAAATTCAGGAACTGTAATATATAATTACATGATGTGTAATGTAAAGACCCTAATCCATTTCTAGGCTTGTCAATATAATTGAACTATAGTCAACGGTTCAAAATGCTTAATCTTATGTTTACAAGTAGGAAAATATCAAGTCTTCATTAATCAATCAAATATTTATCTCGCTATTAATGTGGAATTGAGGTGTTACATGGAACGTCTAAAACAA
Organism: Penstemon barbatus; assembly: GCA_003313485.2. Classification (NCBI taxonomy): domain Eukaryota; kingdom Viridiplantae; phylum Streptophyta; class Magnoliopsida; order Lamiales; family Plantaginaceae; genus Penstemon; species Penstemon barbatus. Next base: position 17,168,046 of record CM064883.1, on the reverse strand, counting down.
TTTGAGCTATATTTTAATACAATACTCCCTCCGTTCCCTTTTAAATGTCGTTTAAGGTTGTTTCACAAGGATTAATAAATTATTTAATGCTCTAGATTTTAGGAAAATTAAAGGATAGTTGGACAAAATTACCCTTAATAAATGCATGGTTATTTGTTTTGAAAATTGGGAGATATTAAGTATAGTATTTAGGATTAAAGAAGGGTAAAAATGTCAAATTAGCATTTAAATCTATCTTGAAATTATAAAGTGACATGTATAGTGGAATTTTTTTTTTCTCTAAAGTGACATGTAAAAGAGAACGGAGGGAGTATTAATTACCTGTTGATAAGCATTTAGGCGATATGAAGGATCAATGTAATGTAGAGAATTTGGACTAGTTGGATTTCCGTTAGAAGCTGCACAATTTTACACACATACGCATTAATTAATTAATTAGATCTTTTAAATAAATAATAAACCAATAGCATGAATGAAATTTAAATTTGAAATAGCCGCTTACATACCCGTAAAATCAACAGCAACCATGAAATTAAGTTCAAATCCACTCGAAATATAGTCTAGGAAGCTATAGACTTGTTTCTCAACAAATTTGTCAACAAAAATCCTTCCTTTCAAAACCTAAATTTAAGACATTTTTAAGATTAGAAACGTCAGAAAAAAAAAAAAAAAAATCCTAAAATATTTGAAAACCAAGATAAAATGAAGGGTAGTGTCAAACCTTTTCACGACTGCCCGGGAAACACAAATTTGCACCGGATTTAGTTTGATACAGGGTTTCCAGTTCTGCTACTGATTTTTGTATTTTTCTGATTGAAAGAAGTTTTTTAATGCTTTATTATTAACAAAGACTAAAGGAAAAATAAAATATAATGTAGATAAGAAAAATGGTAGGAGCTTTCATTGATGTACTCCGTATTTAATAAACAAAATACTCGATTTACAAAAAAATTGAGTTAATGGCAATTTTTTCCCGTGATATACATAATGTTCAATTTGTCTCTCTGTGAATTAAAAAATATATTTTACCCCTTGTAATTTTATAAAAGTTTTACACCGCATCCCTGATATTTTTATACATGGCACTTTATCCCCATGTGTTATGATAATATGACAATTTACCCCCATGTTTTATGATAAATGTGGCAATATACCCCCTATGTTACAAAATACTTTTCGTGCACACTCTCAATTTCAGCAAGTGAGTTACACTCTTCGATTGAAAGGGGTAAATTTTTTTTTTGAAATTTTCACAAGAGGGTAAAATTTCTCTTTTTCAAATTACAGGAGATAAATTTAATATGGTAAAATCATAGCGGAGAGCAAAATGCCATTACCTCACAAGAAAACTAATCAATAAAAGAAGGCTTATATAATAGATACCCGATTAGCTGATGATTTCCGCTACTATTGAAATCAAAGCACTCAATCAACAATGGATTCTCCTGCAAATATAATGAAAGAAAATATGAGTTCTAATTCATCTTTTCATAGTACTCACCATGATTTTTCATTAACAAAAAATAATTATTCCAAAAGCAATAAGTTCAAGATATCATGTTATCAATTGAGCATACAATTGCAGATAGATCACTAACATAACAAGCAAAATAATGGTTAACAAAAAAAATATTACCAATATTTTAGCATCTTCATTAAAAACTTTGATTAGAAGCATTTCAACCGTGAAAGATATATACGTAGATATCGAAACTTTACCTTGCTCGTGAATTGTTGCATGGTTAAACAAACGGGTCTCCAAGATGGATTCAAGTTGTTGTTCACGACTTCTGTTTTGCAAATCGGAATAAAACCTCCGGTCTCAACATTCCTCGATATTTTTAAGAAAGGATCCTGAAAATTTAGGTATACAAACATTAGGATGTATTAATATTTCACTTTTTAAAAATACACCTAAACACCAAGAATCGTCTCTCAAACAACACTTACACTTTTAGAAAACAAATCCTTGTTTTCTAGATCCGTACAACGAAATGTCATCTCTACAACATTCTTTGAAGCAACACATTCCTCCGCACGGATTGTAAGTGTACCCAAATTACCACGTCCACGACCATTATTATGAATGTTCAGAGTCAAAGTTCGATTTTGTTTTGTCACAATCTGTCATGTATATTTGACATAGGACATGTTAATGAATAAGAATATCTATATACCAAATATCAACCTCGTAAATGAATAAGACTTCATACAAACTCAAAGTTTGAACATATGAGATAAAGGTAAATAATAAGAATTTCAAATGTGTGTATACACAATTTGGTACCACAATTTCATAAGAAACAAACTCACCTCAGAGACAACACAACTAGCTTCGCCAAGGAAATCTTGGTCGGTCAACTTCAATGTCTAAAAAATGATAGATAAAGAAAATTGAAATTGACCATATAAAAATGCTATACCCAAATTTAAAGTAAACATATCATTAGAACTACATAGGATGTAAATCCTATATATTTCCTCACAAATTCTTGTAGAAAATATTGTAAATTTGTGTTGATATATCTTCATCGTAGGAAAATATACATTTTCTTTTTTAATCTTATGGAAATAGACATACCTTCACGGATACATTATGGTACTTTGTATCAACATCATACACGTGAAAGCTGGACAAAATATAGCCACACAAATCAAAACAAACATTGAAGATAAACTAATAAAAAATCTCTACAAATTTATTTATCACATTGAAATAATTACAAAAAACAAGATAACTTACATCAATGGTTGAACTATCTCAAATTGATATGTAATGTCGATCTTCTGAATCCATGTGGGATTTAGATCATTCATTACCACTTCAGTTCGACCAAGTTCTTCGAGCTTACCATCCTTTCCTTTGGTAAAAACTACTGCCATAGGATCACTCTGCAAGAAAGAAAAAGGAATTGAGATTTGGGGTAACACACATTAATAATTTAAATGAATAGACTCACTACTAGCTAGCTCGAAAAATATTTAGTATTAATGATTTACACTGTTACACATTTTTAAATCCTTTATATATAGAAACAATGAGTCTTTTTAAATTTAATTTTTTTTTTTTTTTTGATTTCCCAAGGGTTTAATCCCTTTCGAGGCGCGTCAGGCATATAAGGTAGGAACCTCTCCCAACAGGGATTCGAACCTGAGTCCGCTACTTTGTAGTGACTAGTCCCTTCCACTAGACCTTAAATGAGGAATATTTATTGAAAAAAAATGTAAAGCATAGTTATTGAATTGGTCTTATTACCATGAAGAATTGCATATTACATTGATGACAAAGTAAGACAATATAAAAAAAAATATAATCAAGAACTAATGGAAACACTTCAAGATTTTTCTTTTACCTTTGATAGGATATCAAGATCAAGCAACTTTGAAGCTGATAGGCACAACTGTAGTAGACAAGTAGGAAAAAATGTTAAAAGAATCAGATCCATGAAAAAGAATTCTCAAGATTTTTGAAAATTTGTAAATTTATAAAAATTGTGTTCGGAATTTAAATAATAAATATATTAATATGTAATAATTTATATTTATACATGTGTGGTTTGTGATGATATTAAGAATAAAAAAAAAAAATTGTTGGATGTAAAAAAAAATATTGAAGAGAAATAATTTTGTATATCCGTTGTATTATTCGCCTGATGCAATATATAGAGAAAACCGTGTTGCTCCCTAAGTTTTAGGGGTAGCTGTAGAACAAGATTTCATCCTCAATATATGGTTATAATAAGTAAAATTAAGTAGAAATTGAGTTGATTGTATTACACCATGGGCCTTTGGTTAGAATTTCATTACTTCATCAATTTTGGAAGCGTAACTTCTCTACAATTGATGATGTGCTGGAATTCCAGCCATAAAATCTATACAACTTTGGAGATCTCAAAAGTGATGACGTTATCGCAATTGATGTTGTATTTGTAAAGACAATATAATTATTTTGGAGATCTCAAAGGTTGATGACGTTATCTAGGGGTGGGCGCGGGTCGGGTATTGGGTATTTCGGGTCGGGTACCCGACCTGACGGGTAGTGAATTTTCACATCTGAAACCTGACCCGATCTGGCGGGTACCCGAACTTCGAGTACCCGCAATTTTCGGGTATTTCGGGTATTGGGTTTCGGGTACCCGAAATTTCACTTTTTTTTTTTTGAAGAATTTTTTTTTAACATGTATGTATGTAAAATTATAAATAAATGAATTCAAACATTAATTATACACAGTAACTTCAAAACAAAACAACACAAATGTCTCACCTTCAAGATTCAAGTATTCAATAAATTACAATCAAATCAAACTCCAAGTCTCAAAACATCAAAATATTAAATATCACAATCGGATGAAAGTTACAACTTACAATAGACATAGACACAAAATCACAAATCACATCCAACAATATTTAACTCATCATTCGCATGAAAGTTACATTTTAACAATATTCAACAATTTTTTTTTTAAATACCCGAACGGGTCCCGAAATACATGTTCGGGTGTGAATCTAATATCCAATATCCAACCCGACCGAACCCGAATGTCAAAATACCCGTTTTTTTGTCTCAAACGGGTCAGAACGGGTCCCAAGAAACCCAACCCAAACACCCACCCCTAACGTTATCGCAATTGATATTGTATTTTGGTAAAGAAAATATAATCACATGGTAGATCAAATCTATCAAGGTTAAAAAAATCCCTAAAATTATAGTTGGCAAAACATGCCTAGAAGTTTTCGAAAACTTCCGTCACTCAAATTAATAAAATTAAAAAATAATAATTGTTCACGAAATATTTATAAAATATACACTATATAATAGTAATTTAAAAGGCATGACACCTCAATTGGTGTGGAGAGTGCATATTCCCCTCTAACCCTGAAGAAGTAATCGACGGCGTCGTTGAGGCCTCCGCCGCCATCCACACCCTGAGTCCCCGGAATGTACCCACCACCCACCGCCTGTTGGCCGCCCTCCACATCAGAAAAGCAATTCCCCATTTTAATATTGTACTATATTTTATATCAATGTATATCTATATCTATATCTATATATATATAAGTATGTTTCTTATGAAATCTCTCTTAAGAATTATTTTTCATTTCTCTCTAAAAACCTAGTTTTTTTTTTTTTAAGGACTCTAAAAACCTAGTTTTAAATACATTAGAAAACCGCGTTTTATTTTTAAACGGTCCCGAAAATTCAGACTCCTTTCCCATATTTAATTGTATATAAATGAACTATTTCCCTTTTTCCCCTAAATATAGTAAAAGCAATAAATAATTTGTGTACAGATATGCGTTAGGTTGTTTCATCGCAACTACAGTATACATATACATATATATATATGTATGTATTTATTTGTACAATATTTGAATTTGTTAGTTTTCCAACAAATTTCCTAAATACAATTCTCCTTGGATTTTTCGTTTTACTTTTTGGGATAATTTATTCTCCTCGGTTGACTAGTTTCCAATTGGAAACTTGTTCTCCGTCCACCAGTAAATTGTTTGTTTATTTATCTTTCTCTTTGAAATATTATTTGGTGCATTCTTTTTTTCTTTTCTTTTTTATAAATTACTTTGGTGCATTCATTGTGCACAAATTCAGATAATTTGATTTGACGCAATATAAGGAGAAAATGAATGTAATTTCGGCTTAATTTTATTATGCACCCTAGAAACATGCTAAATTTTCAATCTGCATCCTCGGAAAAATTATAGAGCAAATTGCACCCGTAGAAACGTACCATATTTGACTTGACTTAATTTCACTTTGTACCCTTATCATTTTTCAGACCATTCGACTCGACGTTGGGAGGATATTTTGGTTCATTTAGGTTTAATATCACCTTCTATTATTTTCCTCCAAATTTTTCCACCAAAATTAAGAACTCGCCAACATTGCGTATCTACATACCCTTCGTTTTTCTTCGAAAATTCATTGTTTAAGAGCCTTCTAACTTCAATCTAATGTTTTCAGCCATACATGATGGTGATCTTGCTCTGAATTCAAAGTTCATCGAGTGAAAAATAAAATACCATAAATTTTAACTTATATAAATGGGAGATTTTAGAAAGAACTATTATTTTAGGGTTATTTTTTGAATAATTTATCAATTTTACCCTAATTAATTAGTTGCATATCTCACTCACGTCATGTTGTTATTCGATGAAATTTGGGTGATATTTAATGATAATGGACTAAAATAACACCCCCTCCCCCCGCAAGTCAAATCATCAGAAATACGATCAGGGTGCAAAGTGAAGCGAATATATTGTTTCTAGAGTGCAACTATTATTAAATTTTGTTGATGGTGCAAAGTGAAAAATAAGCTTAATTCCTCAGTGTAGAATGAGATTAAACCGTATAAAAAATAGTTTATCAAAAGCTAAATGTCTTGCATTTATGATTTCCTAAAAAAATGTTTTGAATTTATGATGTTTTAAAATTTTAAAAAATATAGTGATGTTTAATACTAAGAAATTATTGTGAAATTAAATAACCTAACCAGATTATCTATTATAAAAATTTAAAATTTATTTTCAATTGGTTGAATTAGAAAAAGACCGGCATGCCATATTTAATTAATTAATGGGAGACGAAACTTATAAGGTCCCCTAAAGACGACTAGAAGTTAGAAGTTAGAATGATTGAAAAGTATATACTATAGACGTCAACACAAAATTAAAGAAAGCAAAGTGGATAAAATTAGATCACGTCATCGCAGTCCAACGTCACGGAGCTATCGTCATTTACACGTGTATTACGGACCATTGTATATTTCTAGGTAAAGGAAGAAATTGATGTAATTACACACCCATTATTAAGTATTTTTATCATGAATTCGAGAGGTGTATTTTTATTAATGTGAGTTCTTTTCTTTTTTTTTTTTTTTTTTTTCTGATATATTATTGGGATTTGATGATTCATTTTATTTATAAAATGATTGTAACTCAATATATATGTAATTTGGTGATATTGACGTAATTATTATTGTAATGATCATTTCTCTCAAACAGATAAGAATTGCAGCAGATTGATAGCATTGATTCATCAAGAAACAAACAAACAAGAAGAGAGTTGGACTTTTTTTTTTTTTTTATATTCCAGATGTTCAAAGCTTACACTAGACAAATTCTGGACCCTCAGAACCTTTGTTCTAGAATCCTGAAGGATGAAAATCGCATGATGTGTCTCCATCAAGCCTCGGGATCTCACCATACTGCTGTACACTCTGCGCACAAAGGGGTCTTCACCACAATTGACCCTTAGACAGACTCATGAAAATGCTTCCATCCAAGTTCCAAATGGGATTCGAACCACCACCCTTGCCGCTGGAGCAAACCTTATAAATTGTTGGTCAGCCAATTGGAGATATGCCATGGGGGTAGAGTTGGACTTTTCTGCTATTAGGACTCTTTGTGCTAAATATAAATTAGGTCTCCCCTTAATTACCGTTAGATCAAAGTTATTTTGATCTCAACCCTTCAACTTTTTTATTGGCAATCTGTATAATAGGTTGTTGTACTTTCTACATTTTCAGTTTCTTAAAATATTAAAGCGTTTTGGGCTTTTGGCACTTTTCATCCTGGAATTATAGGATTTTGACACTTTGCACCCTATCTTAAAGTTTTGACACTTTGCATTCTGAAAATACAATTTAGTTGGCACTTTACACCCTAGTGTGTGTTTTGAAGAAAAAATTAATTGATTGAAGATTATAATAATTATTTTCGAATATTTTTTGCACTTTAAACCCTAAAAGTATAGATTTTGACACTTTGCACTATGAAATATAAAATATTGATACTTTGCATCCAAAAAATATAATTTCTGGCATTTTATATTTCAGGGTGCAAAGTGCCAAAACTTTTAAGTCAGGGTGCAAAGGGCTAAAACCCTTGGATTTTTGGCATTTTGCATCCTGGAATTATAGGGTTTTGGCACTTTGCACCCTGACTTAAAATTTTTGGCACTTTGCACCTCTGGAAATATAATTTATATGGCACTTTGCACCCTAGTGTGTGTTTCAGTGAGAAAATTCATTGGTAAAAGAGTAGAATATTTCACTTTGTACCTTGACAATATATATTTTTCACCCTTAAAATATAAAATGTTGGCATTTTGCACCCTAAAATTATAAAATATTAGCATTTTCACCCCGATTTAAATTTTTTGGCACTTTTCTTAAAATGTTGACATTTTGCACCCTAATGTATTTTTCTTAAAAAAAACCAAACTCATGGATGTCTGTGATGTAGAGATAAAATGGTCATTTTTATGCGCAACAATCATAAACATGTTATTCCAAATTTATTTTACTTTATAATATCTTATTTTAACATTTTCTCTCAGTAAAATTTAGATTAAAAAAAAAGACATTGTCTTCATTTTATTTTTAATTATCCTCTAGATTGTTTGCTTTATATCTAAAATACATTTTTACATATCTAACATATTATTATATTTTTACATAATTTAGATTATCATATTAAGTCGGGGGTTGAAAATGTCTGAAATTATATTTTTTCGGTGCAAAGTGCCAATATTCAATATTTCAAAGTGCAAAGTAACAAAATCTATAGTTTTAGGGAGCAAAATGCCAAAAATATTCGAAAATAACTATTATACCCTTCAATCAATGAATTTTTTCTTCAAAATACACTAGGGTGCAAAGTGCCAAAACTTTTAAGTTAAGGTGTAAAGTGCCAAAATCCTATAATTTCATGGTGCAAAGTGCCAAAAACCCAAATATTAAATAAGGATATTAGAAAGAAATAAAAAAAAAACACCCTTCAATCGAAAAATATCTTAACTTTTTGGCTTCTGGATATATTGCTTTACCCAGCAAGGGGACGGGGTATGGTATGGGGAATGGGTGGGTGGGGGTTGGCTGAGGTGAATTTAAATTTCACATTTAGTCCTAATCTTTATAACATTTATTTAATTATTAAGTCTAATTTTTTTTAGAACAATTATTAAATTGAGTCATAAAACTTCTAAATTAAATCAGTTTCATTCTTAACATTTTGAATTTATGATCCTTAAGTAATTAGAATTGATGAAGCAAATTATTTTGTTTGCTGCTTCAGAGAACTGTTACATCCATCCTGATTAATACATATAGCAGTTCCAATATAATTCTCGTGTTTTAAATTTTAAAATTTAACTTTCAAAATAAATAAGTGATAATTTATAAATACTTACACTATGTATGGTACTTAAATTTTAGTGCTGAAAGTTTTACGATCAACAGATCTAATATGTCAAGAAATTGATTTATTTTATATGATTTGCGATTCAGTTGATTATTAATTTGGACGTAATAATATAATTATTTAAAAATTAGGATTAAGTACACAATATTTTCTAAATTTCATTATTTGCAGGAAAGCCCTCTTCTACCTCACTCTCATTTTCACCTACCCTGCCCAACCCACCGCGTCCCTTGGCCCTAATTAACCACCCCATCCCTTCCACCACGTAATTCACGTGATTTAATTAATTGATAGCACGATTGACCCTAGACATTCAGGGCTCAGGCGAGTTTTCAAATCATGGCCCCATGCTATAACTAAAAAATATATTTAAATTTATTAATTTATTTTTTAAAATGTAAAAATACTAATTAAATATTGATATATTATTTTTATAATATTTTATTTTCTAGATAGATAATAAATGATAAATTCACTTAATCTCTGACATAATTAATAGTGTATATATTCTTAATTTTGAAAACGTTTTGGTTGCTGAAGCAAATTTTACAAGTAGATTAAATATAATTCCACAAAAATGAAAGAAAATACACATACTATTAACAGGGGTGAAGTTAGACCAATTTTATTGGGGGGCGAGATTAATTCGTGCAATGTACTAGGTAAAGAAAATAATAAATAAAAAAGTGTATTATAAAAAAAATTATTCTTTTTAATAAACAAAAATTTTAAAAGAATACTTATTAAGAAAAAAATCAAAAAAGAATCATTAAGAAATATAAAAGATTTAAAAAATAATTACTATGAAAGAAAAGAGACGAACAATTATTAAGAGAGAAAAAAAGTCAAAAGAAGATGGATACAATTTAAAAAAAAAAAAAAATCACTATTGGGTTTTGAAACTCAATTCTCACATTCATGACGAGAGTCTCTAATCATGTAAGTGAGCTACGGGACATGTATTGTACATGAACTAATAAAACTAATAAAATTTATTTTACAAAATTTTTTGGAGGACATAAATTTTTGGGGTATAGGCGTCGGCCCAAATTGCCTGGTACTTGTGCCTACTCTAATTGATAGCAATAATACTCTATGTAACTATTGTTTGTACCTAAAAAATCACCCTCGATTAATCGAGGAATGACGGCTCGATAACAGGCCGAAAATCAACAATGGGCCGAACCAATAGAGCAAATTGAATTGGATCGGGTTAGGTTCACTTTGGTCCGAAAATTGATCCGACCGAAATCATTAAACGGGTCACGAGCCCAATTTTAGATACGGCCCAATGTTTTATAATTAATTTACTTTGGCCAAGTATAAATCGGCCCATATAATAATTAAGGCCACTAAGTAATTAATTAAATAATTAATTACAATTATCACATGAGGATTAATGGCCTAATCACTCCCAACCGATCCGAAATGGCCCGAAATGCCATGGCCCAGCCGATGAGATTGGCCCAATAGTGAAAGGACTATTTAATTAATTATTAAGATAATTAATTAAAGTTAGAGATAATAACAAAAGCCATATAATTAGTTGGCTATTGGAACACAACCACCTCCCAATAATATCTCAAAGTGGTTACATAAGAGTAATTGGCAGTACACGTTTATTTCATCTCAAATTCGAATCTGAAAATTGAATAAAGAAGAAGAAGGAAGAAATAAACTGCCAAGTAGTGGAGGAAGTGGAGGAATTCATAAGTAGTGGAGATAGTGGGTAAAATAGGCCATCAAGGGAACAGTTTTCAGCCATCAGCTCTCGATTTCCAGCCTATAAATACGAACAGGCCGCCATACGCGCAAGACACACACACAACTCAATTTGCAAATTTCAGTCTACACTGATCGGCTCTACGCCTCACCGGAAGTCCAGCACACCGCTGCTTCTCTCGTCAGCAAACACCTGTTAATCCCTTGATATCAACCGTCCCTCCTCAGCCACCAGCGTTCCCTGACCGCCTGAAGTCTTGCCGCCGCCGCCGCCGCTCAAAGTCAGCCGCCGCCGCCGCTTCCTCCGTCAGTTGACGCTGTCTCGAGCGAAACCCCTTGATAGCGAGCAGATAACACGCTGTTTCTGTCAAGTTATCAGCCTGCCAACTCCTTGATATCAGTCTGTTGATCCTCAGCCACCAGCTATCCCTGACCGCCTGAAGGCCTGCCGCCGCCGCCGCTCAAAGTAAGCCGCCGCCGCCGCCGTCTTTCACCGTCAGCTGAAGCTGTCTCGAGCTAAACCACTCGATATCAACCAAGTAGCAAGCTGTTAACCGTCATGTAAGTGCCCACGTATTTATATGACAAACTCATCGAGTAGCCATCTGCCTGATGAGCTCGTCGTCAAGTAGCCATCTGCTTGACGGCTATCGGTTGAGTAGCCATCTGCTCCATTGATGCCCTTTTCAGTGGCCACCCGCTGATCAGGAGCCCGATTGATGGTCATCCATCAAGGTTGGGCGAACCATTGACGGTGGTCTTCCGTCGTCAATGTTACTTTCTGTCAACAAGCTGTTCTATCATGCATTATCAGCTCATCGGCGGGTTTACCTGCCGATCAAGGAGTTAATTTTCAGAACTTACTAGACTTATTAACTCATCTGGCAGATCATGCCAAAACAGGAGACTTTATCGTTTTGCATATTGTTGTAATATTTGTACATCGGGGAACTTACTGAATTTATTTTATTATTAATGGAAGTATTTTGGCTCGTATCTCTTGATTCTTTTACTACGATATGCTTTACGTTAACGGATTTCCATTAATATGTTGTCTTTTGTCAAGTGTATGTCTTCTGTCAAGGTGAATATTAAAACTGATTGATCGTCAAGTCATTTGCTGATTTACAAATCCGCTGATATGTCGAGCAGGCCATTGATTGGTCATGAGTTTTTGGCATTTAGGAGAGATTTTCATAAATTATTTAAGTCATGCGGCCAGGCAGGCATAGAAAAGAACTAGGGGTAGTGTTTGCTTACTCTGTCACAATCGTTTAGAAGTCAGCCTTATCAGGACAATCTATCTCGATATCAATATGTCTTTATCAGGACACTTATATTATTATTACACTGATATCAGCATTGTTGGTCCCAAGTGGTCAGTTGAGGTCTAGAGGGGAGGGGGGTGAATAGACCTCAAGACTTTAAAATTTTTCTTTAACTTTTCTTCTATAGAGTTCGCTTATCAGCAAAATAAGATGACTGAGCTGATTTTGCACTCAGCTTATCAGCAGAGTAAGCTGATCTTATTCGTGAGACTACTATGCTGATATAGCACTTAGCTTATTCAGTAAAGTAGACTACTATGCTGATTTTGCTCATCAAACTTATATAAGCAGAGTTTCAAACAATGATGCAGCGGATAATATATATGTGTTTTTCAAACAATGTTTTCAACTCAATTAAACTTTTAAAGCACAAAGAAAGTTTTACCCCAAGTTGGAAATTCCTCTATTTAAAAGACTCTTCTTTTAAAGCATTTACTTAGCTTATGAAATATGCAATGCAAGACAATTAAAGTAAATAACACAAGGAATTTTTATAGTGGTTATACAGGAACAAATCCTCTTAATCCACTCTTCCAAGTCACTTAGATCTTGGGTTATACTATAAACACAAAGTTTACAATATTTCTCCACTTACACCAAAACAACAAATGAGAAGGCTGTAAGCTCACAATAGGAAATCACTAAGAAGACCTATCCCCCGAAGTAATATCACTCACAAAGATGGATATCTACTTCTCACAACACTCAGTTGAATATCACTCAGATATACAAGGGTTTAATCTTGTTCTTCAACAATCAGCTTCGTCATAAGATGACTCCGCTTATGAAAAGATGACTCAACTGATGGATTCTTGCTCTAAAGATTTGATCTTGAAAGTGTGCAAGTCTCTCTTGAATCTTCAGTTCACCATCTATTTATACTCTTGGATTTGTAATTTTGCTTGTTGAAGGTTGGCAAAATTGCATTTTAGTCCTTGAGCAACGGTCATAATTTGAATGGTAACTTTTTCAGACTGTCGCACTGTTCACTGTACACTCTGCTGTACTTTCTGTCAGCAGCATTTAATGCACTTAGCTTGTTACCGTTGGAGAGTAGTTTGTTACCGTTGGAGAGCTTACTGACCGATTTTACTTAGCTGATGGGATCCACTCCGTTGATGATGCACTAGTCTGATCACTAGTCTTATGCACTAGTCTGATCACTAGTCTGATGCACTAGTCTTATGCACTAGTCTGATGCATTAGTCTGATCACTAGTCTTATGCACTAGTCTGATCACTAGTCTCATGCACTAGTCTGATGCACTAGTCTTATGCACTAGTCTGATCACTAGTCTCATGCACTAGTCTGATGCACTAGTCTCATGCACTAGTCTGATCACTAGTCATCTGATGATCACCCATCTCATTTCCACCAAGCTGATTTTCAATCTTTCACTAATATGATTTTCACTCTTCTCATAAGATTGAATCTTCATTTCTTGAATACTTCTGTTCCTGAATGATTTTCTTTTAAACCAAGTATCCAATCTTCAAAGGCTTACTAAGCTTCCGTAACTTAGTTGATGACACCTTTTTGTTATCATCAAAACCTTTTAACTAACTTAATTAACTCAACTGATAATTTCACTTAGCTGTTCTTGAGTTAATAAATTCTTCCAACAAGCATGTCCATTTTTAAATCGTTATGTTTGCACGCATAAACATTGGCACGCCCGCATTCATTTTATATCATATCGAGACATTCCTCGACGAGCCATTGGCTCGTCGAGGTATTTGCTGCCAGATTTACAACAAACAATATTTTGGCGCGCCTCGATGCCAAACATCCCTCAATGTCAGCTCCTCGATGCCAAGCATCCCTTGATGTCAGTTTTATCGTAAACAATATTTTGGCACTTCTTGATGCCAAGGGTTGCTCAACGTCGAGGTGCCATCTTTGTCAAAACAAACAACTATTACATTTATTTTGTTTAGTTAGAAAAAAATATATATATAAATGTCGCATTTGTCCTCTATGGACTATGATAAGTATAATGTTTAATAATTGACTAGAATATTGAATATGTTTATACCCACCAATATATATATATATATATATATATATATAAAGCATATCACCTCCTTGTAAAATTTTGAATGATCATTTTACCTAATTCCATTGGAAAGGGTAGACTAATTGCTTAAAAGGAAATTAATAAAATAAAACAGGACCTGAAAAGTTTTAGTTTTATGGGTGAACTAATTCAAATAAAATAACAAAGAGCTAGGGATAAAACGCATAAAATATAACACAGTAGGTGGGTAAATTGCTTCATTTAAAATAACACATGAAATAAGTCATTACATTTTTTTGGAGGTATATATAAAACTGGGAGGAAAGCGATAAATCTTTTCAATAATCAAAATGCTCTCCTTTTAAATATCTTAGAAAGTAAATTACCAATGACTCTATAAGTCCTTGTTGTAAGATATTTACAAATATTTTTTGTGAAAAAGTTTTACTAGTATTTATATATAATTTCCCAACAAAGTACATGTATTATATTACATTAACAAGATAAAAATTATACAATTGTTTTCCTTATTTAAGCATAAGGTAATTGAGAGACATTAAGAGGTTTGATATCTCTACTACGCACGTAAGTTAGAAATTGTGAAGGCAATTCTTCAAGTAGAGCTTGAACCACTGGAATTTGTCCGCCTACATAAAAACAAAAATTTGCCAGTTTACATTCAATATCAATTAATTAGTTATAAATATAAGCATTTGAAGGACTTTTTTAGAGTTTCAAATTCTAATAAAAATTCATGTTTTAATTGTTTAATTAATATGAACTTACTGTGCACTTCACGCATTGGGACAAACTGAACAATGTCTCTAGTAGCTATCTTTCCTGTAGAACTCTCCAGTCGACGCCCAGTATCAGCATCAAGGATCTGATATGATGATACAAATGAGAAAACATTACGTTTGTATTTCTAAATGTTATTTAGATTGAGTATTGGATCTACGTGGATATGCGTCAAAAGTGTAAATGAATCCATCTATATCCGAATTTGAATCCATTCGAGATCCATTCTTAGGTCCAATTTGGATCGAGATCCATATACAGAACATTTTTGTTATAGCAAACATGCAACACGACATTCTTACTAGAAAAAAAAAATCACAATAACGTCAACATACCTCCATTTCTTTGAAATCTGCATTGCCGACTCCCACAATAAGGATTGAAAGCGGCAAATCGGATGCTTTAACTAAGGCATCCATGGTTTCTTGGAGATTAGAAACTACACCATCCTATAATATTAAAAGTTACTAATTACACACAAATATTTACCCCCCAAAAAAAAAGCAAATACAAGTAGTATTTAGTAAAACTTACCGTTATGATCAACAAGACGTAATATTTGGGTTGTTGGGCAAAAACAGAGTGACTAGCAATATCTGCGGCCTTATTTATAACTTGACCAAAGAGTGTTGGCCCATGAAGATTCACATTGTGTAAAGCACTTGTATATGCACTCATAATACCTTCCACACCTACAACCTATTACAAAATCAAAAAAGAGAAAACTAAAATAAGTTTGAATCATTAATATCGATCATTGATAAATGGTAATTAATCTCTTGTCCCAAAATTACAAATGATAAATTATAACCTCGTAGTCGGATGGGCTTCCATTCAAGTTAAAACAATGAGATATTGAGCCATTGGGTGTTCTACCACCAAATCCCCAAGCAGGAAACTTTCTATCTGAATCATAAAATTGTATGACTTCCCCAACTTCCATTATAGCCTGTCACGAGTTTTCATATTAACAAATGAATACGACATATGTTAGGAGCTTATAACAATTTTATAATTTTTAATGTCTAAAACAATACGGACTATACTTTAATAAATGGTTACCTGTTGGTAGGAATTGAGGCGACCTGAAGGATCAATGTAATGTAGTGAATCGGGACTTGTAGGATTTCCGTTAGAAGCTAGACAATTTAAATATACATACATTAATTAATTAGAACTTCTAAATATTTAATGTAAATTAGTAGGCAGTAGCGTGAAAGAAATTTAAATTTGAAATAGTCTGGATACATACCCGTAAAATCAACAGCAACCATAAAATTAAGTTCGAATCCACTAGAGATGTAGTCAAGGAAGGTGTATAGTTGTTTCTCGACAAATCCATCAACAAAAATTTTACCCTTCAAAACCTGAAGTCAAGGTATATATAAGATATAATTTTAAAAAATTTCTAATATATTTTCGAAATAAAGATAAAACTAAGGAGAGTGTCAAACCTTTTCACGGCGTCCTGGGAAACTAAAGTTTGCACCGGCTTTAGTTTGATGAAGAGTTTCTAGTTCTGCAACTGATTTTTGTAATTTTCTGATTGAAAGAAGTACATCGATACATTATTATAATTAATTTGGTAGGAACTTTAATTGAAAATTAATAAGTACTCAATCTAACAAGAAACCATGCAAATTAATGAATAAAAAAATACCCGATTAGATGATGTCTACCACTATCATCGAAATCAAAACACTCAATTACCAATGGATTATCCTGCAAAATGTAAAGAGAATGAAAACTAAGAAAAATAAAAAGAATATGACTCTAAAACAATAAGCTTATGAGGACATTCACATGAAATGTGAGTTCAAGATAAACTTTTCACTATGATTTATTATTTATAATTCATAATCATTTCAAATAGATCATGAGAAATATCATAATGGTCGTAAAAAACAGAACATATTTAAGCATGGTTATTACGTATTTCATTAAAAGTACTTTAAATTGTGAAAGATATGCTGATACCAAGAATTTACCTTGCTCGTGAATTGTTGCATGGTTAGACAAACGGGTTTCCAAGCTGGATTCAAGTTGTTGTTCACGACTTCCGTTTTGTAAATCGGAATAAAACCTCCGGTCTCAGCAATCCTAGATATTCTTAAGAAAGGATCCTGAAGATTTAGATATACAAATTTGAGGATATATTTTTACCATAAAAAAAAAGTTTAAAATGCACCTAACCCCAATAATCATGGCTCAGAAACACTTACACTTTTAGAAAATAAATCCTTGTTTTCTAGATCCGAACAACGAAATGTCATCTCTACAACATTCTTTGAAGCAACAGTTTCCTCCGCACGAACTGTAAGTGTTCCCAAATTACCACGTCCGCGGCCATTATGAATGTTCAAACTCAAACTCCGATGTTGTTTGGTCACGATCTATCATGTATAATTGACATAAGACAAATTAAAATTGCATTAATAATTCATAAATAATTGATAACTGAAACAAAAGTATATAAAAATCAATCAAATTCCAAACTCTCTAATAAATTAATATTTATACAACTTACAAACCTTATATTGAAATAAAAGTAACATATAAGAATCAAATGTATAAAACATAGTTATCATAATTTCATAAGAAATACTAGAAATAAACCAACCTCAGAGACAACACAACTGGCTTCACCAAGGAAATCTTGATCGTGTAACTTCAATGTCTGGAAATGATCGATTAATAGATCAATTTGAACTTATCCTTTTAGGAATTCTAATTGCCAAAATTTAAAGGACTCAAACTGCTATTTCCAACAAAGTTAAGTACATACCTTAGTGGATAGATTGTGGTATTTCGAGTCGACATCATACACGTGAAAGCTGGAGAAAAATTGTTAAAGAAGTCAACACAACTATTGAAGATAAGAATATTACCAAGAAAATCTCATAAAACATTGAAATCATGTTGAATTTATATGAAATAAGGTGACATACATCAATGGTTGAACTATTTCAAATTGATATGTAATGTTGATCTTCTGAATCCAGGTGGGATTTAGATCGTTCATTACCACTTCAGTTCGACCAAGTTCTTCGAGCTTACCATCCCTTGTTTTGGTGAAAACTACTGCCATAGGATCACTCTACAAAAAAGAACAAAAGAATTAGATTTGGGCATGAACGTAAGTTAAAATTTTAAAATGAATAGACTCAATGCTAGCTAGCTCAAAAAATATCTAGTTCATAAAGTATGATTGATAAATAGGTTAAAAAGAAAACTTCGGAACTTAGCAATTTGAACATGTAAAAGTTATAATAATATTTTATGTTAAAACTCCAAAAAATTTGTGTTTTATTATGACAAACTAACAAATCATTTCAACTTATTTAGATGGTTCTCGCGCTCTTAATGGAGAGGAATGGAAATCCATTTAGAAAAAATCCGAAAATAAGTATGGGACATAACTAAGTTATTTAATTTCTTTAAATCTTGAAAAGAGAAGAGTTATCCCTTTGTCCTATAACTATGTATGATAAATTACCTACTTACAAAGGTAATACTTTTTCAATTGTTTTTATTACCATGTAGGATTTCATATTACATTAATGGAGATAATAAGACAACATTAATATAAAGAAGTTTTAAGGAACTTGAAACATGTATAGTAAGATGATATCCCAAAGTCCAAATAAACCTTCGATTTTAATACCTTTGATATGATATCTAGATCGCGCAACTTTGAAGCTGATAGGCACAACTGTATTAAACAAATGTTAGAATCGAAATAAAACTACGTATATTAATAAAAAAAAAATGTATTTACTGTTAATGAAAGACACGAATAACAGCCGGCCAGTAAGGAGCGACAAGTATAAATTTTATTGCCCTTGATTGCTCAAATTCTATATACCTTCTAGCGCCTCAAGATGTTTCATGTGGTTGCGGAAATCAATCTAGGTTAAATAAAATCAAGACCGTGACACGGCAAAATTTGTATTTTTAGTTCATGGACCATCAACACTTTTTGATCTCATACTTTACAAAAGGAAGATATTAAAAATGCTTTGCACTTTTCGTTTTACACTTTATAAAATTAAACTTTAGGTCTTAAATTTTTAAAAGTACAGAGTAGGTCCCATAAAATAGCCCCTATGCAGCACTTTTGGACTCATATAATTGTCTCGATTTTACACCTTTGGTTCCAAAGAAGAAGCCAGGACTTGTAAAACATTGTCAAAAATATTAAAAGAACAATTTCATGAAGTACGAGCCGGATCAGAAGGATCGAGGATCCAATCTCCTAAAACGCAATTTCCCCCTCGAAGCTAAACCCAAAAAACTATCTATGTCATTTGAAATTCCTTCTACCAATTGACGCGGGCTAAATTGCACATGCCTTGTGATCGAAAAGTGTTATTCGATCACAAAATAATTATATAGCATTTACTTTGTGATTGGTTGAGTGCGACCAAACCAGATTTCGGCAACAACTACACAAGACACTGTGATAAAATTATAAAATAAATTTATAAAAGTATAAAATAATAACCTATTAGTAAACATTAATTGAAAATAATTTCTGTATATAGGTGTCATAATATTCACAAAAATCATTTTAGGGCACCTCAATTGGTGTGGAGAGTCCGTATGCCCCTTTAGCCCTGAAGAAATAGTCCACGGCGTCGTTCGGGTCACCGCCGCCGCCCACAAGCTGAGTCCTGGTAATGTCGCCACCAGGCCCGCCACCGACCGCTTGTTGACCTCCTTTAACATCTGAGAAGCAATTCCCCATGTATATATTTATGTAGTGTATCTAAATCTCTGTAATACTATTTTTTTTTTCTAATCCCACTCGTAAAACCTAGCTTTAAATACAATTCAGCAGAACCGCGTTTTATTTAAAACTTTTATTTTTACCTTTTTTATCATGCGTTTTATTTAATTGGCAGTGGCTCACGAAAATTCAGATCCGTTTCCAAATATAGTAATATACATTGGTTATAGCCAATGAACTTCTTTTGGTTTTTTGTTTTTTCTCTAAATATAGCAATAAATAATTTAATTGATAATGTATTATTACTATGTAAATTTGTACAAGATTGAATTGGTTTGGTTACCGAGTAGATTGTGGTGGGTGGATTTCCTACCAAATTTGAAATTTCCGAAAGTCTATTCTCCATTTCTCCTGCTCGGATTTTTCTTTTTTACTTTTCCTTGGTTGACTACTTTGGACCACGGTATTATTTCGTCTCCTAGTCAATGGTTTTTTTAAATGTCCTTTTTTTTTATTATACTAGTCGCTGTGGCACGCGGTACTCACGTGTATAAATTTATTTGAATGAAACGCGTTTTATGAAAAATAATTAATTTTCATAATGAGTTAGAATTGCATAACTAAAAGCAATAAGATTAAGAAAAGTGCAACTCACCAAATTTTGCTCAGGTTATGCATACACAATTGAGGGATACCTACAAACTTAGTGCCACGAAAGAAAAAATCTGAGAATAAAATTAGTAAAATCCCAATCAATGAAAATTAAAAACATGAGAACGTAGAGCACCAAACTACATCAACATTTGGAAAACATAAATTGGATTGTAGAAATAAGAAAAGCTAAACAAACATAAGCAAATGGATTACCCAATTAGTGAAAATTAAAATAATGATTTCAGATGTAAATATTTGATACTAACCCATATAATTCTTCTTGCTGAACTCCCCAGTACCCAAGACCAAATGATTCCTTCCAAAAACTTAATTTGGGCATAAAAAAGAAACTATAAAGTTAATATGAAGATCAAATGATTGAAGTTGAGAGTGATAATAAGCAATCAAAATAAAATTTGCAGGGAGAGAGAGAGAAAGGTGGTTTGGTGACTAATGGAAGTTGAGAATTGGATAAATTCAAATTTTCCTCCGGACGTGCAGGTGAGTGGGGGTAGAAGTTGAAATGAATTTAGTACAATATTTACCCTGATACTGAATACATGATTATTATGTACCAGGGTTAAATATGGAAAATACTTTTTTGGTATAACAACTGCTCGATTTTTCCTTTTCTTGACATTTTTGCCCTTGGATCTGAATTCTATAGTTTTTGTATTTCAAATTTTATGGGCAATTTGTGTAAATTTTTGAAAAAAACCGCCGTTTTGTGAGAGGAAAAAGCCTTTCTTTTTATTAGTAGTATAGATATTGAAATCAATTAAATTGCAATTATATTACTCTATTAATCAATATTGTTTAAATTTCCTTTGTTTTTTCTTTTTTAATAAAACGATCATTACAATAATATTACTGAATCATAAATCTATTGAATTATAATTATATTAAGAAAATTAATCATCAAATACTAGTAAAATATGAAAAAAATCAATATTAGTGGATGTTGAGCCCAAAATCTCTTGATTATGGGACATCAACCTTACCAACGAGATATGACCTAATTGACCTCTATGTTCTTTCTCTTTTTTCGTTGGATCGAGTTTAAATAGTCCATGTGGCAGCAGATTCGTACACGTTGGGAATTTTAAACTCTACTACCTATTCCTATGGAGCAAACATATACCATATCGCATGATTGGTTATTTTGGCAAGAGTATCATATTTTTTTTAAACTAGAAAAAGTAGAGTTTACAATGTTCATAATATGAGAATGTAACACATTTGAAGCAATGTTTTTAAAATCGGACTGGAGAGCGAACCGGTGAACCTACTGATTAGCGGTTTTACTGATCGAACCGGTCGAACCGTTGGTTTTAGGGAATTAACCGGACCGGACCAGCTTCCGGTTCGCGGTCGAACCGGTCGGACCGGCCGGTCCGGTGGTCCGATTTTAATAACATTGATTTGAAGTATAAAATTCACTAAAAAAAGTCCTGCCTCTTCAAGAGCTACTTAATTGGTTCCGTTTTAACCAATATGTTTTGCACAAAATGATCCAAATCCCGTAGTGATGGTACGCAAGTCTGAGATTATCTTCCCATATATGAAATCGATCGAGTTTCCCTAGCTACAATTACGAATAGTTTTATTCCAAACATGTTCACGAGCTTATTCAGCTGTGAGTAAGTTGACATCGCCTCCGCGGATGAAGGATCATGTGGTTTTCGGAAGAGGATCATATTATTAAATTTTTCTTGTTTTAAACTTTTAAACTCCATTTGCTATATTAAATAATAAAATTGAGTAATTCTAAAAGTCGCTAATTATGTGTAATCTTTAACATGTATGATATTTTAAAAGTCTTATATCATAGTATGTATAGTACTATTTAATATTATGAAATTATTGTTAAAATAATTCAACTATATATAATATTTATTATAATAAATTATCGTGTATTTAATTAATTTATAGGAGACGAAACTATATGTAGGGTCATTGGTAAGGAGTATGGACGACCGAGAATGGTTGATTATTATACTATGTCAAACACGAAGAAAACAAAAAGTGGATAAAATCATTTAGACCACGTCATGGCAGTCCTTCTTCATGTAGATATCGTCATTTTACACGACTAGATTTGTATGTAATGGAAGAATGGATGTAATTACGTATACATTAGCTATTTGGAAAAATTTTGCTCAAGCCTGGCTTGGCCAAACCCATCCAACCATTAAGCAAGTGTATTGTACTTGTTTTGTGATTGGTCACTTTCCTGGAAGTTACATACAATCTCAAAGCAAGTGTATTACACTTGCCATGTGATTAGTTTGGGTTCGGCCAAACCCGGTCTGAATAAGAATTTCCCTAGATATTTTTATCCTAAATTTAAAATTCAAAATTAGCATTTATCATAAATAATTGAACATTTAGAATATTATTTTGTTGGTCAAGTCACCTTTACAATTACATAGTTAGAAAATATTAAATTTTAACGTACATTCCAAGTTTTAAAGAAATAAGGAAATCAATAATATTAAACAACATGCTATTGATTAGAGTCTTCGGGATTAAAGGTCAGATGGGTCAAAAACGGATTAAATCGGATCAATTCATTTTATGTTTGTTAGAGTTGTGTATTTTACTTACCATATACATAGTTATTTTTTCAAATCTACTACTAAAAGTGTGAATGTTTTAAGTTTTTTTCTTTTTTTGTGAAGACAAAAATGCCCTTATTCAAATTGTTAAGTATATTAATAAAATATAATTAGACATGGATTTTCCTTAAATTTTTTAATCAAAAAGTTGGTAAGAAAATATTTTAAGAAAATTTATGACTTCCTTTTTTCTAACCAAGCACCATGAATATGGAAGAGGAAAAAAGATATGTTCAAATTAGCAGAAAAAATGCATATTTAGTCACCCAAGTTTAACTCTAAAAACACAATAGTCACTCAACTTTCAGAAATTATATATATAGTCACTACTAAAAGTGTGAATGTTTTAAGTTTTTTTCTTTTTTTGTGAAGACAAAAATGCCCTTATTCAAATTTCTAAATATATTAATAAAATGTAATTAGACATGGATTTTCCTTAAATTTTTTCTTCAAAAAGTTGGTAAGAAATATTTTAAGAAAATTTGTGACTTCCTTTTTTCTAACCAAGCACCATGAATATGGAAGGAAAAAAAAAAAGGTATATTAAAATTAGCGGAAAAAATGCATATTTAGTCACCCAAGTTTAACTCTAAACACACAATAGTCACTCAACTTTCAGAAATTATATATATAGTCACTCAAGTTACAATTAATAACATCACTCATCACCAACTCTTTCACATATGACGGACAAATAACGGAGTATCATCACGAGACAGGCACTAGCATTAAAACCAAATGATAAGGTAGGTGAAATAGTTTGAGTTACACTTAAAATGAGTTGAAAATTCAGTAAATACAGGTGAAATCAATGAGTAAAAACATGTGAAAATTGGTAAAATGAGTGAAATCAAATGAAGAAAGTTCAACCAACAAAAATAATGTCAAACAATTAGAAAAATGGGTTAAACCGAAAAAACTAAAGAAATCGATGAAAATACACATGATGAAATCAATAAAATGAATAACATTCATTAATGTGATATTTTATGACATAATTGAATTAATTTTACTCTGATTTAGAACAAAATACAACTGATGAATGTTTTAAGTTTTTTTCTTTTTTTGTGAAGACAAAAATTCCCTTATTCAAATTGTTAAGTATATTAAGAAAATGTAATTAGACATGGATTTTCCTTAAATTTTTTCATCAAAAAGTTGGTAAGAAAATTTGTGACTTCCTTTTTTCTAACCAAGCACCATGAATATGGAAGGAAAAAAAAAGGTATATTCAAATTAGCGGAAAAAATGCATATTTAGTCACCAAAGTTTATCTCTAAACACACAATAGTCACTCAACTTTAAGAAATAATATATATAGTCACTCAAGTTACAATTAATAACATTACTCATCACCAACTCTTTGACATGTGACGGACAAATAATGGAGTATTAAAATCAAATGATAAGGTAAGTGAAATAATTTGAGATACACTTAAAAGGAGTTGAAAATTCGGTAAATACAGGTGAAATCATTGAGTGAAAACATGTGAAAATTGGTAAAATGAGTGAAATCAATAAAATGAAGAAAGTTCAACCAACAAAAACAATGTCAAACAATTAGAAAAATGGTTTAAACCGAAAAAACTAAAGAAATCGATGAAAATACACATGATGAAATCAATAAATTGAATAACATTCATTAATGTGATATTTTATGACAAAATGGAATTAATTTCACTCTGATTTACAACAAAATACAACTGATGAATGTTTCAACTTTTTTTTTTCTTTTGTGAAGACAAAAATTCCCTTATTCAAATTGTTAAGTATATTAAGAAAATGTAATTAGACATGGATTTTCCTTAAATTTTTTCATCAAAAAGTTGGTAAGAAAATATTTTAAGAAAATTTGTGACTTCCTTTTTTCTAACCAAACACCATGAATATGGAAGGAAAAAAAATGTATATTCAAATTAGTGGAAAAAATGCATATTTAGTCACCGAAGTTTAAATCTAGACACACAATAGTCACTCAAGTTACAATTAATAACATTACTCATCACCAACTATTTGACATATGACGGACAAATAACGGAGTATCATCATGAGACAGGCACTAGCATTAAAACCAAATGATAAGGTAAGTGAAATAATTTGAGATACACTTAAAAGGAGTTGAAAATTCGGTAAATACAGGTGAAATCATTGAGTGAAAACATGTGAAAATTGGTAAAATGAGTGAAATCAATAAAATGAAGAAAGTTCAACCAGCAAAAACAATGTCAAACAATTAGAAAAATGGTTTAAACCAAAAAAACTAAAGAAATCGATGAAAATACACATGATGAAATCAATAAATTGAATAACATTAATTAATGTAATATTTTATGACATAATGGAATTAATTATACTTTGATTTACAACAAAATACAACTGAAATTAAATAAACACGTATAATGTATGTCCACTTTAAACCGGTGAAAAAAATAGGTGTGAAATTAAATACATTTGAAATCAATAAAAAAAATAGGATAAAATTTATGAAAAATAGATGAAAACGGGTAAAATCAGTTAAAACAAACGGGTCAAAATATGTAAAATCGATGAAAATTAATTCGAATGAAATTTCTAAGAAAAATGATGAAACCAGTGAAATCCAGTCAAATTGGGTAAAGCTGGTGAAAAAAGGGTAAAATCGGTCAAAAACGGAAAGTTGGTACGAACATATTTAATCAATGAAAAATTCTGGTGAATAACATGTGAAATTAGTTTAAAAACATGAAAAATAGGTAAAACGGGTTAAAATGCTAAAAACGAGTGAAATCGGTTAAAAAAAGAGTTTAATTGGTGAAATTGGTAGAAATATAGTTTAAACTGAAGAAAAACCAAAAGAAATCGACCAAAAACAAAAACAATGAAAAATATTATAACCGATAAAAAGAAAAGTTTCTAAAATAAAATAAATCGGTAAAAAAAGTTTAAGCAGTAAGAACATATGAATCGATTAAAGTTTGGGTGATATTTCTGAAGAATCGGATAAAATCAGTCAAAAAGCTTGAAGTCAGTGAAAATATATTTAACCAATGAAAAATTTAGGTGAATACTATGTGAAATAAGTGAAATAGGTGGAAACGAGTTAAACTTTAACCGACAAAAAAAGGTGAAATGGGAAGAAAATAGTTTAAATTGAAAAAAAGATCGACGAAACATGAAAAAACAATGAAACATGTTATAATCGATTAAAAAGTGAAAATTTTGATTAAAAAAAATTAAACAGTGAAAACATATGAATCGATGAAAATTCAGGAGAAATTGGTAAAAACTGGTGAAACCAGTAAGAAATAATGTTCGTGAAATAAATGAAAGTTAGGGTGAAATTTATGAAGAAACGATGAAACATGTGACGTCGGTGAATAATGGATAAACTTGACATGAAAACTACAATGATGGAATGAGCTAAATAATGTTCTTATAATCTTATTTTAGAATCAATTTTATAAGATTTAATGACTAAATCAGTCCTTATTTTTTATATTTTATTACAACTATTATAAGCAATCTTTTTTTTTTTTATAAACAATAATAATTAATAAAAATAATTTTTTTAAAGAATAAATTGACCTTTTATAAATATATGATATTCTATGAAATAAAAATAGTTAATTTTACTCTAATTTATGAAAAATACACATGAAATTAAAACTAGACACGTACAACGTACGTGCACTTTTCTAGTATAATTAAAAGGAAATTAGTGTAATGTTAAATAATCAAAATTACATAAAATACTTAAGTTGGGCTCCTGGGGTGCAGGGGCGGATTTAGCAAGGGATTGGTGGGATATGTAGATGACACTCAACTTTTTTTATTTTATTTTATTATAGTAGTAATATTATACCCAAAATAATTAAACTAATCTAAGTATTATAAGCCCAAAACACTTAAATAATTGAACTCAAACAACAATCAATTGAATCCAAAACACAAGTCAAAACTGAAATTATCTGCAATGAGGTAATTTATTACCCATTGGCTCAACTTTCGGTCCAACCCAAAGATTTGACTCACCACAAATAGTGTTATTAGAAATTGTAATTAAGCAACATACATGTTTTGAGCTATTTTGGAGTCATAACGGAATATCATATGTTATTAATGTAACTAGTGAGGGTTAATTTTATCAAACTTCATCTCCTATTCTTTTATATTTTCTCATATATTTATAATTTTATCTCTCATTACATCAAATTCCAAGATTCGTGCGACATGGGAAGCAACCGATACGGCGATACGGTTGACTTCTTAGTCTTTTAGAGAGAGATTTAGAGAAAGTATTGAAAATTAAAAGAACATACACATGTTTTAGCAATGTCTTCTACGTTAGAAGATGTTTAGATAACTTCTTTATATTTTCTAACGCTATTAGAACAAGACTTGACTTAAGGACATCTCAATTATCAGATTTGAAATTGAATTTACAAACTTATTTTTCTTGTTGTATTTTATTTTCGGAACTAAAAAAGAAACTATCGATTGTTCCACAATAAATTTTTCTGTTATAATAAAAAAATATGTCAAAATTTTTTTTGGTGAAAAATCTCGAATTTAAGCCAATTTTGAAATGGTTTTGGTTCGGTTTCGCGGATTTCAGTTTCCAAAAAAATGGTTTGGATAATTTATTTGAAACCTTTGAAACTCCACTTTGTTAATATTAGGGTTTGTGATTTTGAAATAGCTGAAATCCACTTGGATTGGACTTGAATGCTGGGGTTTGGGAAAAACAGTAGGTGGTAGGTATGAAATAGCTGAAACCCACTTGGATTGGACTTGAATGTTGGGGTTTGGGAAAAACAGTAGGTGTTAGATGAAATAGCTGAAACCCATTTGGATTGGACTTGAATGTTGGGGTTTGGGAAAAACAGTAGGTGGTAGGTATCAAATCAATGATTTTTTTATAGACTTTGGGGAAAAAGTAAGTGATAGGTATCAAATCAAAACTTTATAGATTTCAAGGGAAAATTCTTGTATAGACCTGATATTTCATAGACAATGAACAAACTAGTGCATTTACTAAATATATTTGTAAAATTTTGTGTATGGCCCATGAAAGACTGGGTCCATGCAAGAATTTTCGGGTTTCAAGATAGATCTATGATTAAGTTTATGATGAGTTTCATGAATCTGATGAAAATTCATTTGGAAGGACAAAACCCGTGAGACCGGACCAAAACACTTCCACATGCTCAATCTCATTTTGTAAATGTTATGTAAATAATAATCATATGTAAAAGCTAGATGAGATACATTAACGATGGTTTAAACAGTGCATCCAACAAAAATGTATTTCCACGTTAATAGTAATACAGTGTTCAACAAAATTTAGAAATCCTCCATTGAGAATTTGAGAGAAATGGTAACACAATTTACTCCGCCAAATAATATACAGAATAATCACACTAGTTCTGTATGCTCAGATCAACATCTATCACACATATCAAACAATTTCAACTCCTATACCTTCACAAAAATTGATACAAACATATAAATAAGTTAACAACCCTCTACAAATGCAAAAGCCATGAAATCGCAATCCGGTTTAAGCTATAAAATGGTATAAATTATCGAGAAATGGTAATTTCATTTCCACGATCTTCTTCACTAATATGTCTTTCCAATCTTCTCAGCCATATTTCATAGTTTACAGTATATGGTGTACCACAAAGACTGTCAATATAATCTGCAAAAGCTTTCAAAACCGCAGAAATATCACCAAGCTTCTGCTGAATAACCCTCCTCGACCAAGAAACTTCTCTCCATTGTAATGCTCCTTCAACCGAATCCAACACGGGTAAATCCCCACCTGAAGAAAAATAAAGCATATACACCAAACTCTCTGCATCCGAAGCAGAGAATAATTTCCCTTCCGTAAGAGCAGAAGTAGACGAGAAATGAAGATTTAATACAGGTCGGTCCCTTTCTTCTAAAATTGCGTGTCCCCAACCGATAAGTACATAATAAGGCTGGCTAACGCCAGATGTTACGTAGATAACGTTTTCTGGCCTTATATCGCCATGCCTAATTCCAGCTGAAGCAGTAGCTGAAAGAGCAGACAAACAATCATGACAACATTTGATAGCCTCGTTTGGACCAAATTGTCCAGTTCTTACAATTTCGGCTACAGTCCTCCCGACTGGACTCGTCACTAGGACAGGAGTAGCGGAATGTACTACTCGACCAGAGTCACTCAGTTCGGAAAGATACTTACTCGAAATACCTTTTTGTTTCATAAGACTTAATACTTTAGTTTGCCTCTGAACTTGATACCATAGTTTCATATCTTCCCATGCTGGCTCTAGATGTGAAGGATGGGAACCGATGTACAGGAACTGAGGCTTACTGGGATTTTCAAACGGAGATGCAATGTAAAATAGAATTTCCCCATCGTTCACAATTTCATTTATAAGATAACTTTTTTGAGAGTTTGAATCCTCTAATAATACTATGGATCCCACTTCTAGTTCTAGCTTACGTGACTTCTTAGATTCCACTTCCATTGATTCTTCTTGTATTTCTACGATTTCGGGAGAAGCAGCACGATGCTGGAAACGAAACAATCCATTTCCGTTTGTTGTTGTGTCACCCAACTGTCGCTCGATCCTCCTTTTTTGAAGCCGGGAACTATGGTCAGCAGCTAAATCTTCAATAGTGTTTTTAGGCATTCCGGCATATTGTGTTATAGAATGAAATGTAGCGTAAAGTACCTGTAAAGCACCAATGTCCCCCCAATTAGCATTTCCAAGCTTGTTCCAGATTCTATCGACTGGGGAAACCGTGATACGCGAGTGATTTTTAATCCATGTGGCGGCAGATTCATATACATGATTTAAATCAATGTCCAATTTACTGAGATCACCTTCAACTTTAACTACGCCACCATACTGAGGATCAACTAGAAGTACAAAAACAGAATTCAAACTCAGAGGAATATTTGATCTGCTAATACTTCTTGCAAGCAATACACGAAAAGCAAAGAATAAAGCTTCTGAGATAATGGAGAGAGGGGGAATGGATTCATTCTCTATTGAACCAAAAGTTCTAATATCTGGCCTTAGCAATGCTAATTCAATTATATCATCCCATTTCCCGTGTGGATGTCTTGGATTTTTTAGCATTATAGCTGTGGCACAAAGCCCTCCAACTTTACCTTTAGCGATGGCCTTTTCAGCTTGGTAAAATTTTAAATTATCGTCGTATAAAGAAGACACGTAGAAAGGCATTTGATCGTTTTCCGGTCCCCAGAAAGCTTCCCACAGGCAATTCACACTTGCATGCAGGAAATTTTCAAGAGCAAGATAAGCAGTTTCTTCATTGGTGCTAGATGTTGATGCGTAAATAGCACTAGGCATCCTAATCAGTTGCTGAAATGGAACCCCTTCTAATGCATAATCAAACTTCTGAAGGTCTATCAACTCAAAAGGAGCATCAAAGGTATCGTCAATCCAATTCGTAAGATTTGCTTTGAGGGTTTCACTATCGACAAACCTACGAAGAAACTCTTTCCTATCTTGGGTCCTAGTGCCTGATGAAATATTGGACTTTCTAGCTGCAGATTCAACTGAATCGCGATCTGGGGATATGCCTGAAAATATGATGATATTATACATTTTCATCAGTTATTTTACATTCGTCAGATATAATGGCATTTACTTTCCAGGCAATATGTCTTAGCTACATTACTTTTATTTTTTCTTGTCTAGTTTTCAATTCTGGAAAAGAAAACATAAGTTGAGAAGAATTACAAGTAATGGACACCGATGAATTAAAAAAAAAAAAAAGACAAGAGAAGGGAAGGGAAGTTTAGGCTCAAAATCTCTACAAAGGAAGAAAACAAGTTGATCGCATGTTGCCTGTGAATTATATCAATGTGACGGTGAGTAATAAACCACAGAGCTTTTAGCACCGTGATTGTCTTAAGGCAATTGATTAAGAATGTATGAACTTCAAGTTATAACAGAGTAGCTTCTTCCCACTTAAGTTCATTAATGAGAGGCAATACATATGCATATAGCATCGCAAAGATTCATTTATTTCTTTCTTCATTTTAACTCTATAAAGCTTCATTTATCAAGGCAAACACACGTGCAAGTTAAGTTTTATGTAGATAACAAAATGATCATATATATTCAATCTACGCCTATATTCATGGTTTATGATCACAGGGATATGTAGTTTTTGCTAAGAATTTCTCAGTTGTACGTCTGCAATCTGATATCCATAAATTACCAAATTCCAATATCAATATGTACATTATTTTCCACTCACTGCGATTATGTAAAATTGATTAAAACAACTTTCATGACGAGCAGAATCGTGATCTTTGCTAACAAAATCCTAGCATTAATGTCTGTTCGATCAAGGCACTCATACATGGATAGGAGTTTAAATTCAGCTACTCGTGATGACATGTAACCAACTTAACACTAAAAATCTGCACTACCTACAAAAATACACAAATTTCACTTCTACATAAACCACAAATGATTATAAGAATTCAATTTCTTAGTAAGGAGACCTAGGAGTCGTAAAATCTTGTTTTGAACACCCTCTGCCTGCATATATTTGTAATCCAGTACCAATTAATCCCCGAAAATCAACTAGGATATATACAAGCACTATCACCACCACCACCACCACAAAAATTGGTTATTGAAAATTCACAAATTGCTGCAAATAAGCTCAGTAAATTAAAAAGACTCAGGGTCAACAATCGGACATACTGAATCTGTAGTAGATCATTGAGTACATAGAAATTTTAACCTAATTGGATCAGTACAACCATGATAAACAAAAACACTTCAATTCTCATAACTCAAAATAAAATCATTAAAATAAAGGTAGAATCAGTAATAACTCAAGTCATACCAAGTCAAAGAACATATTTAGGGTTCAGAACGAAAGAAAATCAAAATTTACCTTCCATAGCAGAGAGGAAAACGAATTGAAATCAATGTTGTTCTAGATCCTTGACATCAGCTAGCAGTGATTCTTCATGCTCTCTACTTTCTCTCTCTATATATATATATACATATATACATTCTCTCTCATTCTCCCCCTGAGTGTATGTGTGTGTGTGTGTGTTTGTGAGTGCTCAAAATTAACAGAAGATTGGAATATTCTCCTTCTGCAATTTCTTCGTTAATTCCATAGATGTAATTTTAAAAAGAAATAGTAAACTAATTGCAGTGCTCTGTTTTTATTCCGGTGTCTGATTAGAAAGAAAGGAAAAGGTCGACGGCGACTACAGTGTTTTTAGTTGTACGTTGTGTTGATCAAGGTGTACTCGGGGCCGACATTTTAATTTCCTTCTGGCATTTTGCTCTTATTATATTTTTGGAATAAGAATTAAATGCAAGCAATAAATGTTATGGTTGGTCCCCTGAAAATTATTGTGGTAGGTAAAATTATGAGTACTAAAAAGATTTCTATATTAGAGAACGGGTTTGGGCTCGGCTTCAAAGCTTAAAATCACGCACCCTATCTAAGGCTGGAAAGGAAATTATGATTAAAGCAGTCATCCAAGCTATCCCTTCCTACCTTATGAGCTGCTTTAAGATCCCCGGTTACCTCATAAAAGAAATCGAGGCCATGATATCAAACTTCTGGTGGGATGAGAAAAGTGCTAAGAAGATACACTGGAAGAGCTGGACTTCGTTATGCAATAGTAAAAGGGACGGAGGCATTGGCTTTAGAGATCTAAACTCTTTCAACGTGGCTTTGCTTGCTAAACAAGCATGGCGAATTTTAGTATCACCTGATACTCTGTTAAGCCGCATCCTGAAGGCCCGGTACTTCCCTCATTCTAATATACTTGATTCACAACTTGGTTCGGCGCCCTCCCTTACTTGGCGCAGCATTTGGGACTCTATCGATCTAATTAAGAAAGGGGTACGGTGGAGAGTAGGGAATGGTAATAACATATGTATTTGGGGTGATAATTGGATCCCTAGGGATAACTCCTTCAAAATCATCTCTTCTCCTCGTCTTCTTCCGGTAAACGCAAAGGTTTCGGAGTTGTTTGATCAAGACTCTAGAATCTGGAACAGGGGACTCGTTGAAAGCCTTTTCATTAACGATGAGGCTCGGCTCATTCTCTCCATTCCACTCGGCAGATTAGATAGTCCGGATATCATGATTTGGCATTTTGAACGCAACGGAATTTTCACGGTCAAGTCGGCCTATAGGTTACACCGTTTCTTTAAAGAATTAGCTTCCAATTCCTTGTCGGGCAGCACCAGCTCCCCCCTTAATCCGATCTGGAATCGAATTTGGTCTTTAAGAACCCCGTCGAAGATTAAGCACTTCATGTGGTCCTGTTGTAAAGGTTCGCTCCCAGTCCGAAGTGCGCTGAAAAGGAGGAAAATAATCTGTGAAGATACTTGTCCTCGCTGCGAATCTGAAGAGGAATCAGTTCTTCATTGCCTGTTGCGCTGCTCCTTTGCAAGGCAATGTTGGGCTCTCTCCGGATTCGCGTATGCTCATTATATGCATGACTCTCCAGAGGTTAGTGATTGGTTTAATCATCTTTTTTCTTGCTTGGATCCTTCGGAATTGGGGGCTGCAATTTGTTTGGCTTGGTGGATCTGGTTTGGGCGAAATAAATTGCTTTGGGACAACAAATTATTTTTGCCGGATGAATTGGTTTCTCTTTCTCGGAACTTTTACCAAAGATTCAAGGAGTCCTCTTCTCGCATCACTCTCTTGACGGAGAACAGGCCTTCTCATTCGTCATGGACACCGGCAGCTGCTGGAAACTTTAAAATTAACGTGGACGCTGCTATTGATCGAATGATCAGGGGCTGTTTTGGCATAGGTATCATTATCCGAAATCAGTTTGGTAAGTGTGTTCAATGGAAGTCTGTTAAGTTTGATTACCTACTGGATCCTGAATCTGCCGAAGCCTTTGCCATGATGAAAGGATTGGAGCTTGGTATTCTGATGGGGATTACGAAAATTGAATTAGAAGGTGATTGTTGCTCCGTGGTTAATGCCATCAACAAGGATAGAGACACGCATTCTTTCCATCCTTTGGGTGCGATTTTTGATGACATAAGTTCGTTAGCTGCTTCACTTGAGTTTTTCTCATGCTCTCATGTGTTTAGAGAAAGCAACTCGGTGGCTCACGCGTTAGCAAAGTTAGCTTTTTCTAGTTTTTCGGACACTGTTGTCCTCCCCGGCTTTATTTGTGATCTTGTTAACATTGATATTACTCATTAATATATTTACCTACGGGTTTTCTCAAAAAAAAAAAAAAAAAAAAAAAAAAAAAAGATTTCTATATTAAGTTATGAACTTATGATGGAGTCCTCTTCACATGTTTTATTACTGGTCTTTCGAATTTGTTATTTTAAGTATTTAAGTAGATATTGAAATGATGGAGTGAATAGTAAATTAACTCCCTGTGTTATTTTAAATAGGTAATTTAACTTCCTGTGATAAATAAAAGGGCAAAATACCTCCCTGTGATATCCTAAATAGGCAATTTAACTCCCTGTAATAAGAAAAAGGGCAAAATGCCTCCCTGTATTTTTATAAAAGAAGCACATTGTCTCCCTCTAAATTGTTCATTTATTCATATCACATGGAGGTAAATTGCTCATTATTTCATTTCACAGGGAGGAAAATTGCATATTTTTATATCACAAGGAGGTAAATTGCTCATTATTCATTTCATAGGGAGTTAAATTGCCTAATTTTATTTCAAAGGGAGGTAAATTGCCCATTAGACATATCACAGGGAGTTAACATGCAAAAAACCCGAAATGATGTCTCATCTAATTATAAATAATGAATGTATTTTAAAAAAAATTATATAATACTCTATATTTTAATTTAATAAAAATTTGGCGTGCTATCTTTTTTGTTTTATAAATAATTCCATTAGACTAAAAGAAAGATCTTATAACAACAAAAATGGGGTATCTCCATCACACAAAACAATAACGGGAATTAATTGACAAGGAATACAATAAAGAGGCTCTGACCAATTATTCATTGACGCCCAAGCGGCAAAATTTGAGCCTTAGAGGGTGAATCGGATTCGCCATTTTGGCCAACAAACCTAATGTTGATTTTTACCCAATCGGATCATGAATAATTCGATCCAATTAAATAAAATGAAACCGAGCTTATTCGAATAAGTTGTGGAATTCGGTGATTTTATATTTTTAATATATTTTAGAAATATTTTACATAAAATATGAGGATCACATGACAAATATTATTTTAATCTATACAAAAGAGAGAGAAAGCAAATCATACCGAAAGTTTTATGTCAATCGTCTTTGCAGTTGTTGGGATAAGATCAACAAACTTTCTTAATCTTTTTAACCCATGATCTTCAATCCCGTTTCTCCTTCTATTAGTGGGTGTGCACTAACCTTTTTAGTTTGAATAATTAAACTCTAGAAATTGGAA
Source organism: Penstemon barbatus (assembly GCA_003313485.2). Classification (NCBI taxonomy): domain Eukaryota; kingdom Viridiplantae; phylum Streptophyta; class Magnoliopsida; order Lamiales; family Plantaginaceae; genus Penstemon; species Penstemon barbatus. The sequence continues at coordinate 17,132,544 of CM064883.1, read as the reverse complement.
GAGCAAATCTCTCCTAATTCTAAGGTGATAGGTCGATTTTCTTTGTTGAGAAAAGGAGAGAGATTTTCTTGCTTTTGTTACAAAATTGTATCATGTAAAAAACTTGTATTTTTAGAAAAGAGATATATCTCATAAATATAGATATGTCATACATATCCTCTTTTCTTATCTTTCTCAACTACTTTCTTCTAACTCAAATATGATTGCATTTCATTCCTGCTACGTAATTGTATTATTATGAGTATATCATATATAATCATAAAATGTATTTTCCTATTAAGAAAATTCCTACATAAATTTAATTTAGTCAATTGTCATATTTTTATTCATCAATTAAATATCGCAATTAATTCATCATATATATTTTAGAAAAATAATTTTCCAAAAGATATCGAGAGTTTAATCATTCTTATTATAGGTTCAATCGTAGAATAATAAAAGTGGGGATCGGGACCTATGGACATGTAATTTCAAACTCCAATAAATAAAATACTTAATTAAATTCATTAATTAATATGTTCAATTTATTAATTCCAAGTAACTCCACTAAGGACCTGGAATTACACTTTTATTCTTACAATATATTTTACTCGCAAGATCAAAGTGTCTATTGATATTATCATTACATTGATTTAACCTTCCAAGAATTGATTCATAATTAAAGCCAGACGAAGTTACTGTTTTGACCACTGTTTTGAAAACCGGACCGGACCGGTCGATTGAACCAGTTCAACCGCTAACCGGTCATCAATCCGGTCCGGTTTACCCCTAAAAACCAGTTCTTAAATTAACCAGTGTGAACCGGTAAAACCAGTGAACCAGTGGTTCACTTAATTTTTTTTTAAATTTAGAGTTTTTTTGGTTATTATTATTTATTTGAACTCTTGTTCAACATTTAATAGGATTACATTTATATATTTTGATTGAAATAACATTCATTATTTTAGTGTTTTAACAATCAATGAGGAACAAAATAATGCAATATTACACTTTTTTTTCACATAAAAAAGTACATAGCCATTTTCTCATCATTGTGAATAATATTATTTTTTGTATGAAATTATGCAAATTTCAATTACCATATAAACATCAACTTACAACAATAGAACCCAAATGAATAATCCAAAACTTTGAAAATGAGATGAATTTTTAATTTTATTGTCTTGTTTTGAATGTATGTATTTTTTAGGGATACTTGAGATTTATATTTTTGACATTGATCTTAATGTTTAAGACATTTTGATTATTTGCATGAAACAAAAAAAAATTATATTGACAAAGAATGATTTTTTTAATTATAATTGTATTTTAGATAATCTAAAAATATATATATAAATATTACATAATAATAAAGTCACACCGGTTATACCGATCGAACCAGTGGTCGACCCGATCTAACCGATCGAACCAGTAACCAGTAGAGTTTCCGATTCAATGACCGGTCCGGTTTTAAAAACACTGGTTTTGACTCTTTAATTATTTTTAATCCTTAAGTTCAACTAATTCACTAGTGAACAGTTTGATTTATAAATATTTTCACAAACCAGAGTACTCGAACTGTCCAGTTTAAGAATTAACACTTAAAGAATTCAATATATCTATAGTGCACATTCTCAGCCATTTATCTCAACAAACTTTCAAGACATAAATGTTTGATATGATTAACAAACAAGTCACTACATATGAGTCAAAAGGACTCGCTGACACAAGCACGAGTTTATGTCTACTCAGGATTTAGATTAATTCATATATGATCAGCGTGTAACATGCATTGAAATATGAAGTTAACAGCATTTTATAATATATTTCAATTCATGTCTGGTCCAGTCTCATGTTAATCATATTACACAAAACACCTCCACCTTTAATGTCACAATATCAATGATCCGGATCGAGATCATTGAATTCTTAATTTCCAGTGGACCGTACTAGTAGTAATTAGTTAAAAATCTCAACTTTAATTTACTACGGACTATTTAGTCTATTGTTTATGACTTTAATCCTCTATATCTATACAAAAGTCTTATTTAATAAATAGACATGAAATTTTCTGACAGTTATATAATACTAGATAAAGAACATAATTGAATCAAATATAAATATTCAAAAAATCAAACAATTTATTTATTTTCAATTAATAATGTTCATTAAACATTTTATGAGCACTGTTCCTAACCACTAGTACTTTTGGATTTCCTCGCGGAGACCTTTCCCTTCCCAAGTCGAAGAACAATTATAATTATCATTCATGGCAAAAATTTTCAAGAGCAACTTTAATGAGTTTCCAAAGGAATGCTCTTTAATGAGTTTCCAAAGGAATAGTTTTGAACAGTTTATAGTTTTTTGATTGCCAAAGTTTTTTAAAGACTTGTATTCGTTATCTAGCCAAATGCAAAAGAAAAAAAAAAAGAATCTCCATATACACTAGCAATATTTGAAGCGATGTTAATCTCCATATAAAAAGAATCTCCATTAAATCGCCTTCATTTCGTCAGTACCAGAGTGGTGATATGTATCATTAACAAGATACATACCTTCTGCCTTCGCTTCTTGTTGGGGAGTCATGATGATTCTGAAAAGGTTAGTGAAAACAAGAGAGTTTTTGCAGAAATCTGGAAGCAAAAATTTTCAGAATGCTTTAGAAAATATTTGTGTGTGTAAAGGAACAGTGAGCTGATCAGATCTGGTTTTAAAGAGGTTGGGTGCGTCAGTTTCCGTGTTACACGCTAACCGTTAGATCCGGTTTGAGTCATCATTGATCGTGGGGCGTCAGTTACGCAGTTCATTAATTCAAAAAACATTGAATGGCAGGCTGGAATATGAACCGCCTTAGTCGACTAGTAAAAGCGTATTTTAGATAAAGCGTTTTTAAACGGCAGAGCTTTTACATAGTTGATCAGACGAGTAAACTTAAGTACTTATCTGATGGGACGAGTGTCCCGATGACAGATTATTACTAGTGAAAGTCAATAACTAGTAATCTTCCCCGGCTGTTTGTATATCCAGCTAGATAATTTTTCTTCAGTCTTCAAAAATTTAGATCTTCTGATGAAAACATAACTTCAACTAACTTTCATCAACAAATTTCATCTTTTAATCAGAGGTACCGCTAGTCTTACAGGTTCCCCCTGAATTTAAGAATCCATAAGTTAACTAGTCTGTTGAGAGTTAACCTTGAAGATAATAAGATGAGTAAGCTGATAAACTCCAGTCTTCTGATGAGTTCCCCCTCAGCTTATGCATCTAAATTCAGTAGACCTAGTTCAATTCTTAACGTTGAAAACCTTGCATCACTCAAAGGTTTTGTGAAAATGTCAGCGATCTGATTGTCAGTATGAACATATTCTATTTTAACATTTCTTTTTTCCACATGATCTCTTATGAAGTGATGTTTGATCTCTATATGTTTAGTCCTTGAATGACTTTTAGTATTCTGAGTAAGAGAGATTGCACTTGTATTATCACAGTAGATAGGTTCCCACTGATTTTAATGTTGTAGTCTTCTAGTTGATGCTTCAACCAAAGTATTTGTGCACAGCAAGCTCCAACAGCTATGTACTCAGCTTCAGCAGTAGATATGGATACTGAAGTCTGATTCTTACTCATCCATGAGATCAGGCGACTACCTAAGAATTGACAGGCAAATGTTGTGCTCTTCTTATCAATCTTGTAGCCAGCAAGGTCAGAATCTGAATATCCAATAAGTTCAAAATCAGATTCTCTAGGGTACCATAATCCCAAAGTTGGAGTGCCTTTAAGATATATAAGTATCCTCTTGGCAGATAGGAGATGAGATTCCTTAGGATTTGATTGATATCTCGCACAAACCCCAACAGAGTACATAATATCAGGTCTGCTAGCTGTTAAGTATAACAGTGACCCAATAATACCTCTGTACTTGGTTATGTCCACTGATTTGCCATCTTCATCTTTATCCAAACGAAGTCCAGTAGACATAGGAACACTAACAGTCGAGCTAGTTTCCATACCAAATTTCTTGAATAGATCTTTTGTGTATTTAGCTTGGTTAATGAATATTCCATCAGGCAACTGTCTAACTTGCAAACCAAGAAAATAATTAAGTTCACCCATCATGCTCATTTCAAACTTGTTCTGCATCAGTTTGGAGAACTTAGCACACATCTGTTGATTTTTTGAACCGAAAATAATATCGTCCACATATATTTGCACAAACAATATATGATCTTCCGATTCAACAGTGAACAAGGTCTTATCTACCTTACCTTTACGAAATCCTTTAATTAAAAGAAAATCAGAAAGGGTATCATAACATGCTCTTGGACCCTTTTTCAGTCCATAGAGGGCTTTCTTAGACGATACACCTTATCTTCTTCTTTGTAAGCTTCAAATCCAGGTGGTTGTTCAACATAAAATTCTTCTTGCAATTCTCCATTTAGAAATGCAGATTTCACATCCATTTGATAGACTGTGAAATTCTTATGAGTAGCATAGGCGAGAAATAGTCTGATTGCCTCTAATCTTGCCACTGGTGCAAAAGTTTCATCAAAGTCAATACCTTCTTCTTGGCAGTAACCCTTGGCCACTAATGTTTCTTTATTTCTGGTTACATACCATCTTCATTCATTTTATTTCTGAATACCCATTTAGTGCCAATTACCCTTTGATGACTTGGTCTAGGAACTAAGTACCAGACTTCATTCCTTTCAAATTGATTTAACTCTTCTTGCATAGCTTCAATCCAATTTGAATCACTAAGAGCTTCTTCAATCTGTTTAGGCTCTATTTGAGATAGGAAACTGACAAACATAGCATCATTTGCAGCAGATCACCAGCTCTGGTGGGTGATTCTTGAGCCATCTGAGATCAGGTTGCAAATCAGGATGTTGTCCTCTGTTTTGATCTTGCAACACTACTGTTGGAGTTCCAGTAGTAGTCTGTTGAACAGCAGTTGTCTGTCAAACAGTCTATGGTCTGTCAGCTGTTTGCAACTCGTCTGTTAGACAATCAGCAGTGTGATTTTGAACAACACTTGAGTTAGCAGCTGAGTTGAGATCAGGTATTATGATGGGTATATACTCTTCATTTCTTTCAACACTCAATTTCTGAAAATCAGTAGACAGATTTTGATCAGTACTTTGATTCTTTTCAGAAGATTGATTTGGTTCATCAAATACTACATGAATGGTTTTTTGTACAAGTAAAGTTCTTTTGTTAAAGATTCTATAAGCTTTACTGACAGTAGAGTATCCTACAAATACTGCTTCATCAGCCTTCTCTGCAAAAACAGTAATGTGATTTTTTCCATTATTTAAAACAAAGCATTTACGACCAAAAATTCTAAAGTAATGAATGTTTGGCTTCCTGTTGTTCCAAACTTCATATGGAGTCTTGTTTTGGTGCTTGTTGATCATGCATCTGTTTTTGGTAAAGCATGCTGTAATGCTGTATTTGTTGCTTCTGCCCAAAATCTTTGAGGCAGTTTTGCTTCAGCTATCATAGTTCTGGTAGCTTCTTTTAGAGTTCTGTTTCTCCTTTCAGCAACTCCATTTTGTTGAGGGGTTCTGGCAGCAGAGTACTCATGGCTGATTCCTCTGACATTACAATATTCTTCAACAGTTGAGTTTGTAAATTCAGTCCTTCTATATGATCTAATCTTTAATATCTTTATACTTTTTTCATCCTGGATCAGCTCCATCAGATTTGTAAGATGCTTCTTGGTTTCACTTTTCTTTTTAATGAAAATCACCCAAGTGTATCTTGAATAGTCATCCACAACAGCTAGGCAGTACTTCTTTCCACCATTGCTGATTGGATCAATGGGTCCAAATAAGTCCATATGTAGTAGCTCCAAGATCTTTCCAGATGATTGGTGCTTCTTGCCTTTGAAAGATGACTTGATTTGTTTACCCTTCTGACATGCGTCACAGAGCTTATCTTTGCTCATGACTGTTTTTGGAATTCCTTCTACCAAATCATTCTTGATAAGTCTGTTTATGGTCTTGAAATTCACATGGTTCATTCTTTTGTGCCACAACCAACTGACTTCACTTGGTGTTGATGCCACCAAACAAATATTAGAACTCTTGTCAACAGAATTCAAGTCCACTGTGTAGACATTTCCTTGTCGTCTTCCAGATAAAATTACCTTATTTGTACCAATCTGTTCAACGTAGCACTTATCTGATGAGAAGATGACTGAAAATCTCTTGTCACAAAATTGACTAATGCTTAGCAAATTGTATTTGAAGCCTTTAACATAAGAGACATTAGATATCTCAATGTTGCCTTTGATTAATCTTCCACTTGCTACAATCTTGTCTTCCTTGCTGTCTCCAAAAGTAACTATAGGACCATCCACAACAACAACATTAGTCCGCTCATGTATGTTTCCACACATGTGTCTTGAACAGCCACTGTCCAAGTACAAAATCTTCTCTACTTTACTTCTACTACTAATCCTATCCTACAAAACAAAATAAAAATTGTTTTAGGTACCCTTATTGAGAGGGTCCTGAAGGATTAGTTCCACCCTTGACAACCCAAGATGTTGAAGTCTTAGGCTTCTTAGGCTTTTGAGTTTTGACAGGAGCATGAACAGTTTTATTTTCATCACGTTCATCAGATTTGCCATGTTGATAATCAGCTTGATAAGGATAATGTTAATAAGCAGAATAAGATGCATGATAAGCAGGATATGCATGCATTGCATGAGTAGGGTATGGTGCATAGTAAGTTGGGAATTGAGGTGCATGATACATAGGAGGATATGCAGCAGGTTGCATATAATATGACTCATTTCCATACCAAGCATATTGATTTTTCTTGTTCTTATGCTTCTTTGGCTTACTAGATGTTTGCTCATTAACAGACGACTTAGTTTTACCACTAGTCTGATTGGTTTTGGCCTTATCAACAGACTTCTTAGGACTCTGCTGTCTAGTCTTACCAGTCTGTTTTCCTACACTAGGCTCTTTGCTCTTTTTAGCCTTAGGAGTTTCTTCTCATTTAATTCTTTCTCAGGTGAAGCAGATTTAGTTGTCTGAACATACAAGATGACCTTACTATTGTCAGCTGATACAAAATTTTCAGTATGGTTCAGTTCTAACTTATCCTGTTCTAAAGGCATCTTCTGTTTACTAGAGATATGCATGGATGCAACAGATGACTTATCATGAGACTCAATAATCTTTTCAAGTTCCATGATTTTACCCTTATACACTTCACATTCAGCTTTCAGAGATTCATTCTCTTGCTCAAGCAGTTTATATTTAACTGTTTCTTTTGGCTCTTCAGCCTTGAGTTTCAGTGAACTGTTTTGTTCTCTTAGCAATATCATCTCTTCCTTAAGCTTAGTAAATGCTTCAGCAATATCAGTATTGTTAAGCATCATTTGTTGAAATGAATTAAACAATTCATTTTCAAGAGGAGTTACCTCATCATCCTCAGAGTTGTCAGATTCCTTGGCCATCAGGCAGATAAGAGCAGGACTCTCTTCTTCAGTAGACTCTTCATCAGAAGTGTCTGAATCTGAATCTGATGAGTAGATAACAGCTAGCTTTTCAGCTTCTGCTAACAGCACCTTGCCTTTCTGATGCTTTCTTTCTTTTATGATTTTCTTTTGGGATATGGGCAATCTCTGATGAAATGACCAAATTTCCTGCAGTTATAGCACATTACTTTGGATTTATAAGAATCCTTATCTGGAGAAGGAGAGGTAGGGTTAGAAGTAGAAGCATTATTGTATTTGTTCTTCATTTTTCTTTTGTAGAACTTCTTAAAGTTATTTATCAGCAATGCGACGTCTCCAGCTGTGTACTCCTTTTTGTTGAGTATTGTGGCTTCATCAGACGAGTCCACTTCTTTGCTTTTGTATGCTGGTCTTCTCGGATTTTCAGCAGCAACCAGGACAGCTGTGGGACTTGAAGTTGAGGTTTCTTCAACACCCATTCTAGGCAGTTTATACTCATATCCCAAGTGGTCAGATGAGGTTTAGAGGGGGGGTGAATAGACCTCTGAAAATTTTTAACTTAAAAAGTTTTCACTCGACTGTCAGCAGACTAAGCTGTTGAAGGTCAGTAAGCTGACTAGGCTGATCAGTGAACAAATCTTTGAACAGCACAGTTAACCACTTCTCTTTATACTAGTTAGCCGAATTCCGCAAAATCAACTTTTCAAAGAAGAGTACTTGCAGCGGATTTAAAACAGTGTTTTTCACAAGTAAACTTATAACAGTTAGAAAAATTTATCCCCAGTTTTGTCAAGCTCTTTTCACTAAATCTTTCAACAGTTTTGTCAAAGTGTTTTATGCAATCTGAAAATATGCAAGTAAAAATGCAAAATAAAACACACATAATTTTTATAGTGGTTATATGGATTTAAATCATTTAGTCCACTCTTCCAAGTCACTTAGATCTTGGGTTATATTATAATCACAAAGTTTACAGTATACAACACTTACGCCAAAACAACAAATGAATCTGGTCGTAAGCTCACAATAGGAAATCACTTAGAAGACCTATCCACTGAAGTTAGATCACTCACAAAGATGGATCTACACTTCGCACAACAATCTAAATAGTTTTTCACTCAGAAAATGTGTTTATCTTTGATCTTCAACTTCTGCTTGTGTAAAAAAATGACAAAGCTGATGAGTGAGCTGTTCTTGAGACTTAAAAATTTTGCTTCGAATTTTCTCTCAGAGATTGTGTTGTTCATCTTCTTCTTCGTCTCATGAACTATTTATACTCCAGGTTTTGAAAGATGTCCGTTGAAGAGAGACAAAATTCAAATTCTTCGGGTACTGGTCCTTAATTTCTGCGAACGGCTCTCTGCACAGTGACAATACTGCAAACAGTACTTTCTGTCAGGCAGCATTTAATGCACCTAGCTGATACGAGGTTCTCCTTCAATCATTTTTCATTAATACCCTCGGTCTTCAGCAATTATTACTCCAAGTGCATTTATTACCGTTGGAGAGACTTTGTGATCCTTTCCACTTGGCTGATGAGAACAGCAGTCTGATGATGAACCGAGCTGATCCCAAACTTGAACAAATCTGATTTGAGTCGGCTGATCTTTACCAAGCTGATTTCTTTCTTCAACAGCAGATCAGTAGTATTCTTGGACCTTCTTGAATTTTGACTTGACTGATAGTCCTTTAACTACAATCAAAATTCTTCTAAGGGATTATACTAAGCTTTCCTAACTTAGCTAGTTATGATGTTTTGGAAATCATCAAAACCTCCCTTCAAATTTACATCTGTTGTCTTCTGATCTTCATCTTCATCCAACAGATCTCGTGGATATATGCTATTAATGAAAGTGGCAAAAGTGGTTTCCAGTGAGCATGATGGTGGTATCTGAACCCAACTGCGCGGGATGCTCGGGATAGTTCCCACTCGAGATCGACTGTCTCATAGTCGGAACTCTTCCCATTTTCCCTAGTCTTCAGGTTGATTTGGCCACTACCGTGTTCATTCCCAGCCTCGGCTTCAGTTTGGGGCCTTTTTCCTAACCTAATTTCCTCTCGTCGAGGATCATGATTTCTCCCAGCTGATCATGTACCCTATCCCTCGTTACCCTGTCGACCCCTCGAAGCCTCTGTTTCCCTTTAGGCAAAACTATGGCGCCATGGAGTATGTCGCCTGCAAGTATACTCAATTAGGAGTCGATTATTCACATATAAACCACGAAAGATTATATAAACCGGGACCCGACTTCGGTGATTCACTCACCTTGAAGAGATACCAGAAGTTACCAAAAGATGCAGGCTGACATAGAGTTTTCATGATGATGCAGAAAGCTACAATAATCAACATCCTGTTCGGCACTATTTGAGTCGGTCGAACGCCTAAGCTATTTAAAATTGAGGAGATTTCGGGAGCAATTGGGATCCAAAACCTGCATTCGAGCGAAGCCTCATGGATGGCGATGACCCCCTTAGGAGGATTGTGCATTCATTCTCTCTAGGTTTTTGTATCGTCGAGCTACCCGGAATAGAAAAAGCCGACCTCATCAGAGCAAAAGATATTTTGTTACCTCCAGCAACGAACTCATGATATTCCAAATCGATTTGATGGTTCCTGTTGGATAAGGATGAAGATGAAGAGCACTAAAGACAATTAGTAAAGGGAGGTTTTGATGCATTCCAAAACTTCAAATCTGCTAAGTATAAATCAACTTAGCTGATATCCCTTTGAATGATTTTTGACTAAGTAAAGAAGATATCAGAAGAGTCAAAATTCAAGGTCCAAGACTACTGATCTGCTGAAGGAAAGAAATCAGACTGATGAAGATCAGCCGACTCAAATCAGATTTGTTCAAGTTTGGGATCAGCTTAGTTCGCCATTAGACTTGCACTTTCGTCAGCCAAATGGAAAGGATCATAAAGTCATCCCAACGGTAATAAATGCCCTGGAAGTAATAAATGCTGAAGTACAAGGCAATTTAAGACAAATGATTGAAGAAATGCTTCGCATCAGCTGGGTGCATTTAATGCTGCCTGCAGAAAAGTACTGTTGACAGTACGGACAGCTGCAAAGAGCCGTTCGCGGAAATTAAGGACCAAAACTCGAGGAATTTGAATCTTGTCTCTCTTCAACGGACATTTTTCAAACCTCAAGTATAAATAGCTGAGAGAGACGAAGAGAAAAACAACAACACAATCTCTGAGAAAATTTCCGAAGCAAAATCTCTTTAAGTCTCAAGAACAGCTCACTCATCAGCTTAGTCATTTTGATCTTACGTGTTTTTGTTAGTTCGATCAAGGGTGGGATGAAAAACAATAATGACAATAATAAAGATCAACATAATTGTATTCGAGCTGAATGAGTACAAATACAAGTATTAAAAGGTCCTATTCGAGCATTATTGGATGCCGTACAAGCTAGAGGGTGAAACATGTATGAGAAAACCTACACTAATATTCTCCAGAAAACCCGAGCTGCAGTCCCAAGGTCGGAGTGCCTCGGAAGTTCTCTCCAGTGTAATAAATGCATGGAGTATTTATAGCCAAATTTGAGGGCTTGGGCCTGGGCTTGGCCCAACAGTGTCCTTCGATCTATGGCTCTCTTATGTGCTCGGAACAATCATCTTCATGCTTTGGTTGAACCTTTGGTCCCTGGCGACAGGGTTCGAAGCTATCCGAACCGCGTTGAGACCAAAACAGGGGATCCGAATTACCCCTCATCAATACTCCCCCACTTCTCGAGTGTGAAGCGAAGCAAGCGCTCGAAGAAGTACGAAATACGTTCCGTGCTACAATGAAACGAGCCGCTCTGACCGTCTTTAGGATATGCCTCGTTAAAAACCTGACTCGGAAAAACCCATTGGGATAAAAACCGAGCTAGGGAAAAAGAGTGCATATATAAGAAGACATTCTTCGGCGCGTTCTGAAATTACCCTTGTTGGAGGATGTTGAAGTAATAATATCTTTTCGGATTCCAAGATGCGTCGTTCGATCCCTAGATGGATGCTTTCTTGGAATTTCTGGTTATAACAAGGAGGGTCTCCGAGATCCTTAGGAATAAAACGCAAGGACAAATTCCTCAATTCTGGAAAAGGAAGGATCAGAACGGCTATTTTGAGGGGAAAAAACCCAAAGTTTTTACCCTTGGTAAGTTCAATCGTCGCGGTTACTCGGGGACCTCTTTGCAATTTTACCTTTTTAACCCCGTATATATATGTTGACCCGTTGAAAAATTACTTCCATGTTATATTTTCTCTTGAGCTCGAAGTGTTTTAATCGAAAAAGGTAGTTACTTTAGTATAATCGTCTCCGAATTCATAATGTCAAGTTCTAGAAGTTCGAAGGGCAAGAATAAGGTCGAAGAGAGCCAAGAATCTGATCCTTTGCTAAAGCTCGTTGATGATTTCGAAGAAGGAGAATTCCGTCAAGGAGGCGAGGATGATGATCCGAGCGAGGATCTCGAAGAAAATGAGGTTGATAAACGCAGCATCGGTGAGGGCGCCTTTGTCAGAATTTTCAAACCCATGCTTACTTCTGGGGCCGTGACCTCGAACACGTCAGAACTTCCTGCTAAAGAAACCTCCTGTTATTTTTCGAAGAAAAATCGCGTTTATCTTGAGACGGAGTTTGGGAAATATCTTCCGAAAGGGTTTTCGATCGTTATTCCCTCTTATTCCGATCGTGCTACTGAGCCCCCAGCTGGCTGTCAATCTTTTTATGAGGGTCAATTTTCCAGTGGTTTACGTATTCCATTCGTTCCTCTTATCAGAAATGTCCTGAATTTCTTTTCGCTTTCCCCGGCTCAGCTTCTCCCGCACTCCGTTGCATATATACTAGCGTTTTGCACTCTTATGGAGGCAAAAGGAGAAGAAGCTTCCTTTAGCAAATTTTGGCAAATATTCCGGATGGATCCCTGCCAGGGTTCGAACATAGGTTTTGTATCCGTTCGTCCGAGGTCTAAACGGCCTTTTCTTACGAAAATAGCAACAAAGAAGACTTTAGGTTGGAAGAGGAGATTCTTTTTCGTGAGGGGCCCTGACGTTCCTATTTCAGAGGGTAGTTCGAAAACAAGACCTTATCGATGGGATGGCGCAAATCCTTGGATATACGGTTCTCGCAAAATAAAAGAAAAACTTAGCCATCGTCTTTCTGATGAACTCCTGGGGCGATTGGAGTCTAACCCTTATCAAACTAGGTACTTGGTTCAAGAAGGCGTTTTGCGAATGGCTGGGTTGAGCCACTGTAATTATCCTGCCCCGGCGATTAAGTATCCCAGCTCCTCTTCTGAAGGATCTCGGACGCAAACTAATGTCCTGCCAACCTCTAGTGCTCCGCCCCCCGCCGTTCCTTCTTTGAGTAAGTTGATCTCCGTCTACATTGAGGTTCATTTGAGCAAGTCATTTCGTTTAAATCCGTGCCTGATTCGTATTATTCCGCAGGTCGAATTGTCGAGAATTTTCGAGTGTCCGGTGCCGGCCTGGCCGGAGATAAACCATTTTATTTCGAGCCGTCATCATGTGCTTCCGAGAAGAATGCGGACGCACATAACATAGGTGGGAACTCGGTTGTCCTAGCAGCTACGCTTCCTGATCTGAGAGGGGTCGGTACTATGAGTTGCCTGAATTCCGCCACTGCCGGGCCTCTTCGAGCTCTGTTTTCCCCGGACACTTCTGTTCTTTCATCGGTTGGCTATAGCCAGCACTCTTGGAATAGAATTCAGGGCGTTCAGGAGTATGAGAAGCTCCTAAGTCGAAAAAGAAATGCCGAACATCCCGGGCCCTCAAGGAGGGTAAAACCTTTTGGTATGAAATCTGAGTCTGTTCCATGTCGAGAAGGTAGGTCGGAGCCTGATGTGGCAGACTTCATGGAAGAACATCTTCGAGGTAGCAGAGCTGTTGGATACCCTGAAGACGGCACCATTCAGACTGATTTGGATGCAGGTGGGGAGAATGAATTTGATAAAGCCACTAGGATTTATATGGCTAGTCGGTTTAAACGGGACATTATGCTTCAGTCCGTTAAAGGGGATTTTGAGGTTCTAAGTGACCTTTCTAGGACGTACCACGAGGTAAAAACATATCTTTCGATTAACTATTCTTTCCTTAGTGCCCTTAATATTCATGTGGTACCTCTTCTTACTTTTTTAGGTCGGAGATCTCTTTGCCACCCAAACATATCGCTTAGCCTTGCTGGAACAAGAGTCGCAGGATGCTCACGATGCATATGCGCAAATTTTCGTCGACAATCAATCTCTTCGATCTCAGTTAGCAGAAAGTCAACAGGAACTAACTCAAACGAAGAAGGAACTTGAAAAAGCTACTCAGAAACGTTCCTCGTCCGTGGAGGAAGATTTGCTGGCGTCTGTTAAAGAGAGAAGTGCTCTCGAGGCAGAGCTGAAGAAAGTAAAGATAGAACTCGAACTGGCGAAGCAAGACTCCGAGCGTGCATATGCCCAAGGTCGGGAAGAAGCCGAGATCCCTGCCATACGAGAATTCTTGGAATCTCCTGTCTTAGATCCTTTAGTTCAAAGGAAAACGGGAGAAATTCTTCAGACGATTTTTTATAAAGGGGTTCAACAATTAGTCGCGGCCGAGAAAATTCCGGACGATTTGGAGGAATATTTCAAGTATATGGACCCTTTTAAAAACGCTGAAGGGAAGGCTTATAAAACTTCTTCTCTTCCCAAGGCGAATACTAACTGGCAGGAACATCGCTTTGCCCCCTTAGTCGAGGAGTATGGTATTCCGATGCCTAACCCTGATGTGCTCGAGTATTCCTGCGATGATCCTTCTAATGTGTCCGGGGAGGAAGATAAAGATGTCAATATAGGCAATGCCCCGGATAAGGGAGATGGTCAATCTTTCGATCAAGCTGGGTAATTATCGAGCTTCAAATATATATATATCGTCTGATCTTCAGTTTAGCGAGTTACTGGGGTTGAGTAAGCCGGAGAGGGCGATTCAAGGTTTTTTAGTTAGGAATCAATTGTATCTACTCATGCAACCCAATTTTGTAAACGAGTTAACTTTATAATTCTTGATTTGATTCATGTAACTTATGACTTCTAATTTTATAAATGTCGATAATTTTTCACACTTTCTGCTCGAACTTGTTTATCCGAGTGAGATTTTTCTCCATGGTCGCGTCGATTCACTATCTCAATCGTAGTGCGTAGCGTCTATAAATATTGGGATCTTTTCTCATTACTCGCACTACATCCTTCCTTACCGAGATCGGAGCTCTCCCCGTATTTTCTGCATTTTCTGAATTCCTTAAGAAGTAAAGATCCTATCTTATCGATCCCAGATTCACTTATTATGGAGAATGTATTAGGCAAAGCTATCGACCCCAGGTCGATATTTGGTGGTTCGAAGAACAAGAAATCGAATAAAGAACAAAAAGCTGACAAGGAGGCCAAACCCTCCAAATCTTCTTCTAAGACCTCTGTGTCTTCCCCGAAAGCTCCTAAAGGGGGAGAAGATAAGAAAGATAAAAGCGCCTCCTCGAAACCAAACAAGGGTAGCTCCAGCAAGTCCATTTTGGACGAAGAGCTCGAGGCTGAGCTCGGAGGTTCCTCCCCGAAAGTGATTGATTCTAAGAGTGAGGAATGTGTCCAAGAAAAGACTCCTGTTCCCTCTTCGAATAAGAGGCCTTATTCCGATGGGGTTACGCCCATTGAGGCTTTGCAAAATCTTGCTATTGGTGGCAAGTCATCCTCCGATACTTCGATCGTTCCTCCCTCGGGGAATCCCAGCAAAAAATCCAAGTTAGAGACTGTTGAGGGGGCTTTCGCTGAAGCTTTAGGAATTGATAATCCTCCCCGACCCTTTGTCAATTCTTCTCCTCAAAAGGTTGCTTCTCCCCTGCACGAGGAGTTGAAAGATGGATCTCCTTCTAAGGTTGATCCCATGGGTAACTTGTTGCAAGCTACCTTTACTTCTTCAGAGACTGATATACCCAAGGAAAGAAACACGTCCAAAGAGAGAAACATAGAAGAGTTGTTCGAGTCTGGGCAGCACTTCCTTTTTCAGGTGTACATTTATTTATTCTTCCTTTTTCCCTTTTTTTTTTTTTTTTTTTTTTTTTTTTAGCGCTGTTGATCCTTTTTAACAGGCCGGACAAGACTTCATTGAGCTTAAGACGTTTGCTGAGCGGGAGATCAACCAGCGCGCTGCTATTTCTCTCGAGCTGGAAGAGAAGAAAATCGAGTTCAACCGTGTCCTCGCAGAGAAGCTTGCTTTAGAGAAGGAGAAGAAGGCTAACGATCATGGAGAGGAGATCCATAAGCAGCTGAATGAGAAACTCGAAAAACTGAAGGTCCTCCACGAGCAGGAGAAACAAAATTTCACACGTCGAGAAAAGGAGGCTTATGATCGTGGATTTGAAGCAGGATGTGAGGCTCGCAATGCTGAGCTTCGAAAGATTCTTTCTGATAATAAACTTGTTTAGATGTTGTCTCTTATTTACCCGAACTTGTAGTATACTGCTTTTACTTGTGCTATCCTGAATAATTTTCAGATATTTTTATTTTCTATGGCTTGTAATAATTTACTTTCTTCTCGAATCGCATGTTCCTCTTATGTGCTCTTCCTTTGATCACGCTTTATTTGGATTTCTTTATGATTTTTCTTTGATGATTGGGATTGAAACTATGATGAATTCGGATAAGATGAACTCGAGTGGAACAAATTTGACATTTTCTTCACTTTTCTCCCGAAACAGTTTCTGCATTTTCGGGATTCGTAACGGTCGGCGCATTTACTGCTTATATCTCAGCCGTTAGTACCATCAAATCTGGGTCGTTAATTGCCTATTCCTTTCGCTATATATAGTTCCGTAGTTACCTTTGAACTTTACATTTCAGTAACATTTCTGATCGGTTCTATGATTGAGATTTTACTTTTTCTAGCCACCATGCTCCGTTTGCTATCTCCGATTGAACTATTCGAGGTTCTCCTTCGAACTTTTTACAAATTTTGCTCTCTCCTAATGGCAACTTATTTCGACTAGGGTATCGACAGGCGAAAATAATTGCGACTGGGGTACCGGCAGGCGACCAGCTCTCTCTGATTCCAAGTCATTGAGGCGGGCTCGACCTCCTGTACTCTGATCTCTATCCAGTCGGGATAGTGGGTCAACTGCTGGAGGAGTTTTCCTGCACTCGATCTCTACTTCTTCAAGATATTTCTTGAAGAAAACTGCCTTCGAGATCGCGCGGAATAATTTCTCTAGGGGTTGCCTCGCTTTTTCTCGATCTGGCCCGGCGTGGAGCAAGTACCAAGGAAGTGAAGGATGAAGGGTGGAAGTGTTAGCTCTGCCTCGTCTTCCTCCTTTAATCACGGAAGAATTCTAGCTGAGGGTTGATTTGTAATAGGGTTACATTACATGTAAAGTCTTGACTTTGTTCGATTTTCCTTGTTATTGTAATCTCGAACTCTCTTGTAATCGTTTGTAATGTCATGAATGAAAAGTTTATTTTTCTTATCATCCTTACTTGTTATCCTGTATAATTATTTTGTATACCGTTATCGAGCATCAATTCCTCTGCTTCAAAACTATGAACAAGTGCCATCCTTTAGCTACTTTGATAAATATTTATATAATAATCGTCATTCCTCGATTTGGAATACAACCTGTGGGAGGCTTTTATTCCCCCGCCAAATACATAATAATTAAGAGATCGAATAGAAGGATCTAAAATGACCTTCGAATAACAATTCTAATCTGAGGGACCAAATTCCCTAGTCGGATAAATAATCGTGAAATAATATTCGAAATAGTGTCTTGATCGACCTTGAATAATAAATTTGGTCCAAGTGTCATAATGATAGCTGTTAGCCTTAAACGAATAAATAATTATGGAGAAGTTATAGAATAGAATACTGATTGGTTTCGGTTGGTTGAGGATAATAATTTCGATCTAAGGGGCATAGCAGAGGCTTTCACCCTTTTAATAATTTCGATTTAAGGGGCATAGCAGAGGCTTTCACCCTTAGACGTTTTCAGAGCATTTTTAGCCCTAGGGTCATAGCAGAGGCTTTCACCCTTTTAATAATTTCGATCTAAGGGGCATAGCAGAGGCTTTCACCCTTTTAATAATTTCGATTTAAGGGGCATAGCAGAGGCTTTCACCCTTAGACGTTTTCAGAGCATTTTTAGCCCTAGGGTCATAGTAGAGGCTTTCACCCTTTTAATAATTTCGATCTAAGGGGCATAGCAGAGGCTTTCACCCTTAGACGTTTTCAGAGCATTTTTAGCCCTAGGGTCATAGCAGAGGCTTTCACCCTTTTAATAATTTCGATCTAAGGGGCATAGCAGAGGCTTTCACCCTTAGTCGTTTTCAGAGCATTTTTAGCCCTAGGGTCATAGCAGAGGCTTTCACCCTTTTAATAATTTCGATCTAAGGGGCATAGCAGAGGCTTTCACCCTTAGTCGTTTTCAGAGCATTTTTAGCCCTAGGGTCATAGCAGAGGCTTTCACCCTTTTAATAATTTCGATCTAAGGGGCATAGCAGAGGCTTTCACCCTTAGTCGTTTTCAGAGCATTTTTAGCCCTAGGGTCATAGCAGAGGCTTTCACCCTTTTAATAATTTCGATCTAAGGGGCATAGCAGAGGCTTTCACCCTTAGTCGTTTTCAGAGCATTTTTAGCCCTAGGGTCATAGCAGAGGCTTTCACCCTTTTAATAATTTCGATCTAAGGGGCATAGCAGAGGCTTTCACCCTCAGATAATAGTAGATTAAGACAAGTATAGATAGAGAGATCGATAATATCAGGGAGAGATGCACGAATATAAATATTGACGGGATCAGTTTCCATTGAATATATAACTCTAATCGAGGTAAAATTTGAGGAAATAGTCTTCCGCAACCGCGAGAAAGGATGAATTATGGATAATCAGCTAGTAGTGAATAACCCTACACTTCGAACAATTCTTATGTTTTTGTCGAGAAAATTCCTTGCTTGTCGGTTCCCAATTTTGATAGGTTTGATCTTTTCTAAGCGGTTCCCGTTTTACCGGGAATTGCAACGGTCGACGAATCTTGTCCGCTCATTTTGCGAATTATACGCCGTTGGATTCTTTTCTATTTTCGGCTATAAAAGGCTGGCACATTGCTGAAATTATCTCATTCGTTGCATCGAGAATTTTTCCATCTGATCATGGTGGTCAAGACAATTATTCGATTAATTCAACTGTTTGAGTTCGGACTTCGAACAATCTTTAAGGGGAAAAACCCTCGAGAGGAAAAAATTACAGCAACCACGCTTAGAATATCGACAGGCAAACACGGTCTCCATCTTGAAAGCCAATATGCCCGATGCATTTAGGAAGACGTTGGGCCGACAGCGCTCGCCCCTCCGTTTTCAGAAGGTTGCCAATAAAATTAGAAGCCTGCGGGTCCTAAGGAGATTCCGTGCTCGGAGCTAAATTATCCAAGTAAACGATTGTACGGGAGACCTAAAATTTCATAGGATTGTATTAATGTAGTGATGTAATGTAAAGGCTTATGCTACACTCGATATGTATTTCCCATATCCTGTATTTTTCCGAGATAATATAAATACATTACTTCTTTGTTTTGTTGATATCATCTAATATAACTAGATAAAGACTTATCTTTCACAATTCCATTTCAATCTTCCAATATCGACCAAGAAATAATAGAATAACGCTTGCCAGATTGGATAATGAATAAATATCTTAGCGGTCCTAAAATTGACAAGAGAAACCATGCCGTAAAATTTTTTATCACTGCTGAATTTCCATAATTGCATAACTTCCAGGTCGAGAATCCTGTTCGATTAAACCAATTATATTTCTTCTTAGTTGGCAGCGTAAAACATAATAATAAATACTTGAGCGTAAGAACTTCCAAAATAACCAAATATGAATCCGACATGCCATCCTTCGATAACTATGTAAAGTTTGATAGAATGTTGTAATTCTTCTATATTCCTCATTGAATCGCGTCCTTCGTTACCAAACAGGGCCCAAATTCTCGGGAAATGTAACAGTCCTTCCGTTTAATGCGGACATCCCAATCGCTCATAAAATGTTATCTGGGCCGTTGATTTTAAATTCCCTACTCCTATAAATAGGTCCCTTCGTGTATACAACACTTCTTGCTTTTCTCCTTATGCCCCATCCGATCATCATGGGTCGAGTTTTAGATTTGATTCGTATTTTGTCCCAAATAAAAGAGTTTGAGATCAGGGTTCGAACTTTCTTTTCCGATCTTGTTTCCTTTTGGATGAGCTTTTCGCTTAGAATATCGACAGGCAAAAGAAAATGCGCCTAGAATACCGGCAGGCAACCTGTTTTCCCAGACATATCTTGTCTGGTGCGGGTTAGAATTCTGGTATTCTGGGGCAGTACCTGATCGGGCAGCTGGTTATTCCGAGAAGAGTTCTTTAAATCTGAGGCATCAGCTTCCTCGAGGGCTTTCTTACTAGATAGTTTCCTCGAGTTCTCTTGGAGTGCCTCTTGTTGGGATAACCTCTTGCTGCTCCGGTTCGAATTAACCTGTAAATAATGATTGAGTATTTCAATCATTGTTTACAGATGATGATCTAAGGTCGGTCTGCTTCCCTGGTGAGGAACCTCCGATCCGGCTTTTAGCCAGCACGAGGGCGGACGCGCGACACGTTGCTAGTGATTGGCAAGAAAGATCACTGCTGAGTTCTGCATCTGGGGCGCTCTTCGGAAATGAAGATCGAGCACCTAACAGGATAGAATTTCCTTATAGAATTTTGTAATAGGGCAGGAATGATTGTACTGCATTTCTTGAGCCCGAAATTCTTTCGGAGCTTTACTTTGTAACTTGTTTGAAGAATTTCAATGATAAAGTTTTATTTCTAATCGAATCTTCTTACTCGAATTCCCTTATTGGTCAAAATGATAACCAACACACCCTTTATTAGTTCGAAAACTCATCTAATCGATTGCAGGTATTTAAACAATCAATTAAACCCGGCCGACTTTGAAAAGAATACAAATAGTCGATTGATAGTATATTGAGACTTCGCCAATGATCTTTTAAAATAGTTTGATTCGAAGAATTCGTCAATGAAGTTTATGAATACGAAGAATCGGAAAAATAAATTCCGATCGTTAATATCGAACTGCAACTTCATAGATCTTCTAAGCCTTCGATGATACCTGCTGAGCTTCTTATTCGCTCCTAAAAATAAATTCGTTGAAGAAATAAATGAGCTGTGCGACCACAGGCTTGACCATTATCCTTAAGCTTAAAAGAAAAACCATCATATAGGCCTTTCTCATCTCTGAAATGATGAACCCCCCAAGGGTCGAATGATTCGCCTCGGAGAACGAACAACGATGAAATGATGAACCCCCCAAGGGTCGAATGACTCGCCTCGGAGAACGAACATCGAAGTTTCGGATTAGTAAAATCTTCAGCTGGCACACATTCCTCCTCGTAGTAGGCATATTTCGATCTAATACTCGAATAAGGCCCCACGGTGGGCGCCAATTGATCTTACGTGTTTTTGTTAGTTCGATCAAGGGTGGGATGAAAAACAATAATGACAATAATAAAGATCAACATAATTGTATTCGAGCTGAATGAGTACAAATACAAGTATTAAAAGGTCCTATTCGAGCATTATTGGATGCCGTACAAGCTAGAGGGTGAAACATGTATGAGAAAACCTACACTAATATTCTCCAGAAAACCCGAGCTGCAGTCCCAAGGTCGGAGTGCCTCGGAAGTTCTCTCCAGTGTAATAAATGCATGGAGTATTTATAGCCAAATTTGAGGGCTTGGGCCTGGGCTTGGCCCAACAGTGTCCTTCGATCTATGGCTCTCTTATGTGCTCGGAACAATCATCTTCATGCTTTGGTTGGACCTTTGGTCCCTGGCGACAGGGTTCGAAGCTATCCGAACCGCGTTGAGACCAAAACAGGGGATCCGAATTACCCCTCATCACATTTGTTGACAAAAGCAGAGTTGAAGAACAACGAAAATACATCTTCTGAGTGATTTTGTAATCGTGAGTGTTGTGAGAAGTGTAGATCCGTCTTTGTGAGTTATCTAACTTCAGAGGATAGGTTTTCTTTGTGATTCCTATTGCGCACTTGTCGCCTTTTCATTTGTTGATTGGCGCAAGTAGAGTATACTGTAAACTTTGTGATTATAGTATAACCCAAGATCTGAGTGACTTGGAAGAGTGGACTAAAGGATATTTAAATCCATATAACCACTATAAAAATTTTGTGTGTTTTTACTTGCATATTTTCAGTTGCATAAAAACACTTTGATTTAACTGTTTGAAAAGTTTTATAAGAAAAAAGAGTTTTATAAAACTGGGGAACAAACTTTCAAACTACTAAGTTTAATGTTAATTTGAGTTAATTATCATAATTTAATTTATAAATAAATTTGACTACACGTTTTTTAAAATTTGTAAATTTTTGTACTAAAAATTCAAGAAAAATAATGTAGCTCAAATGGTAAGGAATTTACATTTCATGTAAGAGGTTAGGTGTTCAAATTCCAACTTCTACAATAAAATTTAACTTATTTTTAACATTAAAAAAATTCAAAAATCAGGGGAAAAAAAAAAGGAAAATTCATAATTGGATTGAACCGGTTCACCGGTTTTGGACTGATTCAACCCGATTCAAGCTAATTTTTGTGTTAAGTTATTTTTGGGAGTAAATCAGACCAAACCAACGTCCAGTTCGCGGTCGAACCGATCGATCCGGCCCCATTTTAATTACATTGCCTAGTATTAGCCAATTAAGTACACGATCCACAACTGACACCTAAAATAATGATGCCTTTACAATTATATTATAATTAGAGGAAATTTCACATGATTAATTTGGCTTGCTCTTTCTCCATTAGTTGCAATGTCCTTCCAACACTAACATGGAGTTAATTGCAATTTTTATGGCATATGATATTCATAATATTTAATTTATTTTTTTATGATTTGAGGAAAAATATTTTCTTCTCCTATAATCTTATAAAAGTTTCACTCCGTCTTCTTTATATTTTTATATGTGGTACTTTAACCCTCAGTATTATGACAATATGGCAGTTTACCCTCTATTTTATGATAAATGTGGTAATTTACCCACTCTATTATTATAAATACAATTTACCACTATGTTACAAAAAATATTTTCATGTATGCTCTTAATTTTGTCAAGTGAGGGGTAAATTGCTGCTTTGAAATTTTCATAGTGGGTAAAATGCTCTTTTCGAATCACATGAGGATAAATTGAACATCATATATTTTACATGGGGTAAATTGCCATTAGCTCCTTTAATTTGCAAATAAACTTTTGGTGTAAATGTGAAGACATAAGCCCTTCCTTTCATAGATAATTAAAACTGGTTTATCTATATTTAGAGGCCAAAAAAAGTACAATGAAAAAACTAAATTTATCTAAGGCTACATGTGCACAAAAGCTTCTTTATGCATAGTGCTACATCAGCAAAAAACTGAAAATTAATAAATAAGGATGAATTTATTAACGGTCACAGACGCTGGGACTAAAATGTCTCAATTGATACTTGAGGGATTACAGTTATACATGATTCATAGTTTAGGGTAATAAAGCGTATTTAACCCTGAATAAAATGTAAGATCCAGTCCACTTTAAATTAGGTGAGTAAATCCTGTGCAAGTTGCCTAGTATTGGCATACACGATCAACAGTTGACACCTAAAAAATATTTCATAAATGGCTGTAATTCATGAGAAGACATAAGCCTTTCTTTGTATATATATATTTATCTTGTTAGATGGAAAGATACATAACCCCTTCTTCTGTTGTTTCTCTCTAATGCATATTGCTATTTGAGAAGATTTGAAAACCTTGTAAAAAATATTGTGTATCATAAATGGCTGCTTATGCTTCTCTTGTTTCACTTTCACAAACAATTCAGAAGATAAATTCAGATCAAGCTCATTTTCCTCTTCATGACAGTGTGAGAGATTTCTTAGATCATCTCCAACGTCTTATTGATTCCTATTTAGCAATTTCAAAACATGATCCAACGCGTTTCTTTGATGGAATAGTTACGAGTTTGGAGGCAAATCAAGCAGAAGATATTATTGAAGATTTCATGTCCGAAGAATTTTGTTTTACATATGATGACTCTGAAATACTATATAATGAGTTACAAGGTACAGCTAACAGGTTGGTGAAATATCTCCAAGTACGAAATAGCTCAAAACCAAAGATCTGCAAAGATTCCATTGTGGTGGATTTCTTCAAAACCAAAGATCTGCAACTTGGTGAGTTTTCTCCTAGTACTAGTTCATCATCAAGACTTGCACCAACCAGCAAAGATGTCATCGTGGGATTGGAAGACGACTTAATGAAAATAAAGAATTGGCTCACAGGAGAATCATCTCAACTCCATGTCATCCCTATCGTTGGTATGGGAGGCATCGGCAAGACTACTCTTGCTACAAATGTTTACAATGATCCTTTAATTATGCAACACTTTGACATTCGTGTTTGGGGGAAAGTATCACAAAATTATGATGCACAAGAGTTTCTTTCAAGCCTCATTGTTTCCAACAAATCATTTGACAAAAGAATTTGTGAGCGGAGCATTGATGAAATGAAACTGCATGTTTATCAAACTTTAATTGGTAGAAGGTATCTGGTTGT
Source organism: Penstemon barbatus (assembly GCA_003313485.2). NCBI lineage: Eukaryota > Viridiplantae > Streptophyta > Magnoliopsida > Lamiales > Plantaginaceae > Penstemon > Penstemon barbatus. Next base: position 17,108,443 of record CM064883.1, on the reverse strand, counting down.
AGTGGATGATACGTGGAGTAAGAATGAGTGGGATCTTGTGAGTCACTTATTTTCAGATAACCATAATGGAAGTCGGATCATTTTAACCACAAGACTATTGGAAGTTGCTAACTATGTTGACCCTTCCGGAGATCATCATCACATAATGCACTTAATGGATGAATATCAAAGTTGGAACCTACTTCAAAACAAAGTTTTTCCCCCCGGAATCACATGTCCCCTTGAATTAGTTATCACTGGATTTAAGATTGCAAGAAGTTGTAGAGGACTTCCTCTTGCGATTTCCCTAACTGCAGGACTACTCTCCACAGTAAATCAAGATCTAGAGGTATGGGATAATATTGCAAGAAAAATTAGTTTACATGCGACTACTGAATATGAATTTATCGAAGAGATACTATTATTAAGTTATACTAACTTACCACATTATTTGAGACCATGTTTCCTATACATGGCGGCTTTTCCAGAAGAATATGATATTCATGTCTCCAAACTCGTCAAATTATGTGTGGCAGAAGGTTTTCTGGAACCAGTTGAATCTAAAAGTTTGGAAGAGTGGGCAGAAGAGTGTTTAGAAAATCTTTATAGAAGAAATCTTGTTATGGTCAACAAGAGAAAATCTAATGGCAAAACTAAAAGCTACAACCTCCATGATCTAGTACGACAAATGTGCAAAAGAAAAGCTAAAAATGAAAAGTTCCTTTTCACAAATCCTTTGGGAAAAAGTCCTTGGCATCGTCGTGTAAGTATTTCTTCTAATTCGGGTTTCTTATGTAACAGAAAAGCCCACACTATCATATACTTCAACAATGGTAGTAGATTAATGGGTGATTTAAGAATTAGTAGATTGTTGAGGGTACTTGATGCTTTTAAGGCAAAAATCAATAAGTTCCCTACTGAAGTATCTAACATGTTCCATTTAAGGTTCCTTGCTTTCTCCTACACAACAGAAGAAATCAAGTTTTGTGTTCCGGTACATATATTACGTCTCCGTAATCTTCAAACCTTAATGATTCATTCGGATACAAGATCTCTACTTCAACCAAAATTTGTATGTTTGCCAATAGAAATTTGGAAGATGGCAAATTTAAGACATCTTGTGTCCTTCATATTGGAAGCTCTTCCTGATCCCCCTACTGAAACTCCTCCTCTAGAAAATCTTCAAACTCTTTCGGTAGTAACAAATTTCAAATGTACTAAAGAGATGTTGTTAATGATTCCAAACCTTAAGAAATTGGGACTCTTATATTGTGGAAGAAGAGAAAGTTGGCCAAACTATCAGCTCAACAATCTTGCCAATTTGTCTCAACTAGAAAAGCTTAGTATCACTGTGATTTACCATGTTGGGGACTCTCGTTCTTTGCTGGAAGGGTTTATTTCTCCTACGAGTTTGAAAAAGTTAACCTTGCGAGGTTGCATAATCCGATGGGAAGTCTTTGGACATATTTCATGGCCTAATCTTGAAGTGCTCAAACTGAGAAATCATGCATGTGAGGGCGACATATGGAAAACTACTGAAGATAAGTTTCCTCATTTGAGGGTGCTAATGATTGAAACAACAAATCTTCATATATGGGAAGCAGAAAGTGGCCACTTTCCGGTGCTTGAGACTTTACTACTTTATGGGTGCGATAGACTACAGGAAATTCCAGAAGATATTGGAAATATAATGACACTTGAATTAATTGAATTGGATGGCAGGAATAGCTATGTTTTGGAATCGGCCTACAGGATTCAAGAGCAACATGAATCTTTTGGTAATTGTGGCCTTCAGATTCGTATCAATCGTGCATGAACACAACATGGAACTTGGAGTGATCACCCATTCAAGTTACTTATGTGCTTCATAGGTAAAAAGTTATATTTTCTTTCCTTTTATTATAAACATATCCTTTTAACTTATGTTGATTCATTGCTCGTTTAGAAAGCCTAATTTGTGTTTGTTCTTCATCAAGAAATCAACTCTGAGTAAGTATTAGATATACATAGGTGTCTAAATCTTTTGAGTTAGCCCAAAATCTAAAAGTAAAAAAAAAAGAAAAGAAAAAAAAAAAGAAAGAAAGGATATATAGTTGTATTAGTTTGGTCATATATTTTTTTTAATATTTTAAATAATACTCATTAATTTATAAGGACCCCGGTGAATTCTGGCTCCGCCACTGGATATAGTCATAACGGTTGAAAAACCGAAGGTGCTGTGAATAGTGTCGAATATATGTCTCTCTAAAGTGTTCTCTTTTTTCTCTCTTGTGATCCTCCTTATTTATAACTTTTTACATTGACGTCTTTCTTGTATTTTTTTCTCATATTAGTTCCCACTATGGGCTATTTGTTTCACTTTGATCATTTTCACGTGAGCTTGGAACCTCCATGGACCACCTAAAAATGTCCAAAGTCAAACAAATAACTCATAGTGGGGATTAAAATGGGAAGAAGAAAATAATTCGAGGGATGACTTTACAAAAAATTATAGATGAAAAAGACCATCAATGTCATTTGACGGGTAAAAATATCAACAAACTTGCTGAATAATCCTAACATATCCTTATTTACGTAGACTAAATAATGGGCTAAATGAAAAATATAGAAATGGAACACCAATAGATTGTGTATTTATCCAAGGACCCAAAAACAACGAATAAACTTTTATTAAAATGTTAAGAATATATTACTTTTGAGAATTAATCAATCATATTAGAAACTGCACAGTTTCATAATGAATTTGAATTATTTTTGTAATTTCTTGTTGAAAAATCTTGAGAGAAAAATTAGAAACAAAGTGTAAACTATTATTTCTGAAAATTGTATTGTATGTTATACACAGGGATCGATCCCTTTAAATACTTGTACAAGACGGTGAACAAAACAAACGACTAACCTATTTACAAAAGCGTGTAATTTTAAATATAAGACAATAATTAAAAAGAAAATTAAAATAAAATAAACATAAAATCCCTAATCCTTAAATCGGCAGAAAGAGAAAGTAGAAAAACCTCATCTCCTTCCCTTGATAAACTCCTTCTTCGCTTGATGAATCCCAGACGTGCAGCCATAGCTCCAATAATAACAAGTTATTTTTTAAACTAAAAATAATACAATGAAGATAAATGGAAATAGACTATAGATTTATGTTGAGTTCAAAAATAAAAGAATGTGTGTGAATTGTGTGATAAATTAATTCATAAACAGATGGAGTTTGCAATGTACATTGAGCGTGATGATTAGAAGAGGGGTTGATATATGATAATTGCTTAAATGTTACTCCTTATGTTCTTTGACTTGAATAATAATCATGACACCTTTGAGAGAAGTAATTTTAAATTTAAAAAAAAAATTGGATGAAGATAAACAAAAGTTTCTTCCTACTATCTTAGTTAGAAATCGAAGTATGCCAACGATATACATGGGCTAAAATTTGTGGGCTAACTGTGGACCTGCCTCATAAATTTTTTTTTTTAAAATTAAGTTGGATTGAAGCTGCGGAGAGTCAAATTAAATTTTTATAATTATGAATCAAGTAAATAAAATATACTTAATAAAATAAAATAACTTAAAAGAAAATCCAATAGTAAATTGATTTAAACCCAGACAATTCCCAATCCAGTTTGAACTAACCCAACCCAACCCTTTTGCAATCCTCAAGTAATATAGTACTATTTTATTGATCTAACCGTATTGGACCCTCCCAAATCTGACCCAACCCCACAAATTAATACAAAAAAGTTAGTAAATAAATTAAAGTTTGAATACAATTAGTTGACTGAATAATTTAGCGTTAGGTACTTGAGTGAGCGTAATAAATAGATTTCATACCTAGTTGTTAACAATTCAGATATTTTATCTAATAAAAGGGATTAGTCATCGTAGTGTGATGAACTCAAATTAAAGCCACTGATAGAGATTCTTACGTCACGTATCCAACACGTCTCAAAATAAGTTAAACCATCTATCACTTTAATACATTGGGGAAAAAGAGAAGAACGCTATCTTACTCAACTAAAGATAATCCCAAAATTAAATGTTATTTCACTTCACAATCACAACATTTTCTTAAAATAAAAAGATCGGTGAATCACAACATAATAGAAGGAAATAGTCGCCTATCCCAATCTTTTGTTACAATTTGGTGTCACATCTGCATCACCGATAAGTGTATATATATACACACCCAAACATCTTTAATTCAACATATCTAGATGTATATATGTGATACCAAAATGTAACACGTACACAATTAAGTTAGATAAAACATTAGTATAGTATTATAGAGTTTGCTATTAGCCATGTTATCCCCATGAGTTCATGTTCTAAACATGTGAACTTATTTTTTTCAGATTTTGATCTGCTTCAACTTCCTTTTTTCTCCAAGGCAATGTTGTCCCCTGCAGCTTCTTTAATCTCAAAAGCCTCATCACATTTCTTCTTTGCCACAAGTTCTTCGTTCTTCACATTTCCATTTTCTGTCTCAACCGCTGCATTTGTGAAAATGTCCTGAGTCCAGTTGCCCAATTTCTCGACTGCACGTTCATCTGCACAAAATAGATACCGGATATCAGATCATAAACCATACACTTTCTATAACTAGCCAAGAACATCTTAATAGACTATATATGTATATATATATATCTTAGAATTGTTCTGGCCTTAACTTTGTAACTTCTGCTCCCACTTCAGTTAATGTGTCCATGCAAAAAATGGGTTAAACAGAGAAAAAAAATATAGTTTCAGCCATTTAGATTAAAATTTGTTTGTATTCTAGGTGGATCCACATCCACGAGGACGTACAGATCCATAAAGTAAAAGAATATCCATATGGATTAATTCCATGTGGTTTTGATCACACTGAAATCAAGTGGATCAATGGTGGATCTGATCCACTGGACTGGATTTGGATCAATCCATGGATCCGAACCATATTTCCACCCCTAGGTACTTTTTTCGTATACAATAACCAAATAACAGTTCAAGAATTTCCTCGAATTTGCAACCCACGTACCAAGTCGTGGCACAGTGTGGCCTTGAGGATGTTTAATGATAAGAGGGTTCACAAAGGCACTAGCTAGTTCTTCAGAGGGCAGTTTCAACCAGTCTTTGTCTCCAATGAAATGAACCGATTTCACCATGATAGGGTCTTTGTAAGCAACATCGCATATGCTCGGGTCCCTAAACTTCGAACCTGATATCGAGACAAAAAGTTTGAATTGTGGATGATCCTTCAATATCTTTCCCTGCATTTTTTTCACATTTACATAACATTCAAATAACTATATAAATCAAATTTAATTAAAGTCTATCTTTTTTTTTCGTTTGGCTCGTGTGGTTGGATTAAATGAGGTAACATAAGCATTCAAAAGAATTAAGTACCTGAGCTTGATACCCGAGCAGAAGGGCAGATAATGCTGCTCCCTATGAAAAAAAAAGAAACATTGCATTTAACATTAATTACACATTCAAGATTTCATCTAAAATTCTTGTCTAAGGGCCAAAACTAATGGACTATTCATTAATGGACCAAATCTTACAATCTTCTCAAAGAAAATTCAATAATCTTTTTTGTAATAAGTTTCCATAGGAAAAATTACATGTTTATTTGGAGAAAAAGATATAATAAATTTTCTAAATAGTGCAAAAGCAATGGGATCAATTTATCATTAGGAAAAACCAAAAAAAAAAAAAAAATTGTGGGATGCAAAATTGATATAGGTACCTGGGAGAAGCCAAGCAAACCATCAAAAGGGCCTTTGTTTGTAATATATTCACACAAGTAAGTAATGCATTCTTCCAAGTTTTTGTACTCTGTAAAGTCCTGATAATTAATTAAATGTGACACTTGTATTAGTAATCAAAATATAATTAGGTATAAAAATTGCAACTTTTAGGTCATTAATTAAAGTACCTCATTGAACTGGAACCACTCAAAATAAGGTGGTGGAAATATACCCTCAATTTCAGATTTTCCTCCGGCAGGGAAAATTCCATTTGGGAAATCCTAAATCAATTTCATAACAATAATGTGTAAATTAGGATTTAATTTGTGATATTTTTGTAGAAAAATGTATATAATTAATTGACATTACCATATCAAAATGAGCAAAAATAGAAGGTTCCCATTTGCTGATTTGCTTTTTTAGGAAGCTTCCACTGGTTCTGAACCCATGCAAACACAGTATTTTCATCTTTGATCCGTTTTTACTTCCCATTTTCACTCACAACAATTGTTCAATTTTTTTATAAATTGAGTTTGATGAGTTTTTTTGAACCAACTAACTCCAGTATCCAGAGTTTGGTAGTTTGCTTGGCTGGGAGATGGTCAACATGTGCACCCAACAAACTATTGGGTGACATTTAATTAATGTTTCTATTTTTTAAAATAATTTAGTTCGAACTAGTTTTAGTTTAGCAAAATATAAATCCAACATGAACATATTGGTACTTTAGGTGGATTCTAGTCGAGTTTATGCCGAACATTAAATAAATAGTTTGGTATATATGTTGTTAGGAAAGTATGGGAAAAATGTTGAAAAAAGAAAATAAAAACACGTCGATTTTTCTATCAATATTTGATTGTCAAGAAATGTTTGAATGGTATTTAGGAAGATTATATTTTCATACACATTAATTGTTATATATGATTATTAATATTTCTAAGCTAAAAAAGATATTAAAATTTGATGGCAAATTGAAAGTTATCATTACGATATCTAACAAATTTAAATTACAAAATGAATTATCGAATCCACAAAAACTAATAATAAAAAAATAAAAAATATATATTAAAGTAAATTTTAAAAATAGTCATAAGTCATTTCGATGGATTGGGCTTTTCTTTTTTCCAAAATTTTAGCTCTGCCTTTATCTATTAATAAGTTGACTTGGATCTAGTCCTCATACGTGAGTGAAATGTAATTATTTGAAAAGGGATAGATTGTCCATTTAAACTTACCCGACCAAATTAATTAAATTTGAATGTAGAGTTTCAGAAGCAATTTGAAAAAGGAAAATTGTCAAAGGGTTTTTATATTTATCCTCCTAATTCAGTTTGTACTTGAAAATTGATAAATTATGGTGTTACACGAGTTGATTACTTACAAAACATAAACGCTTTAGATAAGGGAATGTTTATACTAATTATTAGAATTCTAAAACATGGATTGGGCTAAATTCACTTATTTGGCTTGGGCCTAACTCATCCTCAAAAGCTAGCTTGTAAGGTGAGGATTGCCCAAGGTACTTAACTATTGTTTTCAATCAATGTAGGACAATTAATCTCAACCTTACGGATTGCGACAAGTGGGCCCCAACAGACGAATAATGATTGTCCAGGACTTTGTTAAAAGGACGAAGAATGACAACCCAGACCTTTGTTATCTGGGGAAAATGTGTGGGTGAAGAATAATCCCATCATGTGCGTAAGGAATAGTCCATCACGGAATGAGGTGACCCACTTCAACCTGCAGGGCTCTGATACCATACTAGAATTCACCATATGGATTGGGCTAAGTCCACTTACTTGACTTGGGCCTAACTCAACCTCCCAAAGCCTTATAAAGTGGACTTAACAATTGTTTTAAACAAATGTGGGAAAATTAGTCTCAATACTAATAAATACTCAAATCATCTTAAATTTGTCCATCCACTAATAATATCAAAATCAGAAATTAAACTCCTATTCATCTGATTTTGACACTAATTGATAACCTTTTAAGACATGGCTTTTCTTTCCACTCAAATATGCTCTTTCCCATTTCTTTTTTTTTTCTTAATTAAGAATGATTATAAAGTTGTCATCAGATGATTTATTTTTAATGAATAAAAGAGGTATTCATATAATTTAGGGCTGTCAATGGGGCGGATTTTAATCCGAATCCGTCCGAATTCGATCCGATTTATTAGGATAATTGTCCGATTAGAGATTCGATGGACCTGATCCAATTATAAAGATCCGAAATTCGAAACTCATGGAGCGAATATGGATTTAGGTCGATCCTATCCGTTGAAGATCCGTATCCGACAACAAATAAAAAGAAAGATATATATACAAAATGATTTATAAAAATAAGTATCATTAATAATATTTCAACGTCAATTTAAGAAGATAGTAATTTATAATTCTTTTATAAATTTATTTAAATCAATATATTCCTTCTACAAATATGAATATAGTAAAGAAACTTTGAAAATGTGAGCTAAAATTAAATAAAATTGAAAAGATATAAACTTATTTTAGGAAAAAAATATTAATTTAACTTTTTAAATACAAATTTATTGGATCCGAAAACTATCCGATATCCGGCCAAATCCGACCAAGATCCGTTGGATTCAAAAAATCTAGATCCGAGCACAATCCGAACAAAATCCGAATCCGACAGGATTCGATCCGATATAAATGGAGCCGGATCTGGACGAGCCTGATCCGACCATAATCCGACCCATTGACAGCCCTAGTAGTGATAGTGCAAAAACTAAGTGGAAACACAAATTTGGTAGAGAGAATCAGTAGTTGAGTATTGCCTTATCTAAATAGTTGAATAATGAATGATATCTGTTTCACAAAAGAAAAAGAATAATATCTGGCTGCATGTCTAACTTTTTATTTTTATCTTTTTTATTGTTGCCCACTTTTATTATTTATTATTAGAATAAATTTGTAGGTCGGATGAGTATTCAATTGGGAAAGACTACTTTCTTTTTAGAATAATTGGGAAAGTCTGTTAGCATTCAGTTCTCACAGCTTCATATATTAAAATCAAGGCCCATTCTTATTTAAAAACACAATCTTCTATAAAATGACGAACAAAATAAAGAGTGAATCACATTATTCATTCTTTTTAGTGGATCGATTTTTGTACATTTGTCACTAAAAAAAATTCATAGCAGATGCATCTTTCTTATAGTGTAGTATTTTACGGATTCATTTTTCTGGTATTACACGACGAAAACGCTCTCACGTGCAAAGTAAGTTCATGACTTGGAGGGAATTTTCGTCGCTTCACCTAATATTATAATTTTCATTTTATATAACACAATATAGTTGTTCATCTTGATCTCTCTTATACATGTATCGTAAACAAAAGTCCTCATGATTTCTAAACAGATTATTGCATGTTTATCCCTAAAAGTATGAATTTGACGATTTTACTATATTTAAAATTGATAAATGAATATTTACCCCAAAACAAGAAAAACATTCTCGAACCCTCTTCCTTAATAAATAGCTTAATGTATGTAACTTATATCCTATTAAGATTCAAAGAAACGCTAATTTTATTCATCATGTAAAATTATTTGAATGTGTTAATTTAGTAGGACCATATTCGAGTTGTGTCTCATTAAAATCAAGCTTGACTAATAAGTAAATCAATCCTAGTAAAATTAAAAGTAATCATATTCAAATAGACTCATCTCAAATTTAGTTGGGTTGAATCATTAAACTTTGGAGTTTCAATAGGTCTTACTGAATTGACAAACAACGTAACAAAAGTTCTATTCAAAATTAATTAATCTTTTTTTTTTTTTAACAAAAATGCGACCAAAGAAAAAAGAGAACATCATTTAGTACGATGACCGAGAATTGTAGTTGGCATCGATAACGGCTAGTTCTGGAACTGGCCTGACTATCCAACACCAATCACGGACCGATTTTTCGGATTCCTTTAGCAATTGTGACCCACATACGGACAAAAATCTGGGCCTCGGCCCACCTAACTTTCCCATAACAAAATTTATTTAAAATGGCTACCGACAAGACAAAATTGATAAGGTTATTTACATCCAAATCTCCAAGATTTAACATAATTACAGAAAACCCCTTTTTAATTTTTCATAAGAACACCCTTTACATAGGTTTAATAACAAGACAAAAATAACAAGGTGATTTGCGCCCAAATCCCTGAGATTTAATATAATTACAAAAAATTCCTTATAGTTTCTAAAATTATAAGAACATGGAGTTTTTTATAAACATTCTTAAAAGTTATTCTAGTAAGAATTGTTGAACCTATAAGTAATGTTTTGATACACAGTCTAAATTAGGGGCATTCTTGTAATTTTAGAAATATCAAGAATTTTTTATAAAGTGATTAAAGTTTAAGGGATCTAGTCGTCAATCACCCAAAATAATACTAGTATAAAACAACACAACAATGTCCTAGAAGAGCCATGATTTTAAATTAGCTTTTTAATGTTAAAAATTAAAATATTCAATGGATAGTCCGTCCAAAAAGTACACAAAATGTAACATAAATCTTTAGAACTTGTGTATTTGTTCTTTTCACATTCTAATACATGATTTTCGTGTCTTAAATTTGGTTTCAATTTTAAGTGGTATACCTAATTAATATATACATCATATAAGCAACTAAATGTCACGAATCTTTCTTTTATATAATAAAATAGAAATTCTAAGAGGAAAGAGAAGTTATGATGATTGGCTGGAGAGATGGGCATGCGTAACATTAATATCTGGACAGGACATGGCTGTTTCTGGGACATCAAAATTTTGGGTTGGGTCCTCAATTATTTGTCTAAAAGTTTTATTTGATTTTAGATAGTGGATGGTTGTGTTATTATAAATTGCAATACTCTTTATAAAATTAATTGGTAACGTTTCTAAAATTGCCAGTATTCGAACTTTAGAATTTTATAAGCCATTAATTTTTTGTGACTTGATTGCTGGAGTAATATGTCAACTGTCAGGTATCTATATTGTAAAAACCAATCTTATACCAACTATACATTATTGTCGGATATTCTAAAAAAAATAAAAAAAATACATTATTGTCGGATACAATACCCCCTGCCATTACTTCATTTAGCCGTATGAGATATATGAACTATACGAAAAATGTCCATATTTAAGAATTCAAATTAAAAAATTGTGAATGTGCTGAAACTCACACATGAAAATAAGTAAAATGATGAACTATAAATATTAAAATCTTTATAAATAGTTCGAAACTCGTTAAAAGAACCCATTAATATACTTGGGTTGGGAGGGGGGCCCGGGGGTTTACAGGTTAAAGAAAATGACAGAAAAATCACATATAAAATAGAATTAAAAATTTAGACACAAGTAATAGAAATGTGTTCGTACGTACATTGATAACTCTCGGATTAAGTATATATTCTAGAGTCAATTCATTACGTAATGTTTTATTTTTTTTATTTTTTATTTTTATTTATTTTTTTATTGTTCAAAGGTATTCAGGTGTTACTTAATTTTAATTTTTTCATGTTGAATATGAGAACATCTTTTAACAGAAATTTTAAACATGCATTAACCATTATGTGGAAAGCAATAAATTAGTCCTCACCACTAAACAAAATATTCGTTGATAGTGAATTATTGTACATTACCGTAGACATGAACTGTATCAATGTATTGCATACTACTTAATGTTTTTTTTAAAGACAATCTCAATGGATATTGAATTTTTACTTATCCTAGCTAATCATACATGCCATATAACTATAACAAAATATACTCATATGATATATATCCCATTATTTTTCTTGTATCAAACAAATATGTTGTTTGTTGATTGGCAACCTAATAACAAGTCAACTACTTGTAACAAATACATCCTTGAATTTAATAATTACCTTTAAGTACCATTGAATTAACTATATTTACTACTTTACTATTTTCTTTGCTCAACTACCACTTCTTACCTTTCTTCTAATGTGCTCTAACTTTTGTCTATCTTCTTTCTTTGGAGGATTTAGGGGTAGGAAGTGAACAATTTAATTTGTTCAAGAAAATTCATAGTTTTTCAGAGAGAGTAATGGATTTATGTGTCTATCATTAATTATTTTATAAAATCTTATCGCCGTACTCTAGCTAATAATATCAACTAAGGAGGAAAAATAAGCCAAACTATTCTATACTCAATACGAGTTCGTTTCTTAACTTTTGAAGTTCAGTTCGAGCTTAACTCAATAAGCTAAAAATTAAAAAAATACATTTAAAAATATTAAGTTACTCGTTACTTTACTCGAACTTGTTCCATAAAAGTTTATTTGAGCTCGGTTCATTTAGAAATCAAACCAAGTTCAATCACAATTTTAAAGTCGATACATAATTCAAATTATGCTTGACTAATGTATCGTTCAATACTAATCAACTTGTTTACACCCCTAATATCGACACATCAACTTTACAATTGTAATTTTATCAATACCCTAGACTCCATTTTGCATTATAGCATGTCAATTGCACAAAAGAGTAATTCTTGATTAGAAATTTTGAACTACAAACTAAAATTACAGAATAACGTAATTCACAATAACTTTTCCGGACTTCACTGCCATATTTAAATCCAATATATTGGAATTCTAGATTTGATATGCTCCGCATCAAGAATCTGGATATACCGTGCTTTCAAGTTCTGACCACGCATCGATGGAGCCTCCTTCGATGCTTAAGTCAACAAATTGTTGCTGAATCTTCAGATAATTGCAAAAAAGAAAAAGCAGTGTATTTAATTGTACATTAGGTTTTTATTGATCATACCTAAGGTTATTTATACTTGTGAAAAAAGTCCATGATCTTGTAGAATCCTTGTATGGAAATGTAACTTTCCACGCATAAAGATTTGTTCCTATGCATTGATTATCCTTTCCTTGTAAGTAGGAAGCTCGCGACTTGAGAGGTCTCAGATGTGAAACTCTCCGCATTTGTACTATATCGTAGAGCAAGGTGAAGGTTCGCTAATGGTGCAACTGAGATGAACAACTTACGAGTGATTCTGTTTCAAATGACGCATCCGTCGATTGATATCGGGCTGCTTGATCAAGCGGATAGACCCCTATATCACTATCAAAATCAATATTTAGTGTCTATTTGTCTACCATTTGGAAGAGTAGTGCATATATGTGATATAATCTTGATTTACGTAATATTATTTGTTCAAAATTTAGAAGAGTGATTTAAGAAAATAAGATATGTGCATGTTTTTTTGGAAGAGTTTATGTTGTATATATTAGATTAGTTTAAAAAAATTAAAAGATGATAACGTTATCTCAAAAATTAAAAAATATTTTTGTCTCAATTTCTCCAAATACGAAATTATTTTGAAAAATGCCAGACATACAAACACTATTACATGATACAACACATGAAAAGACAATCAAAACAAATTGAAAATATATTTGATGAGGAAAACATGAAAATGGGAAATTTACAAATGTGAAAAAGGCTTTATAGCTAAATGTAGTTTTACAACGGTACAGAACTGCTCATAGTAAATTTGGAGTGTCAATATCAACATTCCACCTCTGTATATATCGCGTATATATACATACGCTCTCTCTCATCTCTCTCTTTTCTCTCTATGTGAATGTTAAAAATCAATTCGTCAATCATTTACAAGGGGAGAGATCGCTTTCTGAAATCTATTTGTGGCTTTTGAAGAGTCGGATAATATATAGATATAGTTATTACTATCTCTATTTCAAAGAAAGCGAAATCAGAGAAACACGCGCAGCCCCTTTCTTCCCCACATCGTATTCACACTCAGATTCATCTCTCTCGCTAGAAAGGTGATTTTTTGTAATCTGGGTTTTCATTCTTCTTTTTTTAATTTTAGCGACATTTTATCAGTATTTCAAGTTTTGAATTTTTGTTTTATAAGTGAAATTTGGGTTATTTCTAACTGTATGTGAAGTGGTGTTTCTCTGATTTTGTTTTATTGATTTTTTATTTGACTATTTCTTTCTATGGATGAAAAATTGAGGTGGTCTTAGGGTTTATACTTTGCTTCATCTGATTCTGATTCTGATTCGAAAAGTGTAGTTTTTTGAAGGTTTTTAATTTTTAAATTGTAAAGTTCTTTTCTTTCTTGCTAGGTTAATGTGAAGTGATAATTAATTGAAAGATTAGACCTTTTGTTAAGCTGATGGCACAATCTGCTTAATCTACCATTAAATTAAATGATCAATGATTACACTTTGCATGTAATTGTAAGATATTGGTTCCGAAATTTGGAGGAGGTTGAATTTTGGGTATGTACAAGGGGATGATATAAGAACTTGATTTAAGGGTTACATATTTTATTATGTTTGACAGTTCTCTTCTCTTGTGGTTTGTGGATTACAGAGCAGAGTTACATGGATTACAAAATTAGTGGACTCATTTTTTGAGTTATGTTAATTTTCTGATAATTTGCAAATATACTTTGTAAGCTATCTGTGATGAGGATATTGTTGTTCGATTTTAACTTATTTCTACATTATTTTGAATGGTTGGAAATAAGACCAATCCCGTTCCCCAACTAAAAGTATATCAAATTCAGAGGATCTTTAGTGCTACTTATTATGTATTATCCTGTATTGTGGTTCATTCCTAAACTTGTCAGTAATGTAACAGCTGCAGGGATTGATCATTTTTTGTCAGAAAAGTTCGGAGTGAGCTTTTGCTTTGAGGCGAACTGCGATATGGTAATAATGCTACGACTTATACTGTGTCAACCCTTTTCATTTTTCCTTATTGCACGGGCAAAAATTGTCTTTTGAAATGGTAAGAAAAATGAAAATGAACAAAAAGGTAAAGAGTGTCCCATCATTTTGATGCAAGAAACACTTCTTTCTTTGTAATGTACACTGAAATTCAAGAATCAAACATAGCCAGCTTCTCTGTAGAATGCATTTTGTATATGAACGTGGTTCAACTTTTTATGTTCTTTTTGTTGATTTATTTAGGCAACAAATGAGAATCTTCCCCCAAATGTTATAAAGCAATTGGCAAAAGAACTGAAGAATCTTCATGAAACCCCTCCAGAAGGCATTAAAGTAGGCGTGAATGATGATAATTTTTCAGTTATATATGCTGACATTGAAGGACCAGGTACTAACTTACAAAGCCCTTTAATGTTATGTATCCATCTATAAAAAATGACGACATCCTTTTGTGATTAATCATTTATAACCTCGCAGCTGGGACGCCATATGAAAATGGTCTTTTTCGCATGAAGTTATTATTGTCTCATGATTTTCCTCAATCCCCTCCAGCAGGTGTGTCATCTTTTACACTTGTCTTGGACTCCATTCATATTTCAATCTTTTCAGTAGTAGTTAAATGTATCAAACAATGTCATTCTAACCATATTAATATTAAAGCTCCCTCTTGTTTTTTACTTTTAGGCTATTTTCTCACCAAGATTTTTCATCCAAATATTGCAACCAATGGCGAGATTTGCGTTAATGCATTGAAGAATGATTGGAACCCAACTCTTGGCTTACGACATCTTTTAGTTGTAAGTTATGTCAATTTGGCGATTTCTTTAAAGTTAATGCTCCCTCTGTCCTAAAATTTTAAATTTTTACTTGTATTCCTTTTTGGGGATGTCTGAAAATAAGACTCCGTTTCCAAACATGGAATATTTTTTCCCAAAATAAAGTAAGTAACGATTTGATTGCACTAATTCTTAACCAATACTTTTATGTTCATAAAATTACAAATTTCTAAAACTTCAATTTTTTAACTCTTATCTATAACCCTGAGCCAAAGGTAAAGGGACAGAGGCAATATACTATATTATGTCATTGATTGCTCGATTGATGCTAAAGAATTATTGGTTATCTCACTTATCTACGTGTATTCATATCTATTTTTGTTAGGCTTTTTGCATTTAAGATACACTTGTGTGCTAATGTTTTTTATTCTATACTCTTTTTTTAATTGATAGGTAATCAGATGCTTATTGATAGAACCCTTTCCAGAATCAGCTTTAAATGAGCAGGCTGGCAAAATGCTTCTTGAAAATTATGAAGGGTACGCTAGACACGCAAGGTAAGTCCTGCACTTTTTTAATTTAATGGTATTTTATTCATAAGTATCAAGCGAATATATGGTTTATGTGGTGTTAAAATCTGTTTTTCTTTCTTCAAATTATTATGCCACAATGGCACAATCAGGTACCGCATTAGCTGTATTTTGGAACTTGATGCTTATTATTTTTTTTGTTATTCTTGATAAATAGGAATACGGTTGTTTTTGCATTTTATGGCGGGGTATAATAATTTTTCCTCCAAAGTATTTAATCCGGCTTGGGAGTTGTTTTTTGCTAATAAAAAATAACAATGGGGGACTTTTGTCAATTAGGCAAAGCAGAGGGGGGTATCTTTGCATTTCACTCAGCTAGAATGTTTGAGGCTTGATCTTTGCATTTCACTCAGCTAGAATGTTTGAGGCTTGATGTACATCCAAGATAAATGTTTGTGATATATGGAAATTGTATTAAATCTGATAATCTATCCTGGCTCCAAATGTATCAGGCTTTTAACCGGAATACATGCCTTAAAACCGAAGCCAAAATTCAAAACTGGAGCCATTTCCGAGTCCACTACTGCTCTAAATGTGGACCAGACGAACACTTCAATGAAGTGTGTCGACCAAAAGAATGCCGTTTCTGGTGTTGCTGCACCCCAGTTACCACCCTCTCCATTGACCCCAAAACCCGAGAATGGTCAAGATTATCCAACAGCTATGCCTTCAACAGGTGAAACGGGAGTTAGTGGGTCGAAAGCGGCTCCAGCCACACAAAAGAAGGAAGCTGGGCTGAATAAAGTTCCAGCAGACAAAAGGAAGATGGATGCTAGAAAGAAAAGCTTAAAGAGATTATGAAAATGGATCTTTTTGTTTTGCTGTTCATTTCTTTGTACTGAGATAAAAAGCTAAATAAATTTGTATCGTGAATTATTTATATTGAGATGATTATGAAGCTTTTGTTTGAAGAAACTTTCATCTCATTTAAATCAATCTCATTTTCTTTTTAGGTTTCAATTCCAATTCTAGCACTATTAAATCTTTTTGAACTCTTAGGAAACGTTTGGAATGAAATCTAGGTCTGAGAATGTGATGACAAGATATCATATAATTATGTTTGGGTTGATTTACTGAAATTTGGGAAAGAAATTAAATTCCTCAAAACTAGGAATCTTGTTTTCATAAACAAAGAATCTAGAACTAAATTTTTTATAGTATTCTAATTCCATTCCAGTGAAATTCATAGTAAAATTAAAAATAAAATATTTTTCATATATACTTCCCATATGTCTCTTTCAAACACAATATATATATATATATATATATATATATATATATATATATATATATATATATATATATATAATTTAAATCAAATTCAATATTTTGATGTAACGTAAGTATATTATATATTTAATCAACATTAAGAATAATTACTTACACCCCTTGAAGTTATGCGAGATTACATGATCGTTCTTTGAAGTTTCAATAATTACAAAAACAACATTTAAAGTCTTTAAAAGAATTAAACTTAACATGGAATAAAAAACACAAAATACTTTTTACCCTTTCATTATACCTATAAAATTAAGATAAATATCAAAATTATTAAATATTTATTGGTTGAGTAAAATTTT
This sequence comes from Penstemon barbatus, assembly GCA_003313485.2. Taxonomy (NCBI): domain Eukaryota; kingdom Viridiplantae; phylum Streptophyta; class Magnoliopsida; order Lamiales; family Plantaginaceae; genus Penstemon; species Penstemon barbatus. Next base: position 17,091,043 of record CM064883.1, on the reverse strand, counting down.
AAATTAAAAAATTTCATAAATCAATTGAGTCACCCACTCAAAATTCCACGAAATCCATCTTTGTTCCATTCACCCACCCCAAAATCTCAATTTGTACTTATATTCACAATTAATTAATAAATTTTATATTACAACAATAAATAAAAAAATTTATAATAATATTTATTTTAATTATGTATATACACATTTAACATTATTCGTGTTTATTTTAAATATGTATACTCCGTTCCATAATGAATTGTATTTGTGTTCCTAAATATTTCAAACCAACATTGATCACGGATAAAAACAATTTCATATCAAATTTTGTGATGACATCAGTATTGCCACTACATACTTAGTGTCTGAATTTTTTTTAGGGTGATATTCAAAATGCGAGAGAAAATTTAGTAATTATTGAAACTTTAAGTAATAATATTGTTATTTCGCATGAGTTTAGAGTTAATTCTGCAAGTATTGTTCCATAAATATCATATGTTATTTAAAAATATATAAGTGAATTTTACGTGTTAACACGTGTAAAAATAGATTCCATTCCTTTAGTTTATCAAACATTTGAAAATGAATATGTTACATTCCTTCCTGAAATCACAAGTATTGTCCAAACAATATAATTGAGTTATATTCCAGATAATCACATTCCTATAATCAAATTCCCAAAATCAGATTTTATTTCTGTCAAACAAACGGGTCCTTAGTGTTTTTCATATCCTATATAACTTTTTAGGGATTTTTTTTAGAAATAAACTTATAATCTTTTAATTTTCAAAAATAATTTCATCCTAGAAAAATTAACGTGCCCCTAGTTATAATTATAAATGCACATTACTCTTGCTCCATTTACTTTTAACACAAATTTCATGAAGTTTTATGTAAGAGTTATTTTCATTTTCTTGAAATGAAATTAAAAAAATGGTTGTAAGTTTATGTTAGATGAAGATGAGGATGGAGAGCAAGAAGTTAAGGGAGGTTTTGATGATTTCCAGAACATCAGAGTCAGCTAAGTAAGGAATGCTTATATCCCTTAGAAGAATTTTGACCAAGTAAGAAGACAAATCAGAAGGGTCAAAAGTTCAAGGTCCAGAAGACTACTGATCTGTTGCTGAAGTTTGAAATCAGACTGGTAGTTTTTCAGCTGACTCAAATCAGATTAGTTCAACTTGAGATCAGCAGGGTATCTATCAGACGGGTCATTTCGATCAGTAGAGTGGAAAGGATCTAGGAGTCTGCCCAACGGTAATAAATGTACTTGGAGTAATAAATGCTGCAAGAGAAGGGTATTAATGGCAAATGATTGAAGGTATTCTCGGATCAGCATGGTGCATTTAATTCGACTGGCAGAAAAGTACAGCAGAGTGTACAATGCTACAGTCCGTTCCAGGAAAAGGGGGACCAGTACTTGTAGCTTTGAAATTCGTCTGACTCTTCAATGAATATATTTCAAAAGCAAGTATAAATAGAGCTGGATTTAAGAGTAAGAGACACACAACATCTGAGATTCATTTCGCGAAGCAGAATTTTCTAAGTCCCAAAAGCTCAAGAACAGCTCATCCGTCTGCTGAAGTCATTTGTTGACAGAAGCTTAAGTTGAAGTTAAATGAATACATCTTTCTGAGTGATTCTATATTAGAAGAGTGTTGTGAGAAGTAGATAGATATTACTTCAGAGAGTAGGAGTTTCTTTGTGATTTCCTATTGTGAACTTACGGCCATTTCATTTGTTGCTTGGCATGAGCATTGTATATTGTAAACTTAGTGTTTATAGTAAAATTCAAGATCTAAGTGATTTGGAAGAGTGGATTAAAGGATTTACAACCATTTAACCACTATAAAAATTCTAGTATTTTATATTTGCATTAGTTTTCTTGCATATTTTAAAAGAGCATACTTTAACACTTCAATTATTTGTTTAAAAGATTTTAAAGGAGTTTTTAAACTGGGAATAAAATCTTTTAAGTTGACAGAGTTTACTTGAGAAAAATATTTTAAACATCCGCTGCAAGTAATCTGATTAAAAGTTTAATTTTGCTGAAATCAGCTAATTTACAATCAGAGGAGTGGTCAACTCTGCTGTTCAAAGCTTTATACGCGGTCAACTTAGTCTACTTACGATTCTTGATCAGCTTAATCTGCTGACAGAAGAGTTATAAATTTTTAAGTCAAGATTTTCAGAGGTCTATTCACCCCCCTCTAGACCTCACTGACCACTTGAGACCAACATGTGGTATCAGAACGGGTGGTTCATTTAAATCAGCTGTCTGATCAACGAGCTTGATCCAAATATTTTTCAAAGGTTTTAAATATTTTTCAAAAGAGCACTTTTTTTGAAAAATGAAAACTTTTTGAATAACACAAGAGTAATTTGCTGTTAACTCTTTTAAAAAACATAAGAAGCTTTATGCTTTTTTAATGTGCATGAGGTAAAATGCCTATAAGTATATACATTATACATGGAGGAATTTTGCTACTCATTTCCCAATTTTTAACGTGAGAAATCACACTTTTCTTATAATACATTACTCTACATTACATATTTGGTAAGCAATACTAAAAAATATATTTGATACACAATTGATAACTTTTTACATATTTAGTTTTGCTGCCACAACTATTCCATTAAATTATTATCAAGGGCGTTTAATTATGAAATTATGATATTAAAGTGTAATTTTTTTTTCAAGTATTATATCACATTTATGAATAGTCTATATATAAATTCTAATTTAAAGAGTCTTACTAGTATCATTGATGGAACAATTTCAACTAATATGGAACTAAATTTGGTAAACATCTGAAGTGCAACATGCCACGTATCAGGGTCGACTCTGAGGTTTTGGTGGCCCTTTACAAACTTCAAATTAGTGGCCCTTAGTTTCACATATTATATAAACAAAAAACAATTTGTAAAGAGGTGTTTTTCCTAATTTAGGATTTTGAAGGGGTGTAAACTGTAAATAGCTAGATGGAGACTAAGTCGGGGAAATAGAAGTAGGGGCCTCGGGGGAGATAAACATGCGAGGAAGAGGAAGAAAATAGAAATTGGGGGAGATTAAAAAAAAATCAATTAATTACAGCACACAAATAGAAATTGGCGAACCTATAATCCAATAGGCCAATCCATCCCTCTCACCCATGACCCAATTATTCCCACTGAAATCATTATCCAAAAAATATTCAACCAAACCAACACCACTAAATCAGGCCCACCTAACTCATTTCGGCCCAATACCCACAACCAACCCATCTCCCTCACTGAACCCGCCCACTCTCCTCAACCAATCGACCTGCCCAGAAAGAGAAAAAACCCAGCTACATCCCACACTCAACTCCCCTCTCCTAGCTCAACTACTGCCGCGTCACCCAGTCCGTCCGGTATTCCCACGGCCAATACCACCGGACCTATAACCGCCGACACCAACAAACCAGTTTCTAAACCCGTCCAGCAGCCGAGGTCCACCCATACTGCTCTGAATCCCACCTCCTCCAGCACCACCGGACTCTCCCCTGCCACCACAGCTACCCCTCTCGGCCCCAATCATGGTCAGGTGGACACTGAGCTTACCTCGACTCCTACCTCTACTCCAAATGATCTCCCTCTTCACGGTTCCAACCCACTCTCCAAAGGTACACTCAATTCTACCTCGCACAGTTCCACTACCTCCCCCCAAATTTCGAACCTTTACCTCGTCCCCATTAAATCCGAATTCCCAAATAAACAAGAACCCACTGCACCTAAATCCAAGAAGAAGTTAGGAAAGGAAAACAAAAAACCACCCCTACCCTTACCCCTCAAAAAGCCACACCTTAATCGTAAAAGTACCACAACCACTACCTCTAATACTCCGAACCACCCAACTACTGGAAAGAGGAAATCCATGGAACAACCCGAACCTTATTCCCTTATAAACCCGGACCCCAATAGTCAGTTTTCTGGCGAAGACACGAATTCGAGCAGACCCTTGAAAAGAGCGAATCTTAATATCTCAAAGGCGGAGGCTGTGGGGCAGCCCCGCCTATCGCCATGAATTGTCTAGCTTGGAACTGCCGGGGCTTGGGGGGTTCCTCGGCAGTTCGCTTTCTCGGATACCATATTCGGGATCACAACCCCCAACTCATCTTCCTTTCTGAAACTAAAGCTAAGTATAGGAAGATTGAGAAATTGAAAAATCAGTTTAATTTATTTGGTTTTTGTGTTGAGTCGGTTGGTCGGTCTGGTGGTTTAGCGATTTTATGGAACAAGAATCTACAGGTGGATCTTCAAAGTTTTTCGGCTAACCATATTGATATCCATGTTTCTGAGTCTGATAATAGTACGGGGTGGCGCTTTACTGGTTTTTACGGTGAACCTGATTCTGCTAACAGGAAAAAATCTTGGGACTTACTCCGCTTACTTGCTTCGAAGAGCTCGAAACCGTGGGTCTGCATTGGTGATTTTAATGCTCATCTCTACCATTCCGAAAAAGAGAGTACAACTCGTACCCCTGGGTACCAACTCCGAGACTTTAGAACTGCTCTCCATGATTCCGGCCTTCGAGATATCGGTTTTTCTGGTTCGCCCTTCACCTGGACAAATAAATGGGAGTTTCCACGTACTGTTAGCGTTAGAATTGACAGAGCTTGCGTTTCCGATAACTGGCTGCAAAAATTTCCACTTAGTAAGGTTGAACACCTGAATTTCGGGGGCTCGGACCATTGCCCTATTCTATTGAGAATTCTAGACCGTGAGTTGCATCAGCAAGGGAGAAACAGAAGAGGGTTTAAGTTTGAATCTATGTGGCTGGAAAATAATGAATGCCCTGAGGTTATTAAAAACTTGTGGGACGATCAGTCCTCTGTTACCGATTCGTGCATCTGGCGAAAACTCGATTTATGCAAGGAGAAATTAGAGACTTGGAGTAAGGATTCATTTGGGGGAGTTCAGAAAAAAGTTGCTAAGATCCGCAAGAAAATTCATGCATTAAATCTGGGGACGGTCTCGAACAATTCAAGAGAGGAGGAAAAGAAGCTGTATTTGGAATTAGAGGGACTTTTAGATAAGGAGGAACAAATGTGGCAACAAAGGGCTAAAGCTCACTGGATGAAAGAAGGGGACCGCAATACGAGATACTTTCATAGTCGAGCTTCGGGGAGAAGAGATAAGAATACAATTTCGGGGGTTAGAAATGAAGATGGCACTTGGTTCACAAAGCCGGCAGATATTGAGCGGGTAGTTGGAGACTATTTCAGTAATATTTTCACTTCTAGCCAACCGTCTCGGGAGGAGATCAATCTGGTCCTTGGTGCTTTGGAATCGAGGGTGAGTTCCGATGATAATCACTTCCTACTTCAGCCGTACACTGCTAAAGAGGTATTCTGTGCCCTTTCTTCTATGTACCCACTTAAGTCCCCGGGGCCTGATGGCTTCCCCCCTTTATTCTTTCAAAAGTTTTGGCCTGTTGTTGGTTCTGACGTTGTTAAGTGGGTGCTGGGTTTTTTGAATGATGGTAGTTTTGACCCTTCTTGTAATTGTACTAATATCGTCCTTATTCCTAAATGCAAAAATCCCGAGTACATGACCCACTTCCGTCCCATTAGCTTGTGTAATGTTGTTTATAAAATTGCTTCTAAAACACTAGCTAACCGTTTAAAACCCATTATGAACAAAGTTATCTCTGACTACCAATCTGCTTTTGTTCCGGGTAGACAAATCACGGATAATGTTCTTGTTGCCTTCGAGATTAACCATTTTTTGAAAAACTATAATAAGAATAAGGTAGGCAAAATGTCTCTTAAACTGGACCTCAGTAAAGCCTATGATAGAGTTGAGTGGGAGTTTATTAGAGCTGTAATGATCCGACTAGGTTTTGCCCCGCATTTTGTTGAAATCATTATGACATGTGTTACTACGGTTTCCTACTCATTTGTGCTGAATGGTGCTCAATTTGGTGCTGTTACTCCGGGAAGGGGAATCCGCCAAGGAGATCCCCTGTCCCCTTATCTTTTCCTTTTCTGTGCAGAAAGCTTGAGCTCACTTCTCAGCCAGGAGGAGAATCGAGGACATATTCATGGGATTTCTATCTGCAGAGGAGCTCCTACAGTCTCTCATCTTTTATTCGCTGACGATACCCTTATTTTATGCCAAGCTACAGAGGAGGCGGCTATCCGAATCAACAACCTTCTTCATGCTTATGGAGCAGCCTCGGGTCAGAGCATCAATTTTGACAAATCAAGCGTAGTGTTTACAAGAAATATGGATGAGAGTTTAATTGAGCTGATCCTTCAAGTTCTTCCTCTCCGAAGAGAATTAAAACACGACAGATACCTCGGTCTTCCCCTCTCCATCGGAAAATCTAAGCGAGAAGTCTTTGACTATATCCGCGAACGAGTTTGGGCTCGGCTGCAAAGCCTAAGATCGCGTATCTCTCTAAAGCTGGGAAGGAAATCATGATTAAGGCAGTCATTCAAGCTATCCCTTCCTATCTTATGAGCTGTTTTAAGATTCCCGGTTACCTCATACAAGAAATCGAGTCCATGATATCTAACTTCTGGTGGGATGAAACAGCACTAAAAGAATTCATTGGAAAAATTGGAGTTCGTTATGTAATAGCAAAAGGGACGGAGGCATTGGATTTCGAGATTTGAACTCCTTCAATGTGGCTCTACTTGCTAAGCAAGCATGGCGAATTTTAACATCTCCTGATACTCTGTTAAGTCGCATACTGAAGGCCCGCTACTTCCCACAAACTAACTTTCTTGACTCACAACTTGGCTCTGCACCCTCTCTCACTTGGCGCAGCATTTGAAACTCAATCGATCTAATTAGAAAAGGGGTACGGTGGAGAGTAGGAAATGGTAACAACATATGTATTTGGGGTGATAATTGGATTCCTAGGGATAATTCTTTCAAGATCATATCGCCTCCTCGCCTTCTTCCGGAAAACGCCAAGGTTTCGGATTTGATTGACCAGGACTCTAGATTCTGGAATAGGGAACTTGTTGAAAACTTGTTCCTTAACGATGAGGCTCGGCTTATCCTCTCCATCCCACTCGGCAATTTTGACAGCCCGGATATTATGATTTGGCACTATGAACGCAATGGTGTTTTCACGGTCAAATCAGCCTACAAACTACACCGTTTCTTTAAAGAGTTATCTTCCATTTCATCGTCCGGTAGCACCAGCTCCCCTCTCAATCCGACTTGGAACCGTATCTGGTCTTTAAAAACCCCGCCAAAGATCAAGCATTTCATGTGGTCCTGTTGCATAGGCTCGCTACCTGTCCGTAGTGCGCTGAATCGAAGGAAAGTACCATGTGAAGACACTTGTCTCCGCTGCGAATCTGAAGAGGAAACGGTTCTTCATTGCCTACTACGCTGCTCCTTTGCAAGACAATGTTGGGCTCTCTCCGGAATTCCATATACTCATTATATGCATGACTCTCCTGAGGTTAGTGATTGGTTTAACCATCTCTTTTCCTGTTTGGATTCTTTTGAATTGGGTGCTGCAGTTTGCTTGGCTTGGTGGATATGGTTTGGTCGAAATAAATTGCTTTGGGATAATAAACTAATCCTGCCGGATGAATTGATTTCTCTCTCCCGAAATTTTTATCAAAGATTCAAAGAGTCCTCTTCTCGCATTACCGTCTTCAAGGAAAATAGGCCTCCTAATTCGTCATGGAAACCTGCAGCTGCTGGAAATGTTAAAATCAATGTGGACGCTGCAATTGATCGAACAAATGGCTGCTTCGGTATAGGTATCATTATCCGAGATCAATTTGGTTCGTGTGTTCATTGGAAATCTGAAAAGTTTAATGCTCACTTGGACCCTGAAGCTGCCGAGGCCTTTGCCTTAAGAAAAGGTTTGGAGTTTGGAATCTTGATGGGGTGGAGAAATATAGAGTTAGAAGGCGATTGTTGCTCAGTGGTTAACGTTGTCAATAACCATAGAAGCAGGACGTTATTTCATCCTTTGGGGGCGATCTTTGATGACATCTTCTCGTTAGCTGCTTCACTTGACTTCTTCTCATGCTCTCATGTGTTTAGAGAAAGCAATTCGGTGGCCCATGCATTAGCGAAATTAGCTTTTACTAGTCTTTCGGACACTGTTGTCCTTCCCGGTTATATTTGTGATCTTGTTAACATTGATATTTCTCATTAATATATTTTTACCCTCGGGTTTTCTCAAAAAAAAAAAAAAAAAAATAGAAATTGGCGGAGATTGATACTTAGGAAAGAAGATAAGAATTTGGGAAGATTTTTTTTTTTTCATTTAATTTTAGTATATAAAAATACAAAATACTAAATGAGTTGTCCGTATTAGCACTCCAAGTCTCCACTGCAACACAAAAATAATGAATTGGGGGAGATCCAAAGACTAGCATTTTACTACTTAAATTTAATCATGTGACTTTAATAATTAAATTATGTAACCTTTCACATTTTTTTTATTAAAGTTTATTGAGAGAAGAGAATTTCACTTTTGATACCTCAATTATACTTACTTTAGGGATTTGATACCACAACTATTTATGTCGACACATTTGATATCATATCTCAAATCAACTTTACACATTTAATACTTTCGTCAAATTAATGACGGAATTGTCACGAGATTGTCACGTGCCTGTTAATTCTCATGAAATCTGAATTTGGGGGGAAACTCATTCCAGGCGTAGCATCATTTTTTGGGAAAAATTGCTATGTCAACTGCCCCAATTTCATTACATAAAAGACGGTCACATATACAGAGCCTTAATTGTCTTCCTCTTCATTCACAATCACAAAAATAGAATAGAATCTCCTACCTGGATTCTCGTTTGTCCAAGAAGTCTTGAGAATGATGGTTTCTTGACAAAAACACTTCAACACCCTTTCAGTGCTGAAATAACGCCTGAAGTTTGCAGTTGAAGAGGAAAATATTTTTGCTTTTGTGATTGTGAATGAAGAGGAAGACAATTAGGGCTCTGTATATGTGACCGTCTTTTATGTAATGAAATTGGGGCAGTTGACAAAGCAATTTTTTCCCAAAAATGATGCCACCTGGAATGAGTTTCTCCCCAAATTCAAATTTCACGAGAATTAGCAGGCACGTGACAATCTCGTGACAATTCTGTCATTAATTTGACGGAAGTATTAAATGTGTAAAGTTGATTTGAGATATGGTATCAAATGCGTCGACATAAATAGTTGTGGTACCAAATCCCTAAAGTAGGTATAATTGTGGTATCAAAAGTGAAATTCTCAATTCTGATTTCACGCGAACTAACGGGCACGTGACAATCTCGTGACAATTTCATCATTAATTTGACGGAAGTATTAAATGTGTAAAGTTGATTTGAGATATGGTATCAAATGTGTCGACATAAATAGTTATGGTATCAAATCCCTAAAGTAGGTATAATTGTGGTATCAAAAGTGAAATTCTCTTATCTCAATAAACTTTAATATAAAAATGTGAAAGGTCAAATTTATCAAAACATTCTTAACAGAATTTACTTTTGTTTTAAAAATAAAATAAAATTCATGACAATATATTCAACAGTACTAATTAATTATCTAGCTAGTACTATTATGATTTTTTAAAGAGTTGACAGTGCAACATGCCACACGTATAACAAATGAGGGGACGTAAGAAACAAATCGTCACCCGCCCCTATCTACCTCAAGCTTTCTTAATTAAAGATAGTACATACGTAACTTTTCAAAATAAAAAACATAAAAGTTCAAATGTTCAAGAATGAAGGTATTATTTAGTGTATTATGATAAAATAATTGATTATGATAAAATTTAATTATAAAATAATAGTTTTTGCAACACTTTTTAGTAGTTTCTAAAATAAGTTAATTTTTAGCTTTTGGAGAGATCCCAAAAGTAATTATGTTATTGGAGTCATGTTTTTCAGAAGAGTATTACTATATTACAATGGATTCACGTTTTCATGTTTCCCATACACATGTGATAATAATAATACCACAAAATAAAGTTATCAATGCCACGTATAACAAATGAGCATACGTACTATACATACTATGTATAGAGCAACAAATATAATCGTCACCCCCTAGCTACCTCATTTTTTCTTAATTAGAAGATAGTAGATTCATAACTTTTCAAAATTAAAAATGATTTTTTCTTCTATAAATAGGGTTTATTTCCTTTCACTTGAACACCACAAAGCACTTAACCACAACAATAACATCAAACCTCTAAACCCCCGCCCGAATGGCTCTCAACAATAGCGCCACCTTCTTCCTCCTCGCCCTCCTCCTCACGTCATTGAACCCACTAACCCACGCCATCACCTCCAACTTGGTTGGCCTAACCGTTATCGGGCGACTATGCTGTACATCCACCGGAAACTGCATAGTTGGTCGAGGCGTTCCCGGTGTAACTGTTCTTGTTAACTGCTCTAATACAGCCGGCGGTGTCGTTACCGTCGGCCAAGGCACAACCAATGTTGACGGTGCCTTCACTGGTAGTTTTACTAATTTAACCGGAATTAATGCTCTGTTTCCATGCCGCGCAATCGTTCAACTACCACTACCCGCCACCACGTGCCCGGAGCTTTCAAACATATCGAGAGAATTGAGGGCGGTAATTGTACCTCTCACGACGCAGATTGTGAGTAATGTTGGACTTGTCACAAATGTGGTTCAGACTGCTACTATTGGAGTGTGGTTACGTAATAGCATTCTGTTCTAATGATTAATTGCTCTTTAATTAATTAAAGCAATTGGTGATATATATTACTATATAATAATTGTAATAGTATATATATGTATAACTGCATAAGAATAAGCATGACATTAACATACATGCATGCTGCAGGATATGTAAACTTTGAAACTTTGTGCACTTCGATTCACTGAATCATGAATTAAAATGCTAAAGTACTTTTCCCTTCGTCGCAAATTATATATATATCACACCTCTAAGATTAGGTAATCGCAAATTTGGTACCATACAATAGAGCATTTTGCAAGATTGATACCACTGGACACATAAATGCACATTTAATACCCATGTACAATTTAAACATTGGTTGCAATGATCATATCACTGTCTAATAATTAGACAAAATGGATGGAACTCGGCCACGCGATTGTTAACTCATTTTTTGGAGTAAAAATCATCACGTGATTGCGTGAAAACGTGATGAAAATGTTATAATTTTCCCTTCCAAAGATGAAATAATGCAAGAAAATTATACATTTATTGACAAGATATAAGGTTAGTTGTCGCTCTTTGCATGTATTTCGTGACATATATTGTTACAAAATGTTATCAAATTTCTCATGTATTGGGCTAAGGCACACAATAACTCACCTCAAAATATAGCTCAACTAAAATGTCTCACATAAATTGGATAACAAGATTAAGTTTATTTTATAAGTTCTTGGACGATCATCATCTCTTGAGCTAGCTTTTGAAGTTGAGTTATGCCAAATCATTTTAGTGGACTTAATTCAATTCATGTAAAGAAATTTAATATGGTATCACAACCCCAGGTTAAAGTGGGACACCTACTTCCATAATGGGCTACTCCTTGTTCACATGATGAGATTATTCTACTCTTATTCCAGTCAACAAATACATAGACTGCCAATATTCGTTTGTTGGGCATATATATCGTGATTTGCACGAGTATTGGGTATACTTTTGTAACGTGTTTGACATGAAACATTATCGATATCGACCGTTGTTTTGGTTCTATTAATATTGTGTTATTATGTATAACTTTTTGGTAATATTATGCTATACGGTACAACTATTTGATATGAATATGTTATAATTTTTTGTGTTATATACAATTATATGTTAGAAAAAAATGGTGTCATCTTGCATATATTATATATATATATCATATAATTTAAAAAATAATAAAAATACTCATCATTTTATTTAAATTAACATTCTATTATTTATAATCATATAAATCTTATAAAACAGTTACAATAAATTATCACCATTAAAAACATAATAACTCATCATCTAAATATTTACACAGTAATATCATATCTCAAATTCTGTAAATTACTGATTTGACAAATATCTTTTACTTAGTTTTCTCTCACAATTCACAACCAAACCCCAATTCAAAAAAAAAAAAAAAAAAAACTAAATTTTCAAAATTCACTAAGTATTATTTACAGAGTATTTATATTATCTAAAAATTTCATTGAAACATTTGTTCAAATCAAGTTTCAAAAGTTTCTCCGGCCGAAAATTCTAAATTCTCAAACTACCTTTTGGGACCAAATCGACCTAGTCAAACTAGCTAGTGTTTGTTTGGGGATGGTTTGGCTCAGTATGAGCTCACATAAATCGGGTCAAACTCCAATTAATGAAGAGTCTGAAGAGATCTTAACCCAGCCCAAAATGTTAATTAAACATAAATCAAAACATACACAACCCTACTGGAGACCTATAAATAAATTACTAATTTGATATTTGCTATTTATTTTCACATATATAAAGTTATTGATTAGAAATATACCACTTACTTTTATACTCCAAATCCCAACAATTAAACTTCAACTCAAATAATATATTACCTCTGTACCTTATTTTTTTTTATCCTTTTCCTTTTGGAATGGAGTTTTAAGTAAGAGTTGAAAAAGTGAAACTTTTAAGTAATTTTACATTTTTTTTTATTTTCCAAGGGTTTAATCCCTTTTGAGGCGCGTCGGACACATAATGTGGGAACCTCTCCCAACAGGGATTCGAACCTGAATCCGCTACTTTTTAGTGACTAGTCCCTTTCACTAAACCAATCACCTGTTGGTGTAATTTTACATTTATTCCTGTAAAGTAGTTGGTGATAATTAGTGATGTCAACTCCCTGCTTTATGTCAGAGGGTATTTTTGATAAAAAAAAATAATGTTATATATAGAAATGAAGACTAGTTTTGTTACATTCTCTAAAGAAAATAGGAGTACAAATTCAAGAAAATAGGAGTACAAATTCAGGAACGAAGGGAATATCAAATTTTCAAAAACTGTTAACTATTATTTATAAATTTTGTACTATTTGAGTAATATATTGATACCATTATCCAAGTTGAACTTTAAAAGTATCGGTGAAAACTCCTAATCATTTTCTCCTCTGACTAAACCCAAACCATGCACTTTTCGGGCCTCAATTTTTACATTGTTTACAAGATCATATCGGCATCAATATACTGTGAGACTTATGACTAATTTTAAGATGTGGGTCGAAGTATAATAATGAATTAATTACAACCAAGTACTTTTTATAGCTAGCCCAATTAATATTACTCGAATTTGGCAATACCTATTCTTGCTATCAATTTAGTAATGAATTGTAATATATATAAAATGATTCAATTGAAATAAAAAGTTCAACTAATAAACTTTAGTAAAAGAAAATGTGAAAATAAGGTCAAATTTATCAAAACATTCTTAGCCGAATTAACTTTTGTTTTAAAAATAAAAATAAAAATTCATGACATTATATTCAACAGTACTAATTAATTATCTTGCTAGTATTACTATTATTTTGTCTTCAGTGCCTTCATCTTCATCCTTATCCAACAAATACAAATTCAGGAACGAAGGGAATATCAAATTTTCAAAAACCGTTAACTATTATTTATAAATTTTGTACTATTTGAGTAATATATTGATACCATTATCCAAGTTGAACTTTAAAAGTATCGGTGAAAACTCCTAATCATTTTCTCCTCGGACTAAACCCAAACCATGCACTTTTCGGGCCTCAATTTTTACATTGTTTACAAGATCATATCGGCATCAATATACTGTGAGACTTATGATTAATTTTAAGATGTGGGTCGAAGTATAATAATGAATTAATTACAACCAAGTACTTTTTATAGCTAGCCCAATTAATATTACTCGAATTTGGCAATACCTATTCTTGCTATCAATTTAGTAATGAATTGTAATATATATAAAATGATTCAATTGAAATAAAAAGTTTAACTAATAAACTTTAGTAAAAGAAAATGTGAAAATAAGGTCAAATTTATCAAAACATTCTTAGCAGAATTAACTTTTGTTTTAAAAAAAATAAAAAATCATGACATTATATTCAACACCGTACTAGTTAATTATCTAGCTAGTACTATTATAATTTGCTTTGGCAATATATTTAATCTAACCAAGTTTAATTAATTAGAGTACTTTTCCCTTAATTAAAGACGTACGTGTATCCTCTCTAGTTTTCAAATAAAGAGGTTTCTATGATCTTAATTAGTATGCGTGCGTGTATATATTTTCTTTATTAGGATATATATATATTAGACTAAAATTGACATTTGACATGTAAAATTAATGAGACCTAAGTATAGAACAAACCAACCCTACGTACCCCTACTTCAGTTCAACTTGGTAAGAAAAGAAGAAACATTGCAAAACAAGAACATGTACATGATCTATAAATAGACGTTTTTCCTTGACATTTGGACACAGCAAAACACATATCCAACACTTATCATATATATCACAACAAAAATTAATTAATAACCTCAATCAATCAAGAGTACTGTGAATATAATGGCTTACATTAATCGTGTCACACCTCTTTTTCTCGTTGCGCTAATTCTCTTTCAGCTTTCAAACCCGTTAGCCCAAGCCCAACTTCAAATTCGTGGTGTGAGTGTAACTGGTCGGATCTTTTGCTCTCCCAACGGAAACAGCCCCCGGACAACCCCTTGCCGGAACAGTTGTTAACTTGAATTGCACTATTTTTAATGTTGCCACCGTAATAGGCCGTAACACGACCAACGCTAATGGATTCTTTAACATTACTGTCCCTGCTCTACCTGGAATTCTACTAGGTGTGCCCATCCCTCCATGTGTTGCTACTGTTCGGCTTCCGTTAAACTCCACAGTTTGTCCCGTACTTTCCGCAACAACAGGCGCTCTTGCATCCGCCCTTCGATCTACCGGCACAATAGTCACACAAGTATTGGGTTTTGTTGCAACAGAATTTGTCCGTGTGGATGTGTCGATTAATTAATTAGTTACATTTTAATTTCATCAAGCGTTACGTTGATGATATGATGATATCGTATCCTTCTCCGTTAAATTCAGTTTTTACTACTACTTCTATAAGCATGCATGCATGCTATATATTAATTATATATGAATAATCCATCCGAATTTTGTTCTTGTCGATTTAGGCATCAACATTATTTGTACCCTTTGTAAGTGTGTTGTCTCGTTCCCAATAAAGGAGAAGTTTTTATTCTAATTCAATACTACTATATATATATATATACCTTTGTTTTTTTTTTTTTTACTATATATAAATATCTATATATCGTGTGTGCTTTGCTCTTTTGCCTATTAATTACACCATCTTGTTCCGTTCAACTATTATATGTGCACAAAAATCCCATTCTTCGATCATGAAGAATGAGAAAAAAATGAGTTGCACATTCTCAAGTAGTGTAAATCGAGTTTAAATTTTGAATATAAGTTTTCGAATGCTAATGTAATGTTTTTATAAATTTCTGTTCGAGATAACTATCCTTGTTGTACCAAATTTTATATCAATTTTCACTTGTGGTACCATAAAAAATTCAGGCCGGCACGTTTGATGCCACAATTTAACAAATTCTTACTCACTTTTGGAATCGTCATTAAAAATCACCGTTAAAGTAGGTGACGTAGCAGTTAAGTCAAATTAATTATTGCAAAATTGATGTCATTACTTATAATGACTGACAATTTTACCAAATAAAATTAGAAATATTTAACTTTTTATTTTTCCTAAGACCTATATATAAATTTTGGGGCCCTCCGAACCGGGGGCCCTAGGCGCCGGCCCAAGTTGCCTAGCACTTGGGCCGGCACTGGTAGTATATAATACACGTGATATATGAAGAACTGCGTAAGAATAAGCATGACATTAACATACATGCATGCTGCAGGAAATGTAAACTTTGAAGTTTGTTTGTACTTCACTATTTGGGGCAAAGATGATATAGATGTAAATTTGTGCACTTCGATTCACTGAATAATAAATAAGAATGCTAAAGTACTTTTCCCTCCACATATTATACCCACACCTCTAAGATTAAGATTAAGTAACTTTATTGGGATAATTGCAAATTTGGTACCATATAATAGATCTCAAATTCTATAAAATTATTGATTTGACACACATTTCTTATTTTTTCTGTCACAATTCACAACAACCAAACTCCAATTCAAATAAAATATTGAACTTTCAAAATTCGCTAACTATTATTTACAGAGTATTTATATTATCTCGAAATTTCGTTGAAACATTTATTCAAATCAAGTTTCAAAAGTTTCGCCGAAAACTCTCAATTCTCAAACTACTTTTCGGTATTAACTTGGAATATTGATACTCATGAACAGAATGTATAAATTGTGTGTATATGAACAAGTTGGAGAGAATTGAAGGAAAAATAAAACTTGTATATTAATCTGGAAAATATTGTGTATCAAACTTACAACAAAAACACCCAAATATAGAAAAAGGAACAAAGGGCAAAAAGGTAAAAACACAGAAAAACAGAAACGTGATACGCCTATATTCAAACTAACTAACTGGCTAAATAAACAAAGTAAAATTTAACTCCCAATTGATTTGTGGGAATTTAGGTTTTTTCTTTCCACCTCATTCTCCTTCAATCTGTCTTCTCTCTAATTTTTCTTCTTTGTTTGAAACTTTCAGTGATTTATTAAAGCTTGAGTTAAGCTTCAATATTTGGGACCAAACCGACCCAGTCAAACTAGCTAGTTTTTGTATGGGGACGGTTTCGATTAGAATGAGCTCACCTAAAATCAAACTCCATCTAAAGAAGAGTCTGAAGAGATCTTAATCCAACCCAACAAGTTAATTTCAACATAAATCAAAACATACACAACCCTACTGGATACCTATAAAATTACTAATTTGATATTTGCTATTTATTTTCACATGTATAAAGTTATTGATTAGAAATATACCGCTTACTTTTATACTCCAAACCCTAACAATTAAATCGAGGGAAAAACACTTTTGGTCCCAAACTTTACCCCAAAAAACACTTTTGGTACCATAAAACGCAGAAAAACACATTTGGTACCACAATTTTCATGATTTTGACACATTTAGTCATTCCGTTAATTTTTGGACGGAAATTTCGCGCGTGACCGTAACGCGCCCGTTAAGTTCACGAGTTTTGCACGTGACAAATCGGTCAAAACACTTTTGGTCCCAAACTTTACCCCAGAAACACATTTGGTACTATGCTTTGCATAAAAACAGATTTGGTACCACAATTTACATACTCTTGACACATTTAGTGTCGCCGTTAAATTGATAAAAATCACATAAAATGAAAAGACAACAATTTCTCTAAAAGATTTGATAAAAATCTCAAAGTGTACTTTAATCTTTGAAAATATTCTTAACAAAAGTACATTGGATACCTGAATTGGTGCACTTTGACTTGCACTTGTATCCATGGATCAAAAACTCATTTTGAATGTATGTTTCGGAGAGCCAAATATTGAAAACTTTTCGAGACTATTCGGAAATATTTCAGAAACACTAAGGAAAATTTGTAAAAAAAATTACTAAATTTAGGAAAATAATTGAGTTTAAGGCAAATAAATAGTTTCGGAATTACATGTTTTCGTTTCGCCTGATTCAAAAATGGAAACTTTTCGATGTTTTCGATGGAAAAGATGGAACTTATGATTGGTGCTTGTATCAACATTGGAATACAAGTGCAAGTCAAAGGGCGCCAATTTAGGTATCCAAGGTACTTTTATTAAGAATATTTTTAATGATTTAAGTATATTTTGTGATTTTTATCAAAATTTTTAGAGAAACTGTTGTCTGTTCATTATATGTGATTTTTATCGATTTAATTAAGGACACTAAATGTGTCAAGAATATGTAAATTGTGGTACCAAATCTGTTTTTCTGCAAATCATGGTACCAAATGTGTTTTCTGGGGTAAAATTTGGGACCAAAAGTGTTTTGACCGAATTTCTCACGTGCAAAACTCGTGACCGATTTGAACTTGATGCGCTTGACCCGAGCGTGACGGTCACGCGCGAAATTTCCGTCCAAAATTTAACGGAATGACTAAATGTGTCAAAATCATGAAAATTGTGGTACCAAATGTGTTTTTCTGCGTTTTATGGTACCAAAAGTGTTTTTCCCTCCAATTAAATCTCAACTCAAATCATATATTTCCTCACTACCTTATTTTTTTTTTTCTTTTCCTTTTGGAGTTGAGTTTTAAGCTAGAGTTGAAAAAGTGAAACTTTTAAGTAATTTTACATTTATTCATGTAAAAGTAGTTGGTGATAATTAGTGATGTCAAATCCCTACTTTATGTTAGAGGGTATTTATGATAAAAAAAAATAATATTACATATATATATAGAAATGGAGACTTGTTTTGTTACATTCTCTAAAGAAAATAGGAGTAAAAATTCAAGAACGAAGGGAATATTAAATTTTCAAAAATCACTAAATATTATTTTTAAATATTTTACTATTTGAGTAATACATTGATACCATTATCTAAGTTGAACTTTAGAAGTTTCGGTGAAAACTCCTAATCATTTTCTCCTCGGACTAAACCCCAAACCATGCACTTTTCAGGCCTCAATTTTACTCCATCCACTCCATATTACCAATATTTTAAAAACCGGACCGGACATCGAACCGGTAACCTTACTGGTTAATGGTTAGATCGGTTTAACCGTTTTAACCACTGGTCCAACCGGTATGACGTCATTACAATATAATATTTTGATTTTAATTTTATAGAAATTTACATAGACACCCCATGGCTATTACCCTAATTAGAGGATATACACACTTATTTCAAATATTACAAAGACACCCCCCTCGACCAAAACTATATTACAAGGACAACCTCTGCTACCCCCTAAAAAATTACAATTGTCTATATTCCAAAATTAATTTGAGAATTTTGTTCCTCTCATCAAGAGGAGTTCATAGACACAAACCTTGTCAAATTTCATCGAGTAATTTGGGAGAGATGGCGACTGAGTTTGAAATTTCAGATATAGGGTTCTTCACGAACCAAACTTTAAACAACAATTTTTCTCAAATTACTTGATGAAATTTGATAAGGTTGGTGTTGTTTTTTTCCTCTCATCAAGACGAGTTCACAGACACCAACCTTGTCAAATTTTATCAAGTAATTTGAGAGAAATCGTTGTTCAAAATTTGATATTTAAGAACCCTGTATCAAAAATTTGAAACTCGGTCTCCATTTTTCGGCTGGTATTTATCAAAATTAAGTTGGGACTTTTTTGGCCTTTTTTCCTCACATCAAGACGAGTTCATATACACCAACCTTATCAAGTTTCATCATAATTTGAGAGAAATCGTTGTTCAAAGTTTGGTTCTAATGACTCATTCTATCAAACCCATTTAATAATAAATTTTATCCTTCTCCATTATTATTATTATTATTATTATTATTATTATTATTATTATTATTATTACTACTACTACTACACAAAAAATCAATTTAAAATTAACATTAATTTAAAATCAAAAGTACATTAGGGAACATAGAAAATAAATAATTACATCAAATATTAAATTAATTCATATAAGAAAATTCATCATCTCCGCTATATTTGTCTATGTTTTAGTCGAACATGATATCATGGTTGTATCGTATTATTTTAAACTTTTAGAAAGAATTATTTTTGGGTGATAAATACAACCCCAAAATTAATAAAATAAATCAATATTAAAATAATAGTGTTAATTTAATGAAATGAAAGTTATATTTTTATAATTAAAAATAATTATCCACAAATAATATGCAAATTTTAGGAATTTTTTATTTTTAAATAAAGATAAAAAAAACCAAATAACACAAAACAAAATCACAAAAAAAAGTAATAGCATGTGAAGGAGGGGGCTTGGATGGGAGAAGCTCCCCCTCCCCCTCCCTTCAAGGTCCCTCCAGGGTCCTTCTAGTCCGTATACCCTCTCCCTTCCCCTAGTCATTAGAGATGAAATTTTTTTCCCCCTTCCCGCCATATACCCTCTAGGGCATCTCCCCACTAGTCATTAGAGATGCCCTTAAGCAGTGGGTCGAAGTATAATAATGAAGTAATTACAATCAAGTACTTTTGATAGCTAGCCCAATTAATATTACTCGAATTTGGCAATACCTATTCTCGCTATATATATGTTGGATACATGAACTGTCAATTTAGTATATATAAAATGATTCAATATCTAGAAATACAAAGTTCAACTAATAAACTTTAATTAAAAAAAAATGTGAAAATAAGGTCAAATTTATCAAAACATTCTTAGCAGAATTTACTTTTGTTTTAAAAATAAAATAAAATTCATGACATTATATTCAACAGTACTAATTAATTATCTAGCTAGTACTATTACGATTTTGTAAAGAGCTGACAGTGCAACATGCCACATATAACAAATGAGGGGACGTAAGCAACAAATCGTCACCCGCCCCGAGGTAGACAAATCGTCACCCGCCCCTAGCAACCTCAAGCTTTCTTTAATTAGAAGATAGTACATACATAACTTTTCAAAATTAAAAACAAAAGTTTAAATGTTTAAGAATGAAGGTATTATTTAGTGTATTCGCTGCCACACGGTGCAACCAAACCGATATATATAATTTATGTATTCGTCGTACAACGCTTGCTACAATCCACAAATAATTGATTATGATAGAATTCAATTATAAAATAATAGTTTTTGCAAAAGTAACACTTTTTAGTAGCTTCTAAAATAAATTAATTTTTAGCTTTTGAAGAGATCCCAAAAGTAATTATGTTATTGGAGGTCAAACACCATTAAAATTATGATTGACTAAAAACAATTTTTATAATTGGATTCAAACACTTCAAATCTAGAAGTATTGTTAAAAGTTCCCACAGCCGGGTCAAACTCACCATAATTTTTAAAATGAATACCTAAATTATAATTTTCTAACGAAAGCATAAAAGTACAATTGGAGTATTTAGAAAAGAAGAGATTGTCTAGGGGAAAAATGATAGATATTAAAAGATAAAGAAATTTTAAGGGAAGTAGAGAAATTTTGAAGCTAATTTATGTTTTATATTACTATTTTTCAGAAGAGTATTACTATATTACAATGGAGTCACGTTTTCATGTTTCCCATACACATGTGATAATAATAATACCACAAAATAAAGTTATCAATGCCACGTATAACAAATGAGCATACGTACATACTATGTATAGAGCAACAAATATAATCGTCACCCCCTAGCTACCTCATTTTTTCTTAATTAGAAGATAGTAGATTCATAACTTTTCAAAATTAAAAATGATTTTTTCTTCTATAAATAGGGTTTATTTCCTTTCACTTGAACACCACAAAGCACTTAACCACAACAATAACATCAAACCTCTAAACCCCCGCCCGAATGGCTCTCAACAATAGCGCCACCTTCTTCCTCCTCGCCCTCCTCCTCACGTCATTGAACCCACTAACCCACGCCATCACCTCCAACTTGGTTGGCCTAACCGTTATCGGGCGACTATGCTGTACATCCACCGGAAACTGCATAGTTGGTCGAGGCGTTCCCGGTGTAACTGTTCTTGTTAACTGCTCTAATACAGCCGGCGGTGTCGTTACCGTCGGCCAAGGCACAACCAATGTTGACGGTGCCTTCACCGGTAGTTTTACTAATTTAACCGGAATTAATGCTCTGTTTCCATGCCGCGCAATCGTTCAACTACCACTACCCGCCACCACGTGCCCGGAGCTTTCAAACATATCGAGAGAATTGAGGGCGGTAATTGTACCTCTCACGACGCAGATTGTGAGTAATGTTGGACTTGTCACAAATGTGGTTCAGACTGCTACTATTGGAGTGTGGTTACGTAATAGCATTCTGTTCTAATGATTAATTGCTCTTTAATTAATTAAAGCAATTGGTGATACATATTACTATATAATAATTGTAATAGTATATATATGAATAACTGCATAAGAATAAGCATGACATTAACATACATGCATGCTGCAGGATATGTAAACTTTGAAACTTTGTGCACTTCGATTCACTGAATCATGAATTAAAATGCTAAAGTACTTTTCCCTTCGTCGCAAATTATATATATATCACACCTCTAAGATTAGGTAATCGCAAATTTGGTACCATACAATAGAGCATTTTGCAAGATTGATTCCACTGGACACATAAATGCACATTTAATACCCATGTACAATTTAAACATTGGTTGCAATGATCATATCACTGTCTAATAATTAGACAAAATGGATGGAACTCGGCCACGCGATTGTTAACTCATTTTTTGGAGTAAAAATCATCACGTGATTGCGTGAAAACGTGATGAAAATATTATAATTTTCCCTTCCAAAGATGAAATAATGCAAGAAAATTATACATTTATTGACAAGATATAAGGTTAGTTGTCGCTCTTTGCATGTATTTCGTGACATATATTGTTACACAATGTTATCAAATTTCTCATGTATTGGGCTAAGGCACACAATAACTCACCTCAAAATATAGCTCAACTAAAATGTCTCACATAAATTGGATAACAAGATTAAGTTTATTTTATAAGTTCTTGGACGATCATCATCTCTTGAGCTAGCTTTTGAAGTTGAGTTATGCCAAATCATTTTAGTGGATTTAATTCAATCCATGTGAATAGGGGCGGATCCAGGATTACGGGCCAGTGGGGGCTAAGTATAGATCAAAATTTTGATAAGTTTTCCCTGAAAACAACAAAATATCTTTGTATTTGAGTTAATCAAAACGAGAATATAAAGTAGTTTCTACTTTAACATATTTTCTTTTCATTGACAATTTTTTCAAAGATTTCTCAAAAAATTTTAAAATATCTCGAAAAGTTTATAATATACAACTAACCGAAACATACGTTGAAAATGAAACTTTAATACATGGTGCTATAAGGTTCTACAATAAATTTAATAATCGAAATACAATTTCAGATGACACCAATTATATTGACAATTAATCTCACCGATTTTTAATTTTTTGAAATTTGTCCATATTAGCCAGGAGCGGAGCTAGACCAATATTTTTTTTGTAGAGGAGGGAGGGGGAGGGTGTTTATGTAGTAATGTATTAAATAAAACGTATAACAACCAATCGAATTCTTTTGATTATTATTAAGAAATAAATAAAATTTAAAAAAATATTAAGAAATAACAAAAATCAAAGAACAATTATTTAGAAAGAAAAATAAGTTAAGGGAACAATTGTTGAGAAAGAAAAAGAAATTAAAAGAACAATTGTTGAGAAAATAAAATAAATTAAAAGAATAATTGTTAAGAAAAAAAAATAGACTATAAAAAAATAACAAAGGAAATGGCAATCCTGAGATTTGAAGTTTTGAACTCAAGGCAGTGTTGATAATCACGCATTACGGTATTAATGAGCAAATGCAATTTTTAAGTAACAAATACTAAAATAAATTCAAACAATCCTTATTAGGAAACAAAAAAACTATAAAATGAGCAAAGTTGGGATCGAAATCCAGACACCGTATAAAATTTTGAAGGCTCTATCCAGTGAGCCAATAAAGTCACTTTTTTAAAGAATACTAATACTAAGTATGTATTATAAATCTGAGTGGGGGCTATAGACCAAACTAGCCCCTATGTAGGTCCGCCCTTGCATGTGAAGAAATTTAATATGGTATCACAACACCAGGTTAAAGTGGGACACCTACTTCCATAATGGGCTACTCCTTGTTCACATGATGAGATTATTCTACTCTTATTCCAGTCAACAAATACATAGACTGCCAATATTCGTTTGTTGGGCCCATATATTGTGATTTGCACGAGTATTGCTTATACTTATGTGACGTGTTTGACATGAAACATTATCGATATCGACCGTTGTTTTGGTTCTATTAATATTGTGTTATTATGTATAACTTTTTGGTAATATTGTGCTATACGGTACAACTATTTGATATGAATATGTTATAATTTTTTGTGTTATATACAATTATATGTTAGAAAAAAATGGTGTCATCTTGCATATATTATATATATCATATAATTTAAAAAATAATAAAAATACTCATCATTTTATTTAAATTAACATTCTATTATTTATAATCATATAAATCTTATAAAACAGTTACAATCAATTATCACCATTAAAAACATAATAACTCATCATCTAAATATTTACACGGTAATATCATATCTCAAATTCTGTAAATTAATGATTTGACAAATATCTCTTACTTTTCTCTCACAATTCACAACAACCAAATCCCAATTCAAAAAAAAAAAATATATATTAAACTTTCAAAATTCACTAAGTATTATTTACAGAGTATTTATATTATCTCAAAATTTCATTGAAACATTTATTCAAATCAAGTTTCAAAAGTTTCTCCGGCCGAAAATTCTAAATTCTCTAACTACTTTTTGGGACCAAACCGACCTAGTCAAACTAGCTAGTGTTTGTATGGGGATGATTTGGCTCAGTATGAGCTCACCTAAATCGGGTCAAACTCCATTTAATGAAGAGATCTTAACCCAACCCAAAAAGTTAATTTAAACATAAATCAAAACATACACAACCCTACTGGAAACCTATAAATTACTAATTTGATATTTGCTATTTATTTTCACATATATAAAGTTATTGATTAGAAATATACCGCTTACTTTTATACTCAAAATCCCAACAATTGAACCTCAACTTAAATAATATATTCCCTCCGTACCTTATTTTTTATTTATTTATCCTTTTCCTTTTGGAATGGAGTTTTAAGTAAGAGTTGAAAAAGTGAAACTTTTAAGTAATTTTACATTTATTCCTGTAAGGTAGTTTGTGATAATTAGTGATGTCAACTCCCTACATTATGTCAGAGGGTATTTTTGATAAAAATAAATAAATAAATAAATAATGTTTATATAGAAATGAGGACTTGTTTTGTTACATTCTCTAAAGAAAATAGGAGTACAAATTCAGGAACGAAGGGAATATCAAATTTTCAAAAACCGTTAACTATTATTTATAAATTTTGTACTATTTGAGTAATATATTGATACCATTATCCAAGTTGAACTTTAAAAGTATCGGTGAAAACTCCTAATCATTTTCTCCTCGGACTAAACCCAAACCATGCACTTTTCGGGCCTCAATTTTTACATTGTTTACAAGATCATATCGGCATCAATATACTGTGAGACTTATGACTAATTTTAAGATGTGGGTCGAAGTATAATAATGAATTAATTACAACCAAGTACTTTTTATAGCTAGCCCAATTAATATTACTCGAATTTGGCAATACCTATTCTTGCTATCAATTTAGTAATGAATTGTAATATATATAAAATGATTCAATTGAAATAAAAAGTTTAACTAATAAACTTTAGTAAAAGAAAATGTGAAAATAAGGTCAAATTTATCAAAACATTCTTAGCAGAATTAACTTTTGTTTTAAAAAAAAAAAAAAAAATCATGACATTATATTCAACACCGTACTAGTTAATTATCTAGCTAGTACTATTATAATTTGCTTTGGCAATATATTTAATCTAACCAAGTTTAATTAATTAGAGTACTTTTCCCTTAATTAAAGACGTACGTGTATCCTCTCTAGTTTTCAAATAAAGAGGTTTCTATGATCTTAATTAGTATGCGTGCGTGTATATATTTTCTTTATTAGGATATATATATATTAGACTAAAATTGACATTTGACATGTAAAATTAATGAGACCTAAGTATAGAACAAACCAACCCTACGTTGGGCCGACTAGGGTGCGGCCTCATGTAACTGGCCGCACATGCGGCCCTATCCCTAAATCGCGCCACGTGGCGCGGTAACTAAGCTTGTTTATTTATCTATGTGGCACCGATTTTATAATGTCCAAATTAACCTTTTGTTTTATTTTTAAATGAAAATGAAAATTATAACTTAAAATTGAAAAGTCCATTATATCCTTTTTAATTAACTTAAATTTAAAATACTTAAAACTTAATTACACAAAGACACTTATACCCTTTTACATAATAAACCTAAATTTATATCAGATTTATTTCCATGATTTAAAAACACAATTAGGGTAAAACAAATTTTATCTTCCACGATTAAAACAAGCCAACAAATTCGGAATTCTATGATTAAAAAACCAAATTTCAAAAATCAATCTTCACGATTAAGAGCAGTGATTACAATTCAAAATTCGAATAAGAAACCTAACTAGAAATTCGTTCAAAATCAATCTCTTCATCACTATCTCCTCAAGCCTAATCAACCTCTTCATCACAATCTCCACAAATCTAAACATGGTGGGAAATTCTACAATCCCGGATGATGAAGCTGATGCAAGCGGTGATGAATCCACAGGTAATTTAATTTGGCAATGATAATTTTTATTATGTGAACTAATTTACGTAAAATTCAATCGAATTTTACATTAAACATCAATCGAATTCAATTTTTTAATGTTTGATTAGATTGTTCGCTTAATTTTGATTAAATATACTATTTACAGAATTTTTTAATACCTTAGAAATTTAATTCGGTTTTATGTACAATTTGTCATAACAATTGAGTTTTGCGTTAATTTGAACTGAGTTTTATAGTAAATTTCAATAGAGATTTTTAGTGGTTTAACAATTTACGCCCGGATTCTATTGGAGCACATGACTGCATATGACGTTTTCTTGTTAACTGATGAAATAAATCCCATGTATCTTGTAAATTTTGCTGCTTACTAATTTTGAGTTTCTAAAGAGTCAGTGCCAGAATATTAGTGAGAATTTTCATTTTGCCCATAGAATGAATCATCCAAGATTGATATCTGTGTCCAAGCATTAGGCCTACACCAAGTCTTGCTGATTACTAGAGGTCTTGTATAACATCAGTAAATTCTCTTTTAATGCTTAGTTTTTGCACACTTGCAAGTAAACTATTTTATATTCATTTAACATTTACCCTTAATTTACTTCTCTAAACAAAATCATTTACCCTTAAATTATTAGTAGTCATTATTATGTGTTACTTTTTGTGTAATAAAAAACTGATGTATGGATTGGCTTAGTAGTCATTATTAGGTACAAAGCAATAAACATCCAATAGGATGATAAAGCCATGATGCTCAATTCGTGTCATGATTTTCCAAAACATTATTACTCATTAATCTGATTGCTTTACAGAATATTCACACATTAGGATCAATAGTACAATTTTTTGGTTTTGGAGCAGAATTCCCTTTATGATTGACCATGTTGTTCTCTTAATTTCGAGCAATTTAACAATTTACGCCCGGATTCTATCAACCTCGAGTTTTTTGTTGTTTTTTTGTTGTTTTTGCACGTAATATAGTTGCCCGGATTCTATCAACCTCGATCCTTTTGAATAAATTTTTATTCTATATGTGATTATTTTAAAGTATTAAATTGGTATTTAATTTAATTTTTACCTTTTTATTTAGAGTATAGAAACAGTAATGGAACATCCTCCTCTGATAAGGAAGAAAGTGTTTCGAATTCCAATTCACACAACCACCGCGACGACACCGAAGTCGAAGAGGGGAGTAACAATTCTGACCCAACTGACGATATCACTAACATTGACCGAGTTCGATCATTAACGTTTAAGACTATTAAGGAGGCAGAAGAATTTTATATTACTTACGGTAGAGAACTTGGATTTGATGTCAGGAAGAGCTCGTTAAAAAGGAAGAGAAGTACTGGCCTCGTTTTGAGCAGGGTATGGGTGTGCGCTCGAGAGGGCGTTCGTTCAGAAAAGATTAAAGTTTATGACCGGAAGCGAGAAGCAAAGGCAGAGACACGGTGTGGATGCAAAGCTAGTTTTCGTGTTGCTATTGATAATTCTACGGGAGAATACAAAGTGACGAGGTTCGAGCCCCAGCACAATCATCCCCTTGAAACTTCCGATACATCTCACCGCCTACGCTGTAATAGGTAAATAAGCTATTGTAATTAGTTAATTATTTTACAGTGTTTTATGTAGAAGATGTAATTAGTTAATTAGTTTTGTTACAACTTTGAATAATAAAATAAATTATTTAGAGATTGATTTGTTGCAAATTCGCATATAGATATTTGACCCCATCAACAAAGTCAATGTTGAACGTGATGACAAATGTTGGGTTTAGACCTTCTCATGTTATGGATTTTGTAGAAGAATTGGGGGGAGGCAGCGCTAGCGGTGTGTTTAATAGGAAAGATGGTTACAACTATTTGAACAGTCAAAGATTGAAAAGGATCGAAGGTGGCGACGTAAATACTGTTTTGGGTCTTCTCGAAGGTATGAAGTTGAAAGATGAATCCCTCAGGTTCAAGTACACCGTCGATGGAAACGGGGCACTTACAAGACTTTTTTGGTGCGATGGAATGTCGAGAGCTGAATATGAGCAGTTTGGTGATGTTGTTTTATTCGACAGTACGTACAAGACCAACATTTATCGTTTTCCTATTGTTCTATTCTCCGGAGTAAACTGTCATTTGTGCACTTGTATATTTGGAATTGCTATTTTATACAGTGAGACGACTGAATCATATAGGTGGTTGCTACAGACTTTCCGCGAAAGCATGAATGGAAAATCTCCTATTGCGATTTTGACTGATCAGGACGCGTCAATGCGCGCTGCCGTGCTTCATGAATTTCCTTTAGCGAAACATCGGCTTTGTTGTTGGCATATCTCCCGTAATGCCGAATCAAATATTAAAACTGGAGATTTTTCAACAATGTTCTCCAGGTTGATGAAAAGGCCGTGCCCTATTGATGAATTTGAAGACAGATGGTCTGAATTGATTGAGGAATACGGTGTTACAAACCATCAATGGGTATTAGAAATTTACTCAAAACGGAATCAGTGGGCAGAAGCATTCTTTCGAGGTCATTTCTTTGCTATGATGAGGAGCACACAACGGGCAGAATCCATGAATTCATTATTAAAACAGAAAGTGCGTCCCGGCTTTAGTTTGACGGATTTTTTTAGACATTACAACAACGTTTTTTTAAAAAAAATTAGGAAACGGTTTTATCAATTACAAAAAGAATCCGAGGAGCCACCGAAAGAACTTAAAGTTGGATTACTACGAAATCTTCAGAACCATGCTGCACGCATATGCACGAGAGCTATATTTGATCATATACTAAAGGAGATAAATGCGGATGAGGATATTGTTGTTCAGAGTATGTCCTTACTTAAAGATCGGCGGTACCAATTCCAATTTGGCGATCATACCAATAACACTCCTCGCAGTTTTGCTGCCATCATTGATCTAGATGAGTCAAAATTCGAGTGTGAATGTTTGATGCTTCAATCTGATGGGATTCCTTGTCGGCACATAATCTGTGGATTCAAGAACATGAGAATTTCAACATTTCCCGATAAGAGTATTAATCCTCGGTGGTTTGTTGAAGTCGGCAAGAAGCTCAGAATCGATTTTCCATTCCCTTCAGACGACAAACCTAAAGAAGTTCGGTTTGCTAAGATGAACATGGAGTGTATGCACTTGTCAAAGTTATCCTCCCAAAAGAGTAAACCATTCTTTGATAAATCAATTAATGCTGTCCGAAATTTGACAGTGGCGGCTGAGGATGAATCCGACGCAGTTTCAGAGCCCGATGGCGAGGAAATTCCAAACGAATTTGTGAAACATTCCCGCAATGTTGTAGATCCCGATAGGATTATTCCTAAAGGGGGAACAAAATCAAAGAAGCAACGTTGTGGCTTGTGCAAGTCAGTTCTTAGTCGTTGTTCTGATGATGTCATGATTCTTTTATCGTATCTCTTGTGTAATCTTGGTCTAATCATGTTTATTACTTTTTTCAGGAAAATCGGACACAAGTCAACCACTTGCGAGCGAAACCCGAAATTTGTGGGTACTTCACGTGGGAGGCAAAATACACAGTCCACTAATTCTCAAATGCCCCATGAATCAACAAAAGATGATTATGTTGGCGATGACAATGACACCCAACATTCGTTGAATCAACCTTCACCAGCCATGTCGTCTTTTGGTATGCCTGACAATCGCAACACTCACACCAATCTTCTCTTTAGCATGCACGGTCCTCAATTTCAAACTAATGCTGGTACTTCTTCTCAAGTACGATTTCCAATGAATCCACAGGTTAGAATTTTTTTGTTTCGTATTATTACAATTTCTGAAATTGAAGTGCTTCCTTTTTATTGTGTTTTTAACGTATAATAAATTAATATTTTTGTATGTACATCGCAGGCAGGGCCAAGCACTCACAATCCCTATGCGTTTCCCGGTTATATTCCAGGCTTTCCTCCACAAAATTGGACATTTTTCGGTCCACCCAGACCACCCCCCCGGAATTGATCAATTTTGTTGTTTCTTTGTTTTTATTATTTATCCTTCTTTTTTAATCATTATAAGAATTGGCCATCTTATTTCTTTTTCCGCACTTCACCCACGAAATGTATTTATTTTATCATTTTATGATTGTATTGTATCGATTGAATGAGAATATTTGTTGAATACAATTTTTAGCATTTGGAAAGATAATTTCGTGTTATTATTGTTTTTTTGTTGTTATTGTTTCATATTTATTTTACATATATTTTTATATTTAATTAAATACAAATTAGTATAATATTCTTAGTAAGTCAATAAAAATAACTACATATATTCTTCTACTGGGCCGGCCCTTAATGGGTTGGGTACGAAATTTTTTTGTTGGGCCATAATAATAACAAAAGAAATTAGTCTATTGGGCCGGCTATTTTTTTTGGGCCGTAATTATTTACCTTTGGCCCGTTTTTTGGCTCACATAAATAAATACTTATAGATAAATTCGAATGCCTAGGTTTATTTACATTTGGACGATTTTTTATTTATAAATAAATACTCATACACTTTCACTTCGATTTAGTGAAATAATAAACTTAGCACGAATACATAATTACAAAAGAAAATAATAGATAAATTCGGCTGCCCAGGTTTATTTACATTTGGCCCATTTTTTTTATAAATAAATACTCACAAATAAATAAATAAGCGACCCGAAATGGTTTGTCCAAGTAGCTTAATTACACTAGAAGATTTGTAAAGGTAGATAACGAAACTAGAGGAAGAATATATCCGTAGACAAACAAAATCACATAAAATAGTTGTAACCATCTTTTCTATTAAAAGAGTTAAACAATAAAAGCATGTGATGTGCAAAAATCCATTTGTATAATTAATATATAAGATGCCGAAACATAAAATAATGTATAATTAATGAAAACCAAATAAAAAAATTGTCCAGACAATGCAAATTAACATCAAATAAAAATGTCCTAAGCAGATATAAAAAGTCTAAACTAATAAAAATCACACCACCAAGAAAACCAAATCAAATCTCTATAGTGTCATCCCATTTCCAAAATCAATATGACGTGATGGATTCCAAGCAACTTTGTTTTTGTTGCATTTGTATAGCCTCACAGCAATAGCTTCTCTTGCAGAAATAGATTCTTGCTACAAATGATCCCAAACCAATTAATGAAATTAATTAGTATGCAAAACAAGACAATAAAATATGTTTAACGGTAAGTTTAAAATGTGTGCTCACATCCGTCAATTGTTTTTTGAACTCTTTGTGGAACATCATTACCATGCAAGCATACAATCCACAGTCATACCTGTACTTTGAATTATTAGGATGTAATAGTTTCAATGCTTCGCTAAATTGAATATATAATTTTTTACCTATTCGGTTGAACAGGTACCCAATCAGCTGATTCAAAATTCATTAGATCGCGCTTGAATCTTCTTTTAGCCATAACAGGGTTCCACTGTTGGAACAATTTCTCTAACCTTGAGACCTGTATGATTGAGTTGACAAATAAATATAATATTTTGAACGGCAATCAAACTTATGAACATAGATAGATTTGTAGGTATTACCAATCGTGATACAATTTCCATTCGATGGCTGCTCATTTGAGGTAGAGAATCACAAACCGATACTGTATAAGTGTCGATGTTTATTACAGCACAAAACCAATGATCCATCATGTCGTTAATTGGGATGAAAATCTTTTCACAATTTTCTAACGACCCAACTAACTTTGCACTAGAATCAAAAAATTTCGCAGTAATGGATTGGAGAGTATATTCTTCATTCAACAATTGTTGCTGCATTAACAATCCAATAAAGAGAATTTTCACTATTATTATATTTCAATTTGTTCGACATTGTATTTTACGTCAATTTTATACTTACCGAAAATAAACATGGAAAGTACCATCGGGGTTGAGAACGGTCCTCTTCAATCATATCCAGACATAGCATATACGCGACACAATCTATCACCTGCATCAATATAAGAAGCATTCATCAAATTTTTATCGGTGCTAAATAATAAATTAAACTCAGTAGATATTAGTACTTACATGTCCCCCTAATTCAATGGCAGGCATCAAGCATCGAATGTCTGTCCTATTGAGATACCAATTACCCAGGTCTACAACAAGTTCACTACATGCAATATATGATATAACCTAACTTTAGTTTCTAAATCAATACAATTAATATAATAATCTATTAATTTAAAACGTTATTTTACCTTTGATCGAGATATTGACTGAACAAATATTTAATTATGACTTTATCTTCAGCTAATGGATTGCAAGGTGTAGAATCCAATTCATTCTCAACAGCATCGACATCATCATCTTGTTCAGTTAAATCAACCATATCCGAGGTTTTCGAGCTTACATTTGAACCAACATTAAAATCCAAAACCTTAGGCTCGAGAGTTTCTTCTTTGCTGTGAGACCTAGTTTTGGGGTGCGATGTTTTTTCTTTCTGGCTACTAGGTCGTTTGATTGATTTTGAACAAGATCCCTGATTAGCAAAGGATGGGGTACGATTCATTTTCCCGGATTGCGAATTCAGCAAGTTTGGGAGGGTCTCGCGGATTGTTGATTCAACTGCTTGTGGTATCTTGTCCAGGCAAAACTGGATATTATTGGCAATATTCTCAAATGGAGATAATTGTTTCACCCCCGAAGACATCTCTTTGATTGGTTGCTGCAGTATTATGGCATTCAGGGTGGTTGTCATTTGCGCGACTTGGAACTCAAGAGCATTAATTCGATTCGAAAGCAATGCATAAGGCTTTGAATCTTCTGTATCACTAGTCAAATTGGCAGAGTGGGAACGCATGGGATTATCCAAATGGTTGTACGCTCCCATATCATCATAACTGTTTGGTTTATCCCAATTTGGTGAAAATCTACCAAAATTCTTAATCTTACTAGCTTCTCCTTTTTCCAGTTCACTTGTGGATTCTAACTCACGAATCACCTGATCATTTGATTTACTTATTTCAAAGTCAATACCCTGAAACTCGAAAAGGTTTATTTGTGTCAGAAATTGCCATTACACAGATTTATAAAATATATTATCTATGAGAAATTTTAGCACGTAAATAGTTACCTTAGGGTTCAAATAACCGCCACTGGACTGCACTTCTTTCATCAATATTGTTGATCGGTCCCTTGAAAGATACTTTATAAAAGGTACTTCTGTTTCCAAATCAAGTGCATATTTTGCACGGACTGGACGAACTCGTCCGTAGAATATTATCTGCATCATAGTTACATGTTACGTTAACTTAATAAAATATATATATAAGAAATACATCATATGAGAGAGACCATTAACTATTTACCTGTAATAATATTAAACAACCAGGTATGTAACCCTCCTTTTTTGTCTGGAATGTCCGTACTCCCTCATCTAATTTTGTTATCACAAGGCTCGCCCAATTCATATTGGGAACTTCGTCCAGGTCCTTGAATAGGGAGAGGTAATCACCCGGTATGTTTTGTTGGTTACACGGATAGAGAAACAAACCAAACAAAAATGTCAAGTACTGAACCTTGAATTCATTTCCGTGAGCCCCTTCTATAATCAATGACTCGTACAACGAGGTTAAGTCAACTCTACCTCGTTTCATTGTGACGAATGAACCGTACTTTTTCACGCCAGCCTTATCTGCAGAAGAGTGATACATAGTACGACCTTTGCATGGAACCCCAAGAGCCTCATAAACCGCATAATCTGTGAGCTCAAACTCCTTTCCATGTATTTTGAGTATTCTTGTGAAAGGGTCATACTGATTAATTAACCAATGTATCAAAGTGCGGTTGATATCCTCAATATTAGTCAATCTAGCCAACGTTCCGAACCCCATTTCATCTATCGCCTCCAATTGAGATTCTAAAAGGCCTTTATTCACCGCCATCAATTTATAGATCGACATCCTTGTGTCCAGTCTTTGTGGCTTAACATGTTCAATGAAAAATGCAAGTGTGTTCAAAATAATAAACTATTACAATTTGTATTTCATTTCACCATTTAATTAATAAGCTAATAATATAATATGACACCATATATGTTTATATTTAAAAAGTTTAATACTCAAAATAGAAGCTCCCTCAAACATGGCTGTAAACAATTAAAGTGGATACTGTTATCATCATAGGACATAGAACGCTTTCATGATTGAACATTAGTGATTGGCTGAATATAATATATCACAAATTTTTCCCACGTTTCAATAATTTCATTGAGTATTTTCCCATTATGAAAAATTCAAATTTGTACGCTCCAACATCTAAAATTTTAAGAATACAAGTTTAAATTAAATTAGTATAATTTTATTACTCTTTTAATATTATAAAAAAATTACTGTTTGAACTCTAAAACATAAAATAACAAAATCCAGAATTAGTCATCAAGTAAAAATAAGTTCTAATTATATGTCAATCAACACAATTACTTAATATTAACATAACCCTAATTATATGACAATCATGACCCGACACATTTTCGACCAACAACCAAACACCCATTAATGACCCAACCCGTTTCGACATGAACCGAACCCGACCATTTGCCAAGCCTAATAACTCATATTTCCAAATATTATTAAAACCCACTGTAATAAATAGAACACACAAAATAAACCAAGATATGAGGAATTAATAAATTCACTTATGTAATAAGGAAACTAGCATTGGAATCGAGACGTACGATCTTTGGTTTTATGAAATCTTGGACATCCGAATACTTCCTCTTTCCATTTGATGACCTGTATAATTCCGAAAATACATGTAAATTAGTAAAATAATTTTTCGTAATTTTTTCCCATTAGAACAATATAAAAGTAAAACAGCGATTATTCATTATTTTATTACAACTTAAATAAAATTTCAAATATTGGAAAACAATGAATAAAACATAATATAATAATTAATATAAAATATTTAACAAAGCGGTGGATAAAATAAAAAGAATTAATTTCAGATAAAAAAATAAAAATAATATTGTATGTCCTTTAATATATGCAGATCAAGATTTGCATCCAATAATATATATATATATATATATATATATATATATATATATATATATATATATATATATATATATGTTATATGGAGAACTTATTATAGATTAATGGGAAAAAAAAAACCTACAACAAACGTATTTCAACAATTTCTTGATACATACATTAAATCATATATAGAATAACATACATAAAATGAATTAAATAAGAACAAATAAAAGTTATGAACACTCACATGTTGTATCAATTCAAATAAACTCAACTCCACACCTCCAGGATTGATCAATGTTTTTGAATAAGATATGTTGTTCGGTTTTTGTTATGTGAAATCTTGGTGAATTTTCTTTTTTTCTTCTTCGATTTTTTTTATGTGAAATCGTGGTGAGCTTTTTTGTTCTGCTAGGGTTTTTGATATTATTTGTGTAGAAGATGGTTTTTCATTATATTTTACTTAATTAAGAGTTTGTGTTTAATTAGGAAACTTCTTCTTTAAAATATATACAAATCATGCCATATCTTTTTCAGAATTATCCAATTATGGAAATAATATAGTTATGGGAGTTTGTTAAATATGGGAGTGGGTTTAGTGGCGTGAGTGGTGTGCTATGTTATTTCAAATCTTTAACACACGAATTAATAAACTGAAATTTTATTACTACATTTTAATAATTGCCTTACATAACAAGTTACAATCAATATCAAAAAAAAATAAATGATAGGTCACGACTTTTAGATTTTTTTTTTAGACAATAACTTTTGGAATTTAAAAGACACTTCAAACGGTTTTTAGTTGATTAATTATTACTACATTTTCATAATTGCCTTATATAATAAGTTAATTACAATCAATATCAAATAAATACCAAATCATATGAGGACAGACGACGTTAATTCTATGTTGTTAATACAAAATTGTTAATTCATTAGCGGCGGTTGTTGTGTAAGTTTAAGGAATGTAAAATTCTATGTTCATTGGAAATATTGTTGAACTTATAATTAATAATAAGGAGGGAGAAAAATAAAAATAATCCTTGAACATTATGAATAATAAAGAAAGAAATACTAAAAATTATAGTGTGCAAAAAGGGAAAATCGAACCCTTTATCCAACCGGTACTATAGTTTGACTGAAAATAAAGATACTTTATTAAAACCTATATAAAATTGTGCCAATAATAAAACCTATTATTATTTATTATTCTATTAATTTAAAGTTCTTCATCGTTTGGACCACTACAAGGATACCCTTCTCCTCCAATCGATATCACCTCTGGCTCCTCGTTTTCTTCTTCATCTTTCTCATGTTCTTCTTGACCCACGACTTCGTCTGCCAGAACTTGCTCCAAAATAGCATTTCTTGGTTGAGGTGGGTGGACTGACTTAAAAATTATGTCTAGTTCACGCCAATACATTTCACCCTCATGTCGGTACTTCTTCGCCCACCATTTGTACTGATCATCCTGAAGCATAAATAGAATAAATAGTTAATTTCGGACTAGATAACTTAAAGTAAACAACATTAAATTTTGTTACCTTAACAAGTATTTCCCATACTTCGTCACTAGCTAGCAATCTGTTCTCTTCAGGTAACAACCTCACAAACCGGCATCGCAGTGCCTCCTGCCACGAGTAATAGCGAGTATGCAGCCTATGAAATTCTCTATTAACCATATCGGATGTGTAATTCTTGCCGGTTTGCTGTTGTAGGCCTTCAGCAATTTGCTGAAAAACCGTTTTGTTTTTCCAGGTATAATGTATCGTGCCAGCCCTAGTTTCGTCAATCAACATCGCCAAGAAACGTTGGAGGTCATCTTGAATCCAAAATACGGCATCCATGATACTAAATTTAATCGAAATTTTTCGATTGTGTTAAATATTTAGGTAATTCACAATATAAATAATAACAATAAAATAAAAATACATCATATAATAAATTTGAATCAAAATAAAAATCGGAACATAATTATGTCAATCAACGCAACAATGCTGGATAAATATAGGATAAATATAAGATAAATTCTTGTTCAAGCACTATAATACGAGAAAACTGAATATTGATCAAAAACTGAATACGGTAAATTGTTTTAGGAGCTTTGACATCATAATTCAATTATGTTGATCAAAAACACATGAGAAATAAAATATTAGAATATGTTAATCCATACCTTAATTCTCGTTAATGAAGTATCGTTTTTTGGTGTTCCAGAACTCCAGACAAGTAGATCAATATTGGCAAGGATCAGTTATTTTATTGTAGGAAGCCACGATAATTTAAGAGTCCAATTAATTTGAAGTATTTATTTGATAGTAGGAAGCCACGATAATTTAAGAGTCCAATTAATTTGAGAGTCCTTTTTAGTGTAAGATTTTACTGCCT
This sequence comes from Penstemon barbatus, assembly GCA_003313485.2. Taxonomy (NCBI): domain Eukaryota; kingdom Viridiplantae; phylum Streptophyta; class Magnoliopsida; order Lamiales; family Plantaginaceae; genus Penstemon; species Penstemon barbatus. The sequence continues at coordinate 17,053,290 of CM064883.1, read as the reverse complement.
TTTAAAATTAATAAAGATTCAAAATTTAAATCTTGCAATATAACGTGATTTGCTCAATTATCGTAAAAAAGGCGTATGGGATTAACAATATTACTTTAATTAAACTGGAATCTATATTCAAGTAGTTCCACTTCCACTAACTACCTTAATTAATTTGTTTCCATGATATCATAAATTCTTGAAATACATAACAAACATAATCATCTATTTACTAGAAAAATATTATATTAACAAGATATGTTAGCAAAACCGAATTTATGTTTCCTTTTTCCATTTAAATTTTAGATACCATAGGGAATGGGAACATATTTAGTTATTTTTTTATTTTTCACTCCGATTTTATTTGACGTGAATTTTATGATAAAAAAATTGAAATTTTGTTGTTCTTTTTTTTTTTCCAGTTTTGTTAGTCAACAGCCGTAATTAGAGGTTATCGATAATAACATTTAATTACTTATTAACGAGACTCGGATGAAATTCACTGTGAATTCACGTTTAACTTGTTAAAATCTATAAATACATTAATTTCATACATCTAACTTAATTTTTTTTTAATTTAATGTCGATAAAAAGCGTTGAATAGATATTTACGGAGGTGTTAGTGATACATTATCTCTCGGTTCTCCTTCTCGAGCAATTTTAGACCAATTTCAAAATAAATGGCTAATTAACGATTTTAGTGTTTATTAATAACATATTATAATACATGCTAAGTCTCCGTTGTGGGATTAAAGACGGACTTGAAAATTATATTGTATACCAGAAATATTGTATTATATAATTTATATGGATAAATTAACCAAGAAATTGAACTGGCGGAATGGTTAAGTAATGGATTGAAGTAAATGGTTTGTGTTCGAATTCTCCTCAGAACAAAAGCCTGTTTTTTTGCCCTTTGTGGAGAAATTAATTTTTTTTTCATTTTGGCCAAGTTCAATATAAAATATCGCGGGAGAATATTTAAAGTTTTTATTTTGTACAAAATAAAAAGTACTTTTAAATAAAAAATAGATTATACATATAAATTTTAGTTAAAAATATGGTTTTACGCTTTATTGTTTTACTAATTAATAATAACATATTATTGTAGTAATTTTATAATTAATAACACATTATGGTAGTGTTATTATTATTTATCCAACGTTGAAACTCAATTCAAAGTAATTTTATTTACGGATGTGTTAGTGATACTTTAACTCTCGGTTCTCCTTTCCGATCAATTTTAGACGAATTTCAAAGTAAATGGCTAATTAACGATTTACGGATGTGTTAGTGATACTTTAACTCTCGGTTCTCCTTTCCGATCAATTTTAGACGAATTTCAAAGTAAATGGCTAATTAACGATTTACGGATGTGTTAGTCATACTTTAACTCTCGGTTCTCCTTTCCGATCAATTTTAGACCATAATTTCAAATTAAATGGCTAATTAACGATTTACGGATGTGTTAGTGATACTTTAACTCTCGGTTCTCCTTTCCGATCAATTTTAGACCATAATTTCAAATTAAATGGCTAATTAACGATTTACGGATGTGTTAGTGATACTTTAACTCTCGGTTCTCCTTTCCGATCAATTTTAGACCATAATTTCAAATTAACAATTAATATGAATTGTATTATTATTATTATTATTATTATTATTATTATTATTATTATTATTATTACTCAAAAACAAATTAACAACTAATTTGAAAATTATAGCACGTGGGGTATAAGCGTTTGAATTTCAATTTTAAGGGGGGTAATTGCAATTTGTGCTTTCATATTATATACCTTCTCCGTTAAAATCGAATTCAAAATCCCTAATTCAATAAAATCCTCTTACAAAACCGCGACCCCCTCTTCTAATTTTCTTCCACCTTAATCACCAATTCTTCTTCAAACTTCTTCTAGTAATGGTTAAATTTAGGATTCAAGCTGATTTTGGGTTGATACGTAAAAGTGAATGCAACGACATGCCCCCCCCTAAATATATAGGTACGGTTTTTCTAAATTGGGAATTTTTATCTTCCTCATGTTCTTCTTGCCTGATTCCGTCTTTTGCAGTGTATGTAGCGTTTAATTTTTCCTTAGCTTGAATCCACTTGGGACGAATTAGTTTATTAGGTTTAATTGTGTCATGTGTTTGGATAGCTATAGCCAACATCGATTCTTTTCCATTGGCAGTTTGGATAAAGTTCGGTTTATCATAGTTTATTAGGTTTAATTAGTTTATAAGGTTTAATTAGTTTATTAGGTTTAATTAGTTTATAAGGTTTAATTGTGTCATGTGACCAACTCAGTTCATTCCCTGTTTGAAATATTTTGTCATAGTTTGAAGCTGCACTTTTTTCAAAAATTTTGTGATAGATTAGTATTAATTCATTGTAATTAGTATGAATGTGTTGAGACTTAATTCAATGTTTGATTGGTGAATCATGGTTGGCTGTTAACAGGCAGTTGCCTTTGTAGTTAATTAATGTAATTTTTTTATTTGCAGATAAACTACACCGTACCTTAAAGATTTATTATGGTGGTAGTTTAAGGCATGAACCTAATACGGAGTATGTGGGGGGTACTTTTACGTGTGTAGACTATTTCAACTATAAGCAAATGTCAATTGAAAACCTTGATTACATGTGTGATCTGATGGGAATTTGTGGTAAGAAGAATTATTATAGGATTGATGGATACCGTAAGTTTAGGTTGTGTGAATCTGAGACTGAGTTGATTCAATTATTTGGCTGGCCAAGCGCATTGGTTTGCATATATGTAATTCAGTCCACCGAAGTAGATGAGAAAAGATACAAATTGTCCGAAATAAAGGCTGCAACACTATATTTACTTATAGGAGACGATGATGATGCATTGGCAAGTCACGTCCTGTCTTTAAAGAGAGCTCATATTGAGAAGACTTCTAAAAAGAGAGAAGCATGTAGTGAGAGACATATAGGGTTGCAATTGCCAGCACCCCGAGCACCAACTCCAGAGCCAGCACCACAACCGCAGTCACCACAACAGGAGGATACAGTGGCAATACAAACCAACAAAGTACAAAGGACATGCAAACAGTGTGGATTGAGAGGTCATTTTGAGAAGACTTGTAATAGGAGAAAAGCATGTGAAGAGAGAGGGATTGGATTGCAATTGACAGAGCCCCGAGCATCAACTCCAGAACCAGCAACACAGCCGCAATCACCACAACGGGAGGGTACAATGGCAATACAAACCAACAAAGTACAAAGGACATGCAAACAGTGTGGGTTGGGAGGTCATTTTGAGAAGACTTGTAATAGGAGAAAAGCATGTGAAGAGAGAGGGATTGGATTGCAGTTGACAGAGCCCCGAGCATCAACTCCAGAACCAGCAACACAACCGCAATCACCAAAACAGGAGGGTACAATGGCAAACGCAATCATTTTGAAAAAGGTTTGCACAATTTGTGGAGAGAAAGGGCATTACAGGAAGACATGTAAAAAGATAGGTGCAGTGAGAGTTAGTCGAAGATTGCAATCGAATGAGTAGGACTGAAGAATGTACTGTTTTCATAATTACTTTTATTGATTTTTGGATTTTGTGATGCTATATTATGGTGGAACATGTTATTTTGAAATTTATTTTGGTTTAGTCAATTTTTAATGTTTACCCGGGTGTATTTTGTCAATTATTAAAGGTATCAAGATGTGATTGTCAATTTTTTAAGTTAGCAGGGTGTGTTTTGTTAATTATTAAAGTTAATAGGGTGTCATTGTCTATATCCCTAGACAAACAGGGTGGTTTTTGTAAATTTTTAAAAGTTACCAGGATGTATTTTGTCAATTATTAAAGTTAACAAGGAAGGTTTGTCAATTCTTACAGAATACAGGGCGTGTTTGGTCAACTTTTAAAGTTAGCAGGGTGTGTTTTGTTAATTATTAAAGTAATATGGTGTGATTGTCAATTTTTATAGGAAATATGTTGTGTTTTGTCAAATGTGTAACTTATAAAGGTGTTATTTGTCAATTATTTAATTTAGCATGGTGTTTTTTTGTGAATTATTAAAGTTAGCAGGGGGTTATTTAAAAATATTTTAGATACAAAGGGTGCTTTTGTTATATGACTTGAGAGGGTACCTTTTTGCTAATATATATAAAGTCTCGATTCTCATTTTCGAGCAATTTTAAAACAAAATCATCAAATTTCACCGACTAACGATTCACAGAGGGGTTACTATGACTTTCGGTTCTCCTTTTCTAGCACGTTTTGTTCAAAATCATGTTATCGATAAAAAATTGTATGAATAAGCTTTTTTTCCTTACGAGAACCAAATAATTATAATTGTTTTACGAAAAATCAAACTTCAAATTTTTATATGAATAAGTCAAGAGTCTTGATTTGATTGTCCTACTTTTGAGGGTGCATTTTGTCATTCCATTGCTAACTCTCATGCATATTCTTTAAATATATCAAATTACATTTCAGTTATAAAATTATCATCCAAAAAATGTATAGATTAACTAATGAAGGAAGGTGCATGAGAAATCGAGTTTAGGGTTTAGGGTTTAGTGTTTAGGGTTTAGGGTTTAGGGTTTAGGGCTTAGGGTTTAGGGTACAAATATTGTTATATAAATAGCAGTAGTAGCTTTATTAAATAAAATAAGCTGTAGTGCGTTGGTTAAGGCAATTTGTGTTCAGTTTTTTGGCCTGAGTTCAACTCTTTCGTAGAGCATTTAATTTTTGGACATTTTATACATAATTTTTTTATTCTGTTGGTAGATCTAATTAACCTTGATAAAAATATCTATTTATATTTTTTTCTTAATAAAACATTTCTTTTAGTTTTTCAAGAATATAACGTTGAAAGATATTTTTTGTTGACGTAGATCTCATAATCTAATTGAAAATGAGCTTTTTTTTATCGATTACATACTCATACATTATATTTTTTCAAAAGAAAATGTTGATTCTTAGAAGGCGGATTCGATAATAACTCTTATTATAGAAAATATTTTTGACAAACAAACATGCAAAATTCAATTATAAGTAGTGCTGACATCATAATTAAATTTTCACAAAATATCGTACATAATTCATGGAAAAAAATGGAAAATAATGGAATAATGAGAGAAGCGTAAACTGCTAACTCCCAAACCCAAATAAAACCGTTTACTAAAATAGCTAATTTGAAAATTACTAGTTACTCTATCGATTCTTCTGGACCCTTGTCACTCATGTCTTTTTCTGTTGTATCCTGCTCCACTATATTTTTTCTCGGATATAGTGGGTAAAACCCGGAATAAATTATGTCTAGCTCCCGCCAGTACTTTTCACCGTTGTGACGGTACCTTTTTGCCCAGGAATAATGTTGCATAGACTGTAGCAAAACAGTAACAAAAATGTAAATTTCTTGTTTGAAATAAATAAATAAATAAATAAATAAATATATATATATATATTTTTTAAATAAACCTTAAGAAGCATCTCCCAAACTTCGTCACTGGCTAACAATTTGTTATCCACAGGGTGCCACCTCACGTAATGGCAATGCAGTGCCGATTGCCACCTTTTATATCGATCATACAACCTATTATATTTTTCTTCCACAACTTCGAGGTTGTAGTTCTTGCCGGTCTTTTGTTCTAATCGGGTAGCTATTTGCTTAAGGATAATGGTGTTATCCCAGACATAATCAATCTTGCCAGCCATCGTCTCGTCAATCAACATCCCAAAAAATAATTCTAGGTCATCTTGAGTAAATAATTCTCCAGACATGATACTAACCTCAGAAATTCACAACAACGAAATACTAAATATTAATATTAGGTTTTAATTTTCCAATTTACATTAAACACTACTGAATCAAAAAAATCAAACCATGGAAAAGCTCCAAATTAAAATATTGTATCAAAATATTCGAACTGAAAAAAATTAAATAACGTATAATTAACGATTTACCAAGAAGATGTTCCTCGAATCAGTTTAATGACTTGTTCCTTTTTCCGTCACTGGAAATTGACCAATAAGAAATTGACGTATAATTAACCTTCGGAATTTATTTCAAATTTTTTATTTCTTATTTCTTAAGATTTTTATAATAACGAGTTTTCCTAAATTAAGTGTTTGTTTTAATTTAGGTAACTTCTTCCTTCAAGTTAGGGATATGCATACGCAAATCATGCCATATCTATAATAACTAACCGATCATAGAAATAAATTAAATTTGGGAATTATTTAAATACGAGAATGACAGAATTTTTTATTTCAAAAATAATTTTGAAAATTAAATATAGATAGTTATGAATTTTTAAAAGGAAATGGATCTACAAAAAGCATAAGCAAAAATAACTAAAATAAACAAGGGAATAAACAGTCCTATTAATTTTTTAAAGTCACGGAGGTTACACATTCCCTAATCACGACGGTTATTCATATATATCATAATCTTTTCTCTAATATCATCTATCAAAAAAACTGGAAAATAAGCAATAATGCAAATCAAATGAGAATTTTACTCCACAAGCCAAAGCTATACATCCCACAATATCAAGGTTAAGGAATTTACAACAATCAATTCAAGCACTTTAATCCGATCGAGAAAAAGAACCGCAGGTCATTATGTGTTTAAATTTTATTTAATAACATAATTATTCATCTTTTCTAAAATATTTGCTTCCAAGTTATATCTGGAATTTTCATCTTATGATTATGCACAATTTGTTACATGAACATTGATTATTCATGCTTATTTAGTGTTTATTACATGATTGATGAAGATTTCTTAGTTTTGTCCTTGTTTTATTAAACATTTGAATGCAAATTTTCGAATATCTTTAGTGGTAAATTACACATCCTAGGGGTAAATTGCATGTTTTCGTAATTTGGTGGCAAAGTGCAAAAACATATAATTCAACAAATACCGAAATTATGAAATTTTCATTAACTTTTTTTCAGATGGCGCGAATATGGACATCAGACGACGAAGAAATTTTCATTAACTTGTTAGTGGAAGAGGCGTTCCAAGGGAACATTCACTGGAATGCCAATAATGAGGAGAGCATTAACAGGATAATTCCAATCATCGAAGCTAGAACAGGAAAAACAATGACTTATAAGGAGTTGTTCAAGATTTTCGGTGATCTGCACACTCAATACTGCCTTTGGGAGCAGGCAAAACATTGTAGTCTTGTGAGATGGAATCATACTCTCAATGTTCTGGAGACGGATGATTATATTTGGGATGAGCTTGTACAGGTAAGAGTGGTATGATGATTATTCGGCATAGTCCATAATTTACAACAATTCTAATGCGCCCTTTTCTTTTTGGAATTAATTAAGGAACATTGGTGGGCAAGGAGGTACAGGAGAGAGGGTGAAAGGTATTGGTGGGAGCTAAGTGTGATTTTTGCGTCGAAGCTTCCCCTTGATGATCTTGCAGTTTTACCGGATGAAAAACCAGAAATAGTACGGGGGGATAATGTCGTGGATCAAGCTCCCATTGAGGACATCGTGCCTGGAGGTGACGAAGAATCCATAGGAGAAGAAATATGGCCTGAGATCATTATTTTCGTAGAAGACAATGAAGAAGATGCTTTACTTATTTTGATATAGTCGAACAAACTATTAATATTTTTAAATCTGTTCTTTTTGTTTGCTGATACACTATTTTAAATCAATATAAACATGTCTGATGTTCATTTAATAGCTAAATTTGAGCCTTCTTGAAAATAAGATAATTATTAAGTTATAAATTAAGTATTATAAATTTATAAGTATAATCTATTTTTTATTTAAAAGTACTTTTTATTTTGTAGAAAATCAAAATTTAAAACATTCTCCTGCCAAATTTTATATTGAACTTGGCCAAAATGGAGAAAGTTATTAATATCTCCACAAAGAGGGAAAAAAATCAAGTTTCTGTTACGAGGAGGATTCGAACACAGACCACCTACTTCAACCATTCACTAAACCATTTCGCCAATCCAATTTCTTGATTAAACTATCCATATACATTATATAATACAATCTTCCTTGTATCCAAGTCCATATTCAAGTCCGCCTTTAATCCCATAACAAGGAGACTTGGTACGTATTATAATATGTCATTAATAAAAACTTAAATCGTTTATTAGCCATTTATTTTGAAATTAGTCTAAAATTGCTCGGAAAGGAGAACAGAGAGTTATAGCATCACTAACACCTCCGTAAATCGTAAATTAGCCATTTATTTTAAAATTTGTCTAAAATTGCTCGGAAAGGAGAACCGAGATTTAAAGTATCACTAAGACCTCCGTAAATCGTTAATTAGACATTTACTTTGAAATTGGTCTAAAATTGCTCGGAAAGGAGAATCGAGAGTTATAGTATCACTAACACCTCCGTAAATTGTTAATTAGCCATTTATTTTGAAATTAGTCTAAAATTGCTCGGGAAGGAGAACCGAGAGTTATAGTATCACTAACACCTCCGTAAATCGTTAATTAGTCATTTATTTTGAAATTGGTCTAAAATTGCTCGGAAAGGAGAATCGAGAGTTAAAGTATCACTAACACCTCCGTAAATCGTTAATTAGCCATTTATAAATATAATCTATTTTTTATTTAAAAGTACTTTTTATCTTGTAGAAAATCAAAATTTATACACATTCTCCCGCCAAATTTTATATTGAACTTGGCCAAAATGGAGAAAGTTATTAATTTCTCCACAAAGAGGAAAAAAATCAAGTTTATGTTGTGAGGAGAATTCGAACACAGACAACCTACTTCAAACATTCACTTAACCATTTCGCCAGTCCAATTTCTTGGTCAATTGATGCATATACATTATATAATACAATCTTCCTTGTATCCAAGTCAATATTCAAGTCCGCCTTTAATCCCATAACAAGGAGACTTGGTACGTATTATAATATGTCATTAATAAACACTTAAATCGTTTATTAGCCATTTATTTTGAAATTAGTCTAAAATTGCTCGGAAAGGAGAACAGAGAGTTATAGCATCACTAACACCTCCGTAAATCGTAAATTAGCCATTTATTTTAAAATTTGTCTAAAATTGCTCGGAAAGGAGAACCGAGATTTAAAGTATCACTAACACCTCCGTAAATCGTTAATTAGACATTTACTTTGAAATTGGTCTAAAATTGCTCGGAAAGGAGAATCGAGAGTTATAGTATCACTAACACCTCCGTAAATTGTTAATTAGCCATTTATTTTGAAATTGGTCTAAAATTGCTCGGAAAGGAGAATCGAGAGTTATAGTATCACTAACACCTCCGTAAATTGTTAATTAGCCATTTATTTTGAAATTAGTCTAAAATTGCTCGGGAAGGAGAACCGAGAGTTATAGTATCACTAACACCTCCGTAAATCGTTAATTAGCCATTTATTTTGAAATTGGTCTAAAATTGCTCGGAAAGGAGAATCGAGAGTTAAAGTATCACTAACACCTCCGTAAATCGTTAATTAGCCATTTATTTTGAAATTGGTCTAAAATTGCTCGGAAAGGAGAACCGAGAGTTAAAGTATCACTAACACCTCCGTAAATAGTTAATTAGCCATTTACTTTCAAATTGGTCTAAAATTTCTCGGAAAGGAGAATCGAGAGTTATAGTATCACTAACACCTACGTAAATTATTAATTAGCCATTTTTTTTAAATTGGTCTAAAATTGCTCGGAAAGGAGAACCGAGATTGGATAAATAATAATAACATAAAAATCAACACTTAATTATCACTTAATTATTACTACCATAAGATGTTATTAATAAACACTTAATTAAATGACTACAATAATATGTTATTAATAAACACTTAATTAAATGACTACAATAATATATTATTGTAAATTAATAAAATAATAAAGCGTAAAATCATATTTTTAACTACATTAATTAATAAACACTTAATTATTACTACCAAAAATCAGAAATCAATTTTTGGGTTGTACAAAATTTTCAAATCTAGAATATTACCAAATATCATGTCAATCTATCACTAAAATAAATTGGTTTCCAGAAAATAACAACTTCTTGCTAAATTCATGAGATCACAAATCACAATTAAATTGGAAATAATCATTTTCCCCACTCCTTCACGTCTCCTTCACGTCTCATGCACAGGCCGGACTTAATTCTCTCCTGCTCCAGCCGCACAAAATTAAACAGCAAACAACTCTCAAAAGTCGCGTCTCTCCAGAAACATCTCACTCCCTCCCTCGTCGTTTCATCTTCTCCAACTCTCTCTCTCTCTCTCACTCCCTCACGCACTCCATCTCTCAAACGTAAAGCACTAAGTTCACTAAATCGACTCAATCGTCGTTTCATCTTCCGCACTTGGTTTGAGGTTTGTTCTTTTTTTTCTTTCTTTTTTTTCTTGCTTCGGTTGTTTTAGGAATTTCCAGATTTTAATTTTTGTGTGTATACTTATGAATTTTCTAGAGTATTTCTTGTATGTGTGTAAATAATTAAAAGAAATGTATGTTTATACTCGAAATATATGCATGTCCTAGGATTATAAAGAATCCGTGAATAGAGATCTAAATCTTATTTTGTAGTAGAAAATAAATAGTTAAATTAATGTGGGGGGTTTGGAAGAGAAGGGGTTTAACTGTTTTTTGTTTGATCCTCATTATTTGGCAAAGAATCCGTGAAGATGTATTTGATCCTCATTATTTGGCAAAGAATCCGATAAGGGGTTTAACTGTTTTTTGTTTTTATTTAACTGTTAAACATTTTATTTCGAGTATGCTCAATTTATGATGGTTTTCCACTGATTTTTGTTTGCTCCTCCTTATTTTGTTTTTATGAGTTGTATATACATGTAACATGTATATTATATGTGGATTTGAAAGTTTTAAATGTATTTTTTTTGGGTGAAAATGTATTGGACTGGTGGTTTTGGTTGAGATTATTGAATGCATGAGGAGTTTGAAGGGTGTTTTTTAAGTTAGTGGGGTGTTATTTGTCAATTACTAAAGTTAACAGGGTGTTTTTGGTCAATTGTTAATTTGAATTATGATGTGTCATCTATGATAAATAACTAAAGCAATATGTGATTGCCATTGATAAATCAAATGGGTAAAGTTCTCAAGTTCTGTCAAGTATTTAGTTCTATATTAAAACTTATGATTTCATCAACTTATGATTGCCATTGGAGATATTAATAATATGTGATTGCCATTGATAAATCAAATGGGTAAAGTTCTAAAGTTCTGTCAAGTATTGATAAATCAAATGGCCAAAGTTCTAAAGTGCCCTATTCACACTGGCATTTATCATTTAGTTCTGATAAATCAAATGGGTAAATAACATTGGCATTTGATTCTCTGATTGGGCTGCCTAAATCATTTAGTAGGAGCATTAACATGAACTTTACCCAAAGTTCATGAGTAAAAGGCACAAAGACCTATTAGGCCACTGCTTTCAAGTACGATTACAAGGTGTATGTTTGATATTGTTTGATATTGTTCATGGGTTTCATTGTTGTTAGTTTCATATGAACATGGTATTCGAAGGTGTATGTTTGATATTGTTTAAATTTTTCAAATTGCAGAAACATGACAAACACAAGTTTCACCACCCAGGAGTTGGAGCTTTTTCTGCAGATGTTGGTGGATGAGAGAGCAGCAGGAAGAATACAGTTTAATGGAGCAAACAAAGCCGCCTTTGAAGATATTCAAGCGAGACTAGAAGCATATACCGGGAAGACCTTCACCATGGATTTTTTGGAACATGAATATGGAAGGTTGTATACCAGATTTGGCTTATGGAAAATGGCACTTGAGTGCCGACGGGTGCACTGGAATCAGGTCGACAATAAATTAGAAGTTTCATATGAGGATGTATGGAAATTGCTTTGGCAGGTAAAATGTGTATACAATAATTATTTGTTAATTTTAGTATTTAATTAACTTGTGTGGATTTGGATTAATTAATCAAAGCTATTTTTTGATATATTGACAGGATCCAATTTATTGGATTGTGCCATATCACTTCCGCGAATCTGGAGAAAGATACTGGTGGGAGTTGGAGGCTATTTTCGGTAGACCCGATCCACCAACACCACCTGCTATCGAGACTCCAGAGTATATGTCCGAGGAGGATGAAGAGATAGAGATAATTGTGATTTCCTCAAGTGATGAGGAAAATTGAAATTGTTGTAATTGGAAATGTTTGGATGTTTTTATAGTTTTGAACATTGTGGTAGTAGTACTAGTAGTAGTAGTTTGGATGTTTGGATGTTTGGAAATGTATGGATGTTTGTAGTAGTAGTACTACTAGTAGTAGTAGTTTTTGTAAATTTTCAAGTTGGATGGTAGTAGTAGAAGTAATATTGAAATCCTAAATGTTGTCTTAGATGTTCAAATTAATTTTTCAACGATAATTTCATGCACATTATCAATTTGAAGTGGACTGAGCGAATTAGTCCTTGTAATATTTCAGCTAAGAATTTCACCTGAAAGGCTTCTGCAAATGTTGCAAATTAACACATAATTTTGTTATCTCTGAAAAAATATATGTATTAAATCTACTTTAATTAGATATAAATTAATATATCTTATACCCAATTTATTTTACACAACAAACTTGATTTGATATAAATTCCTACTTAATTTTCAACTAATTTTTCAAATTCAAACAAATCATATAATGCAGATCGAAAATGTTTCACGAATCTCTGCCTTTTTCCCGAACAATTATCCTAAATAATAAACAAATAGGCCCAATCTATTTGAAGCCCTAAATATGGGCTTGTCACGTTCACCTAGCCCATTAATCCGGAGATGACGCATCTCGGTCTCTAAAAATTATTTTAAAGCCCAATCTTCTAGATATTGGAAAGATTTAGGCCCTATTAATAGTCCATATTTTGGGCCTCGATAATCCTACGGGCTGTCAATGGATTGAATTTGGATCGGATTAAATTCTATACAGATACGCCTGCGTTTATATCAGATCGAATTCAAATTTTGCTCGGAGCTAAATTTCTTAATTCCAATAGATCATATATCCTATAAATCGTCGCTACCAAAGTGAAAATTAACATTTTTTTTTCCAAAAATAAATTTGTTAACTTTACGATTGTATTAAATTTAGCTAACATGTTGAGTTATAAGAACTGTTCACCTGGATGCAAAATATTCGTAAGAATGAATTTATGAACTTTCTAGTAATTAATATTCATATTGATTTAGATGAAAATATTCGGAACATTTATTTATGAACAAATTATTAACTACTATTTTATTAAATAAAATTATTGATGGTAAAATATTATCGATGTTACTTATTTTTATAAAACACTACGCATACATATAATTTTTTTATTTATTGTCGAATACGGATCTCTTAACTAATAGGATAGACCGAAATTTAAATATTATCTAAGAAATTCGAACTTAATCGACCGAATATAAATAAATAAAAAAAAGGGGATTAAGGATAATATACATCAAATTTATTGATTTGAGATATTGATTTCGTGGATTCAAAAGTAATTGAGAATTTAATTTTTTTTATAATTCAAAATTTATAAAACAATTTTGGAGAGGATTCATTTAAGGTGCAAAAATGGTGGTGCGATTATTGAAGGTATAGATGGTGTAAAAATGGTGGAGAAGTAATAACAAGAAATAATAAATTAAGTTTGAATGATTATGAAATAAAAGGAATTTATTTGTTAGTTTTAAAAAATTAGGAAAGAGAAGGAAATAAGGAGGAAATTAATTGGTAATTTCGGTTTTTAAGTGGGGGGTATAAACGTCCTCTTACAACATAAAATTTAATGGGGGGCAAAAGGGTCTTTTTAATTTTCTGTCGGTTTTTTCTTTTTTTTTTTAGACAAACTAACTAAAAGGGTCTAATAGTAAATTGCATTTTTAATTAGAAATAAACCTAAATTAAATATAAATCCTTTAGTTACACATCCAACGGCTGATAAGGATGGAAGCCGATCTAACGGCTGATGATGAGGGCCGCACGTGCGGCCGTAACTAAAGCGGCCGCACTGTAGAAAAATCGACGTAAGAAACAAATCGTCACCCGCCCCTATCTACCTCAAGCTTTCTTAATTAAAGATAGTACATACGTAACTTTTCAAAATAAAAAACATAAAAGTTCAAATGTTCAAGAATGAAGGTATTATTTAGTGTATTATGATAAAATAATTGATTATGATAAAATTTAATTATAAAATAATAGTTTTTGCAACACTTTTTAGTAGTTTCTAAAATAAGTTAATTTTTAGCTTTTGGAGAGATCCCAAAAGTAATTATGTTATTGGAGTCATGTTTTTCAGAAGAGTATTACTATATTACAATGGATTCACGTTTTCATGTTTCCCATACACATGTGATAATAATAATACCACAAAATAAAGTTATCAATGCCACGTATAACAAATGAGCATACGTACTATACATACTATGTATAGAGCAACAAATATAATCGTCACCCCCTAGCTACCTCATTTTTTCTTAATTAGAAGATAGTAGATTCATAACTTTTCAAAATTAAAAATGATTTTTTCTTCTATAAATAGGGTTTATTTCCTTTCACTTGAACACCACAAAGCACTTAACCACAACAATAACATCAAACCTCTAAACCCCCGCCCGAATGGCTCTCAACAATAGCGCCACCTTCTTCCTCCTCGCCCTCCTCCTCACGTCATTGAACCCACTAACCCACGCCATCACCTCCAACTTGGTTGGCCTAACCGTTATCGGGCGACTATGCTGTACATCCACCGGAAACTGCATAGTTGGTCGAGGCGTTCCCGGTGTAACTGTTCTTGTTAACTGCTCTAATACAGCCGGCGGTGTCGTTACCGTCGGCCAAGGCACAACCAATGTTGACGGTGCCTTCACTGGTAGTTTTACTAATTTAACCGGAATTAATGCTCTGTTTCCATGCCGCGCAATCGTTCAACTACCACTACCCGCCACCACGTGCCCGGAGCTTTCAAACATATCGAGAGAATTGAGGGCGGTAATTGTACCTCTCACGACGCAGATTGTGAGTAATGTTGGACTTGTCACAAATGTGGTTCAGACTGCTACTATTGGAGTGTGGTTACGTAATAGCATTCTGTTCTAATGATTAATTGCTCTTTAATTAATTAAAGCAATTGGTGATATATATTACTATATAATAATTGTAATAGTATATATATGTATAACTGCATAAGAATAAGCATGACATTAACATACATGCATGCTGCAGGATATGTAAACTTTGAAACTTTGTGCACTTCGATTCACTGAATCATGAATTAAAATGCTAAAGTACTTTTCCCTTCGTCGCAAATTATATATATATCACACCTCTAAGATTAGGTAATCGCAAATTTGGTACCATACAATAGAGCATTTTGCAAGATTGATACCACTGGACACATAAATGCACATTTAATACCCATGTACAATTTAAACATTGGTTGCAATGATCATATCACTGTCTAATAATTAGACAAAATGGATGGAACTCGGCCACGCGATTGTTAACTCATTTTTTGGAGTAAAAATCATCACGTGATTGCGTGAAAACGTGATGAAAATGTTATAATTTTCCCTTCCAAAGATGAAATAATGCAAGAAAATTATACATTTATTGACAAGATATAAGGTTAGTTGTCGCTCTTTGCATGTATTTCGTGACATATATTGTTACAAAATGTTATCAAATTTCTCATGTATTGGGCTAAGGCACACAATAACTCACCTCAAAATATAGCTCAACTAAAATGTCTCACATAAATTGGATAACAAGATTAAGTTTATTTTATAAGTTCTTGGACGATCATCATCTCTTGAGCTAGCTTTTGAAGTTGAGTTATGCCAAATCATTTTAGTGGACTTAATTCAATTCATGTAAAGAAATTTAATATGGTATCACAACCCCAGGTTAAAGTGGGACACCTACTTCCATAATGGGCTACTCCTTGTTCACATGATGAGATTATTCTACTCTTATTCCAGTCAACAAATACATAGACTGCCAATATTCGTTTGTTGGGCATATATATTGTGATTTGCACGAGTATTGGGTATACTTTTGTAACGTGTTTGACATGAAACATTATCGATATCGACCGTTGTTTTGGTTCTATTAATATTGTGTTATTATGTATAACTTTTTGGTAATATTCTGCTATACGGTACAACTATTTGATATGAATATGTTATAATTTTTTGTGTTATATACAATTATATGTTAGAAAAAAATGGTGTCATCTTGCATATATTATATATATATATCATATAATTTAAAAAATAATAAAAATACTCATCATTTTATTTAAATTAACATTCTATTATTTATAATCATATAAATCTTATAAAACAGTTACAATAAATTATCACCATTAAAAACATAATAACTCATCATCTAAATATTTACACAGTAATATCATATCTCAAATTCTGTAAATTACTGATTTGACAAATATCTTTTACTTAGTTTTCTCTCACAATTCACAACCAAACCCCAATTCAAAAAAAAAAAAAAAAAAAACTAAATTTTCAAAATTCACTAAGTATTATTTACAGAGTATTTATATTATCTAAAAATTTCATTGAAACATTTGTTCAAATCAAGTTTCAAAAGTTTCTCCGGCCGAAAATTCTAAATTCTCAAACTACCTTTTGGGACCAAATCGACCTAGTCAAACTAGCTAGTGTTTGTTTGGGGATGGTTTGGCTCAGTATGAGCTCACATAAATCGGGTCAAACTCCAATTAATGAAGAGTCTGAAGAGATCTTAACCCAGCCCAAAATGTTAATTAAACATAAATCAAAACATACACAACCCTACTGGAGACCTATAAATAAATTACTAATTTGATATTTGCTATTTATTTTCACATATATAAAGTTATTGATTAGAAATATACCACTTACTTTTATACTCCAAATCCCAACAATTAAACTTCAACTCAAATAATATATTACCTCTGTACCTTATTTTTTTTTATCCTTTTCCTTTTGGAATGGAGTTTTAAGTAAGAGTTGAAAAAGTGAAACTTTTAAGTAATTTTACATTTTTTTTTATTTTCCAGGGGTTTAATCCCTTTTGAGGCGCGTCGGACACATAATGTGGGAACCTCTCCCAACAGGGATTCGAACCTGAATCCGCTACTTTTTAGTGACTAGTCCCTTTCACTAAACCAATCACCTGTTGGTGTAATTTTACATTTATTCCTGTAAAGTAGTTGGTGATAATTAGTGATGTCAACTCCCTGCTTTATGTCAGAGGGTATTTTTGATAAAAAAAAAAATAATGTTATATATAGAAATGAAGACTAGTTTTGTTACATTCTCTAAAGAAAATAGGAGTACAAATTCAAGAAAATAGGAGTACAAATTCAGGAACGAAGGGAATATCAAATTTTCAAAAACTGTTAACTATTATTTATAAATTTTGTACTATTTGAGTAATATATTGATACCATTATCCAAGTTGAACTTTAAAAGTATCGGTGAAAACTCCTAATCATTTTCTCCTCTGACTAAACCCAAACCATGCACTTTTCGGGCCTCAATTTTTACATTGTTTACAAGATCATATCGGCATCAATATACTGTGAGACTTATGACTAATTTTAAGATGTGGGTCGAAGTATAATAATGAATTAATTACAACCAAGTACTTTTTATAGCTAGCCCAATTAATATTACTCGAATTTGGCAATACCTATTCTTGCTATCAATTTAGTAATGAATTGTAATATATATAAAATGATTCAATTGAAATAAAAAGTTCAACTAATAAACTTTAGTAAAAGAAAATGTGAAAATAAGGTCAAATTTATCAAAACATTCTTAGCCGAATTAACTTTTGTTTTAAAAATAAAAATAAAAATTCATGACATTATATTCAACAGTACTAATTAATTATCTTGCTAGTATTACTATTATTTTGTCTTCAGTGCCTTCATCTTCATCCTTATCCAACAAATACAAATTCAGGAACGAAGGGAATATCAAATTTTCAAAAACCGTTAACTATTATTTATAAATTTTGTACTATTTGAGTAATATATTGATACCATTATCCAAGTTGAACTTTAAAAGTATCGGTGAAAACTCCTAATCATTTTCTCCTCGGACTAAACCCAAACCATGCACTTTTCGGGCCTCAATTTTTACATTGTTTACAAGATCATATCGGCATCAATATACTGTGAGACTTATGATTAATTTTAAGATGTGGGTCGAAGTATAATAATGAATTAATTACAACCAAGTACTTTTTATAGCTAGCCCAATTAATATTACTCGAATTTGGCAATACCTATTCTTGCTATCAATTTAGTAATGAATTGTAATATATATAAAATGATTCAATTGAAATAAAAAGTTTAACTAATAAACTTTAGTAAAAGAAAATGTGAAAATAAGGTCAAATTTATCAAAACATTCTTAGCAGAATTAACTTTTGTTTTAAAAAAAAAAAAAAATCATGACATTATATTCAACACCGTACTAGTTAATTATCTAGCTAGTACTATTATAATTTGCTTTGGCAATATATTTAATCTAACCAAGTTTAATTAATTAGAGTACTTTTCCCTTAATTAAAGACGTACGTGTATCCTCTCTAGTTTTCAAATATAGAGGTTTCTATGATCTTAATTAGTATGCGTGCGTGTATATATTTTCTTTATTAGGATATATATATATTAGACTAAAATTGACATTTGACATGTAAAATTAATGAGACCTAAGTATAGAACAAACCAACCCTACGTACCCCTACTTCAGTTCAACTTGGTAAGAAAAGAAGAAACATTGCAAAACAAGAACATGTACATGATCTATAAATAGACGTTTTTCCTTGACATTTGGACACAGCAAAACACATATCCAACACTTATCATATATATCACAACAAAAATTAATTAATAACCTCAATCAATCAAGAGTACTGTGAATATAATGGCTTACATTAATCGTGTCACACCTCTTTTTCTCGTTGCGCTAATTCTCTTTCAGCTTTCAAACCCGTTAGCCCAAGCCCAACTTCAAATTCGTGGTGTGAGTGTAACTGGTCGGATCTTTTGCTCTCCCAACGGAAACAGCCCCGGACAACCCCTTGCCGGAACAGTTGTTAACTTGAATTGCACTATTTTTAATGTTGCCACCGTAATAGGCCGTAACACGACCAACGCTAATGGATTCTTTAACATTACTGTCCCTGCTCTACCTGGAATTCTACTAGGTGTGCCCATCCCTCCATGTGTTGCTACTGTTCGGCTTCCGTTAAACTCCACAGTTTGTCCCGTACTTTCCGCAACAACAGGCGCTCTTGCATCCGCCCTTCGATCTACCGGCACAATAGTCACACAAGTATTGGGTTTGGTTCAGGGTTTTGTTGCAACAGAATTTGTCCGTGTGGATGTGTCGATTAATTAATTAGTTACATTTTAATTTCATCAAGCGTTACGTTGATGATATGATGATATCGTATCCTTCTCCGTTAAATTCAGTTTTTACTACTACTTCTATAAGCATGCATGCATGCTATATATTAATTATATATGAATAATCCATCCGAATTTTGTTCTTGTCGATTTAGGCATCAACATTATTTGTACCCTTTGTAAGTGTGTTGTCTCGTTCCCAATAAAGGAGAAGTTTTTATTCTAATTCAATACTACTATATATATATATACCTTTGTTTTTTTTTTTTTTTACTATATATAAATATCTATATATCGTGTGTGCTTTGCTCTTTTGCCTATTAATTACACCATCTTGTTCCGTTCAACTATTATATGTGCACAAAAATCCCATTCTTCGATCATGAAGAATGAGAAAAAAATGAGTTGCACATTCTCAAGTAGTGTAAATCGAGTTTAAATTTTGAATATAAGTTTTCTGAATGCTAATGTAATGTTTTTATAAATTTCTGTTCGAGATAACTATCCTTGTTGTACCAAATTTTATATCAATTTTCACTTGTGGTACCATAAAAAATTCAGGCCGGCACGTTTGATGCCACAATTTAACAAATTCTTACTCACTTTTGGAATCGTCATTAAAAATCACCGTTAAAGTAGGTGACGTAGCAGTTAAGTCAAATTAATTATTGCAAAATTAATGTCATTACTTATAATGACTGACAATTTTACCAAATAAAATTAGAAATATTTAACTTTTTATTTTTCCTAAGGCCTATATATAAATTTTGGGGCCCTCCGAACCGGGGGCCCTAGGCGCCGGCCCAAGTTGCCTAGCACTTGGGCCGGCACTGGTAGTATATAATACACGTGATATATGAAGAACTGCATAAGAATAAGCATGACATTAACATACATGCATGCTGCAGGAAATGTAAACTTTGAAGTTTGTTTGTACTTCACTATTTGGGGCAAAGATGATATAGATGTAAATTTGTGCACTTCGATTCACTGAATAATAAATAAGAATGCTAAAGTACTTTTCCCTCCACATATTATACCCACACCTCTAAGATTAAGATTAAGTAACTTTATTGGGATAATTGCAAATTTGGTACCATATAATAGATCTCAAATTCTATAAAATTATTGATTTGACACATATTTCTTATTTTTTCTGTCACAATTCACAACAACCAAACTCCAATTCAAATAAAATATTGAACTTTCAAAATTCGCTAACTATTATTTACATTATTTACAGAGTATTTATATTATCTCGAAATTTCGTTGAAACATTTATTCAAATCAAGTTTCAAAAGTTTCGCCGAAAACTCTCAATTCTCAAACTACTTTTCGGTATTAACTTGGAATATTGATACTCATGAACAGAATGTATAAATTGTGTGTATATGAACAAGTTGGAGAGAATTGAAGGAAAAATAAAACTTGTATATTAATCTGGAAAATATTGCATGTGTATCAAACTTACAACAAAAACACCCAAATATAGAAAAAGGAACAAAGGGCAAAAAGGTAAAAACACAGAAAAACAGAAACGTGATACGCCTATATTCAAACTAACTAACTGGCTAAATAAACAAAGTAAAATTTAACTCCCAATTGATTTGGGGGAATTTAGGTTTTTTCTTTCCACCTCATTCTCCTTCAATCTGTCTTCTCTCTAATTTTTCTTCTTTGTTTGAAACTTTCAGTGATTTATTAAAGCTTGAGTTAAGCTTCAATATTTGGGACCAAACCGACCCAGTCAAACTAGCTTGTTTTTGTATGGTGACGGTTTCGATTAGAATGAGCTCACCTAAAATCAAACTCCATCTAAAGAAGAGTCTGAAGAGATCTTAATCCAACCCAACAAGTTAATTTCAACATAAATCAAAACATACACAACCCTACTGGATACCTATAAAATTACTAATTTGATATTTGCTACTTATTTTTACATGTATAAAGTTATTGATTAGAAATATACCGCTTACTTTTATACTCCAAACCCTAACAATTAAATCTCAACTCAAATCATATATTTCCTCACTACCTTATTTTTTTTTTCTTTTCCTTTTGGAGTTGAGTTTTAAGCTAGAGTTGAAAAAGTGAAACTTTTAAGTAATTTTACATTTATTCATGTAAAAGTAGTTGGTGATAATTAGTGATGTCAAATCCCTACTTTATGTTAGAGGGTATTTTTGATAAAAAAAAATAATATTACATATATATATATATAGAAATGGAGACTTGTTTTGTTACATTCTCTAAAGAAAATAGGAGTAAAAATTCAAAATATTATTTTTAAATATTTTACTATTTGAGTAATACATTGATACCATTATCTAAGTTGAACTTTAGAAGTTTCGGTGAAAACTCCTAATCATTTTCTCCTCGGACTAAACCCCAAACCATGCACTTTTCAGGCCTCAATTTTACTCCATCCACTCCATATTACCAATATTTTAAAAATCGGACCGGACATCGAACCGATAACCTTACTGGTTAATGGTTAGATCGGTTTAACCGTTTTAACCACTGGTCCAACCGGTATGACGTCATTACAATATAATATTTTTATTTTAATTTTAAGGAAATTTACATAGACACCCCATGGCTATTACCCTAATTAGAGGATATACCCACTTATTTCAAATATTACAAAGACACCCCCCTCGACCAAAACTATATTACAAGGACAACCCCTGCTACCCCCTAAAAAATTACAATTGTCTATTTTCCAAAATTAATTTGAGAATTTTGTTCCTCTCATCAAGAGGAGTTCATAGACACAAACCTTGTCAAATTTCATCGAGTAATTTGGGAGAGATGGCGACTGAGTTTGAAATTTCAGATATAGGGTTCTTCACGAACCAAACTTTAAACAACAATTTTTCTCAAATTACTTGATGAAATTTGATAAGGTTGGTGTTGTTTTTTTCCTCTCATCAAGACGAGTTCACAGACACCAACCTTGTCAAATTTTATCAAGTAATTTGAGAGAAAACGTTGTTCAAAATTTGAAATTTAAGAACCCTGTATCAAAAATTTGAAACTCGGTCTCCATTTTTGGCTGGTATTTATCAAAATTAAGTTGGGACTTTTTTTGCCTTTTTTTCTCACATCAAGACGAGTTCATATACATCAACCTTATCAAGTTTCATCAAGTAATTTGAGAGAAATCGTTGTTCAAAGTTTGGTTCTAATGACTCATTCTATCAAACCCATTTAATAATAAATTTTATCCTTCTCCATTATTATTATTATTATTATTATTATTATTATTATTATTACTACTACTACTACATCAAAAATCAATTTAAAATTAACATTAATTTAAAATCAAAAGTACATTAGGGAACTTAGAAAATAAATAATTACATCAAATATTAAATTAATTCATATAAGAAAATTCATCATCTCCGCTATATTCGTCTATGTTTTAGTCGAACATGATATCATGGTTGTATCGTATTATTTTAAACTTTTAGAAAGAATTATTTTTGGGTGATAAATACAACCCCAAAATTAATAAAATAAATCAATATTAAAATAATAGTGTTAAATTAATGAAATGAAAGTTATATTTTTATAATTAAAAATAATTATCCACAAATAATATACAAATTTTAGGAATTTTTTATTTTTAAATAAAGATAAAAAAAAACCAAATAACACAAAACAAAATCACAAAAAAAAGTAATAGCATGTGAAGGAGGGGGCTTGGATGGGAGAATCTCCCCCTCCCCCTCCCTTCAAGGTCCCTCCAGGGTCCCTCTAGTCCGTATACCCTCTCCCTCCCTCTAGTCATTAGAGATGAAATTTTTTTCCCCCTTCCCCCCATATACCCTCTAGGGCATCTCCCCACTAGTCATTAGAGATGCCCTTAAGCAGTGGGTCGAAGTATAATAATGAAGTAATTACAGTCAAGTACTTTTTATAGCTAACCCAATTAATATTACTCGAATTTGGCAATACCTATTCTCGCTATATATATGTTGGATATATGAACTGTCAATTTAGTATATATAAAATGATTCAATATCTAGAAATACAAAGTTCAACTAATAAACTTTAATAAAAAAAAAATGTGAAAATAAGGTCAAATTTATCAAAACATTCTTAGCAGAATTTACTTTTGTTTTAAAAATAAAATAAAATTCATGACATTATATTCAACAGTACTAATTATTATCTAGCTAGTACTAAAGAGCTGACAGTGCAACATGCCACACATATAACAAATGAGGGGACGTAAGCAACAAATCGTCACCCGCCCCTAGCAACCTCAAGCTTTCTTTAATTAGAAGATAGTACATACATAACTTTTCAAAATTAAAAACAAAAGTTTAAATGTTTAAGAATGAAGGTATTATTTAGTGTATTCGCTGCCACAATGTGCAACCAAACCGATATATATAATTTATGCATTCGTCGTACAACGCTCGCTACAATCCACAAATAATTGATTATGATAGAATTCAATTATAAAATAATAGTTTTTGCAAAAGTAACACTTTTTAGTAGCTTCTAAAATAAATTAATTTTTAGCTTTTGAAGAGATCCCAGAAATAATTATGTTATTAGAGGTCAAACACCATTAAAATTATGATTGACTAAAAACAATTTTTATAATTGGATTCAAATACTTCAAATCTAGAAGTATTGTTAAAAGTTCCCACAGCCGGGTCAAACTCACCATAATTTTTAAAATGAATACCTAAATTATAATTTTCTAACGAAAGCATAAAAGTACAATTGGAGTATTTAGAAAAGAAGACATTGTCTAGGGGAAAAATGATAAATATTAAAAGATAAAGAAATTTTAAGGGAAATAGAAAATTTTTGAAGCTAATTTATGTTTTATATTACTATTTTTATAAGAGTATTACTATATTACAATGGATCACGTTTTCATGTTTCCCATACACATGTGATAATAATAATACCACAAAATAAAGTTATCAATGCCACTTATAACAAATGAGCATACGTACATACTATGTATAGAGCAACAAATATAATCGTCACCCCCTAGCTACCTCATTTTTTCTTAATTAGAAGATAGTAGATTCATAACTTTTCAAAATTAAAAATGATTTTTTCTTCTATAAATAGGGTTTATTTCCTTTCACTTGAACACCACAAAGCACTTAACCACAACAATAACATCAAACCTCTAAACCCCCGAATGGCTCTCAACAATAGCGCCACCTTCTTCCTCCTCGCCCTCCTCCTCCTTACGTCATTGAACCCACTAACCCACGCCATCACCTTCAACTTGGTTGGCCTAACCGTTATCGGGCGACTATGCTGCACATCCACCGGAAACTGCATAGTTGGTCGAGGCGTTCCCGGTGTAACTGTTCTTGTCAACTGCTCTAATACAGCTGGCGGTGTCGTTACCGTCGGCCAAGGCACAACCAATGTTGACGGTGCCTTCACCGGTAGTTTTACTAATTTAACAGGAATTAATGCTCTGTTTCCATGCCGCGCAATTGTTCAACTACCACTACCCGCCACCACGTGCCCGGAGCTTTCAAACATATCGAGAGAATTGAGGGCGGCAATTGTACCTCTCACGACGCAGGTTGTGAGTAATGTTGGTCTTGTTACAAATGTGGTTCAGACTGCTACTATTGGAGTGTGGTTACGTAATAGCATTCTGTTCTAATGATTAATTGCTCTTTAATTAAAGCAATTGGTGATCTATATTACTATATAATAATTGTAATAGTATATATGAATAACTGCATAAGAATAAGCATGACAGTAACATACATGCATGCTGCAGGATATGTAAACTTTGAAGTTTGTTTGTAATTCACTATTTTGGGCACATATGATATCTGCACTTCGATTCACTTAATAATGAATAAGAATGCTAAAGTACTCTTCCTTCCGTCACAAATTATATAAATATCCACACCTCTAAGATTAGGTAATTGCAAATTTGGTATCATACAATAGAGCATTTTGCAAGATTGATACCACTGGAAATGCATATTTAGTACCCACAATTTAAACATTGGTTGCAATATTCATATCACTGTCTAATAATTAGACAAAATGGATGGAACTCGGCCACGTGACTGTTATCTCATTTTTTGGAGTAAAAATCCTCACGTGATTGCGTGAAAACGTGATGAAAATGTTATAATTTTCCTTTCCAAAGATGAAATAATGCAAGAAAATTATGCATTCATGGACAAGATATAAGGTTAGTTGTCGCTCTTTGCATGTATTTCGTGACATATATTGATACAAAATGTTATCAAATTTCTCATGTATTGGGCTAAGGCACACAATAACTCACCTCAAAATATAGCTCAACTAAAATGTCTCACATAAATTGGATAACAAGATTAAGTCTATTTTATAAGTTCTTGGACGATCATCATCTCTTGAGCTAACTTTTGAAGTTGAGTTATGTCAAATCATTTTAGTGGACTTAATTCAATCCATGTGAAGAAATTTAATATGGTATCACAACCCCAGGTTAAAGTGGAACACCTACTCCCATAATGGGCTACTCCTTGTTCACATAATGAGATTATTTTGCTCTTATTCCAGTCAACAAATACATAGAATGCCAATATTCGTTTGTTGGGCCCATATATTGTGATTTGCACGAGTATTGGTTATACTTATGTGACGTGTTTGACATGAAACATTATCGATATCGACCGTTGCTTTGGTTCTATTAATATTGTGTTATTATGTATAACTTTTTGGAAATATTGTGTTATACGCTACAACTATTTGATATGAATATGTTATAATTTTTTGTGTTATATACAATTATATGTTAGAAAAAAATGGTGTCATCTTGCATATTATATATATATATATCATATAATTTAAAAAATAATAAAAATACTCATCATTTTATTTAAATTAACATTCTATTATTTATAATCATATAAATCTTATAAAACAGTTACAATCAATTATCACCATTAAAAACATAATAAATCATCATCTAAATATTTACACAGTAATATCATATCTCAAATTCTGTAAATTACTGATTTGACAAATATCTCTTACTTTTCTCTCACAATTCACAACCACCAAACCCTAATTAAAAAAAAAAAAAAAAAACTAAATTTTCAAAATTCACTAAGTATTATTTACAGAGTATTTATATTATCTCAAAATTTCATTGAAACATTTATTTGAATCAAGTAATTTCAAAAGTTTCTCCGGCCGAAAATTCTAAATTCTCAAACTACTTTTTAGGACCAAACCGACCTGGTCAAACTAGCTAGTGTTTGTTTGGGGATGGTTTGGCTCAGTATGATTTTACTTTTATTTTCACATATATAAAGTTATTGATTAGAAATTTACCCCTTACTTTTATACTCCAAATCCCAACAATTAAACCTCAACTTAAATAATATATTACCTCTGTACCCTTTTTTTTTTTTTTTTTTTTTTTTTTTTTTTGTCATTTTCCTTTTGAAATGGAGTTTTAAGTAAGAGTTGAAAAAGTGAAACTTTTAAGTAATTTTATATTTATTCCTATGAAGTAGTTGGTGATAATTAGTGATGTCAACATTATTCTTTTTTTTTTTTTATCAAAAATACCCTCTGACGTAAAGTAGGGATCCCTACTTTATGTCAGAGGGTATTTTTGATAAAAAAAAAAAGAATAATGTTATATATAGAAATGAAGACTTGTTTTGTTACATTCTCTAAAGAAAATAGGAGTACAAATTCAGGAATGAAGGGAATATCAAATTTTCAAAAACGGTTAACTATTATTTATAAATTTTGTACTATTTGAATAATACATTGATACCATTATCTAAGTTGAACTTTAAAAGTTTCGGTGAAAAGTCCTAATTATTTTCTCCTCTGACTAAACTCCAAACCATGCACTTTTCTGGCCTCAATTTTAACATTGTTTACAAGATCATATCGGCATCAATATACTGTGAGGCTTATGACTAATTTTAAGCAGTGGGTCGAAGTATAATAATGAATTAATTACAATCAAGTACTTCTTATAGCTAGCCCAATTAATATTACTCGAATTTGGCAATACATATTCTTGCTATCAATTTAGTAATGAATTGTAATATATATAAAATGATTCAATTGAAATAAAAAGTTCAACTAATAAACTTTAGTAAAAGAAAAAGTGAAAATAAGGTCAAATTTATCAAAACATTCTTAGCAGAATTAACTTTTGTTTTAAAAATAAAAATAAAAATTCATGACATTATATTCAACAGTACTAATTAATTATCTTGCTAGTATTACTATAATTTGCTTTGGCAATATATTTAATCAAACCAAGTTTAATTAGTTAGAGTACTTTTCCCTTAATTAAAGACGTACGTGTATCCTCTCTAGTTTTCAAACTTAGAAGTTTCTATGATCTAAACTAGTATGCGTGTATTTTCTTTATATATATATATATATATATATATTTTAGACTAAATTGACATTTGACATGTAAAATTAATGAGACCTAAGTATAGAACAAACCAACCCTACGTACCCCTACTTCAATTCAACTTGGTAAGAAAAGAAGAAACATTTTTTTACGAACATACATTGCAAAACAAGAACATTTACAGGATCTATAAATAGACGTTTTTCCTTGGCATTTGGACACAGCAAAACACATATCCAACACTTATCATATATATCCCAACAAAAATTAATTAATAACCTCAATCAATCAAGAGTACTGTGAATATAATGGCTTACATTAATCGTGTCACACCTCTTTTTCTCGTTGCGCTAATTCTCTTTCAGCTTTCAAACCCGTTAGCCCAAGCCCAAGCCCTACTTCAACTTCGTGGTCTGAGTGTAACTGGTCGGCTCGTTTGCTCTCCCAACGGAAACAGCCCCGGACAACCCCTTGCCGGAACAGTTGTTAACTTGAATTGCACTATTTTAAATGTTGCCACCGTAATAGGCCGTAACACGACCAACGCTAATGGATTCTTTAACATTACTGTCCCTGCTCTACCTGGACTTCTACTAGGTGTGCCCATTCCTCCATGTGTTGCTACTGTTGGGCTTCCGTTAAACTCCACAGTTTGTCCCGCACTTTCCGCAACAACAGGAGCTCTTGCATCCGTCCTTCGATCTACCGGCACAATAGTCACACAAGTATTGGGTTTGGTTCAGGGTTTAGTTGCAACAGAATTTGTCCGTGTGGATGTGTCGATTAATCAAAATATTCGAACTGAAAAAAATTAAATAACGTATAATTAACGATTTACCAAGAAGATGTTCCTCGAATCAGTTTAATGACTTGTTCCTTTTTCCGTCACTGGAAATTGACCAATAAGAAATTGACGTATAATTAACCTTCGGAATTTATTTCAAATTTTTTATTTCTTGTTTCTTAAGATTTTTATAATAACGAGTTTTCCTAAATTAAGTGTTTGTTTTAATTTAGGTAACTTCTTCCTTCAAGTTAGGGATATGCATACGCAAATCATGCCATATCTATAATAACTAACCGATCATAGAAATAAATTAAATTTGGGAATTATTTAAATACGAGAATGACAGAATTTTTTATTTCAAAAAGAATTTTGAAAATTAAATATAGATAGTTATGAATTTTTAAAAGGAAATGGATCTACAAAAAGCATAAGCAAAAATAACTAAAATAAACAAGGGAATAAACAGTCCTATTAATTTTTTAAAGTCACGGAGGTTACACATTCCCTAATCACGACGGTTATTCATATATATCATAATCTTTTCTCTAATATCATCTATCAAAAAAACTGGAAAATAAGCAATAATGCAAATCAAATGAGAATTTTACTCCACAAGCCAAAGCTATACATCCCACAATATCAAGGTTAAGGAATTTACAACAATCAATTCAAGCACTTTAATCCGATCGAGAAAAAGAACCGCAGGTCATTATGTGTTTAAATTTTATTTAATAACATAATTATTCATCTTTTCTAAAATATTTGCTTCCAAGTTATATCTGGAATTTTCATCTTATGATTATGCACAATTTGTTACATGAACATTGATTATTCATGCTTATTTAGTGTTTATTACATGATTGATGAAGATTTCTTAGTTTTGTCCTTGTTTTATTAAACATTTGAATGCAAATTTTCGAATATCTTTAGTGGTAAATTACACATCCTAGGGGTAAATTGCATGTTTTCGTAATTTGGTGGCAAAGTGCAAAAACATATAATTCAACAAATACCGAAATTATGAAATTTTCATTAACTTTTTTTCAGATGGCGCGAATATGGACATCAGACGACGAAGAAATTTTCATTAACTTGTTAGTGGAAGAGGCGTTCCAAGGGAACATTCACTGGAATGCCAATAATGAGGAGAGCATTAACAGGATAATTCCAATCATCGAAGCTAGAACAGGAAAAACAATGACTTATAAGGAGTTGTTCAAGATTTTCGGTGATCTGCACACTCAATACTGCCTTTGGGAGCAGGCAAAACATTGTAGTCTTGTGAGATGGAATCATACTCTCAATGTTCTGGAGACGGATGATTACTTGTACAGGTAAGAGTGGTATGATGATTATTCGGCATAGTCCATAATTTACAACAATTCTAATGCGCCCTTTTCTTTTTGGAATTAATTAAGGAACATTGGTGGGCAAGGAGGTACAGGAGAGAGGGTGAAAGGTATTGGTGGGAGCTAAGTGTGATTTTTGCGTCGAAGCTTCCCCTTGATGATCTTGTAGTTTTACCGGATGAAAAACCAGAAATAGTACGGGGGGATAATGTCGTGGATCAAGCTCCCATTGAGGACATCGTGCCTGGAGGTGACGAAGAATCCATAGGAGAAGAAATATGGCCTGAGATCATTATTTTCGTAGAAGACAATGAAGAAGATGCTTTACTTATTTTGATATAGTCAAACAAACTATTAATATTTTTAAATCTGTTCTTTTTGTTTGCTGATACACTATTTTAAATCAATATAAACATGTCTGATGTTCATTTAATAGCTAAATTTGAGCCTTCTTGAAAATAAGATAATTATTAAGTTATAAATTAAGTATTATAAATTTATAAGTATAATCTATTTTTTATTTAAAGTACTTTTTATTTTGTAGAAAATCAAAATTTAAAACATTCTCCTGCCAAATTTTATATTGAACTTGGCCAAAATGGAGAAAGTTATTAATATCTCCACAAAGAGGGAAAAAATCAAGTTTCTGTTACGAGGAGGATTCGAACACAGACCACCTACTTCAACCATTCACTAAACCATTTCGCCAATCCAATTTCTTGATTAAACTATCCATATACATTATATAATACAATCTTCCTTGTATCCAAGTCCATATTCAAGTCCGCCTTTAATCCCATAACAAGGAGACTTGGTACGTATTATAATATGTCATTAATAAAAACTTAAATCGTTTATTAGCCATTTATTTTTGAAATTAGTCTAAAATTGCTCGGAAAGGAGAACAGAGAGTTATAGCATCACTAACACCTCCGTAAATCGTAAATTAGCCATTTATTTTAAAATTTGTCAAAATTGCTCGGAAAGGAGAACCGAGATTTAAAGTATCACTAAGACCTCCGTAAATCGTTAATTAGACATTTACTTTGAAATTGGTCTAAAATTGCTCGGAAAGGAGAATCGAGAGTTATAGTATCACTAACACCTCCGTAAATTGTTAATTAGCCATTTATTTTGAAATTAGTCTAAAATTGCTCGGGAAGGAGAACCGAGAGTTATAGTATCACTAACACCTCCGTAAATCGTTAATTAGTCATTTATTTTGAAATTGGTCTAAAATTGCTCGGAAAGGAGAATCGAGAGTTAAAGTATCACTAACACCTCCGTAAATCGTTAATTAGCCATTTATAAATATAATCTATTTTTTTATTTAAAAGTACTTTTTATCTTGTAGAAAATCAAAATTTTACACATTCTCCCGCCAAATTTTATATTGAACTTGGCCAAAATGGAGAAAGTTATTAATTTCTCCACAAAGAGGAAAAAAATCAAGTTTATGTTGTGAGGAGAATTCGAACACAGACAACCTACTTCAAACATTCACTTAACCATTTCGCCAGTCCAATTTCTTGGTCAATTGATGCATATACATTATATATACAATCTTCCTTGTATCCAAGTCAATATTCAGTCCGCCTTTAATCCCATAACAAGGAGACTTGGTACGTATTATAACTTTTTATGTCATTAATAAACACTTAAATCGTTTATTAGCCATTTATTTTGAATAGTCTAAAATTGCTCGGAAAGGAGAACAAGAGTTATAGCATCACTAACACCTCGAAATCGAAATTAGCCATTTTTTTAAAATTTGTCTAAAATTGCTCGGAAAGGAGAACGAGATTTAAAGTATCACTAACACCTCCGTAAATCGTTAATTAGACATTTATTTTGAAATTGGTCTAAAATTGCTCGGAAAGGAGAATCGAGAGTTATAGTATCACTAACACCTCCGTAAATTGTTAATTAGCCATTTATTTTGAAATTGGTCTAAAATTGCTCGGAAAGGAGAATCGAGAGTTATAGTATCACTAACACCTCCGTAAATGTTAATTAGCCATTTATTTTGAAATTGTCTAAAATTGCTCGGAAGGAGAACCGAGAGTTATAGTATCACTAACACCTCCGTAAATCGTTAATTAGCCATTTATTTTGAAATTGGTCTAAAATTGCTCGGAAAGGAGAATCGAGAGTTAAAGTATCACTAACACCTCCGTAAATCGTTAATTAGCCATTTATTTTGAAATTGGTCTAAAATTGCTCGGAAAGGAGAACCGAGAGTTAAAGTATCACTAACACCTCCGTAAATAGTTAATTAGCCATTTACTTTCAAATTGGTCTAAAATTTCTCGGAAAGGAGAATCGAGAGTTATAGTATCACTAACACCTACGTAAATTATTAATTAGCCATTTTTTTTAAATTGGTCTAAAATTGCTCGGAAAGGAGAACCGAGATTGGATAAATAATAATAACATAAAAATCAACACTTAATTATCACTTAATTATTACTACCATAAGATGTTATTAATAAACACTTAATTAAATGACTACAATAATATGTTATTAATAAACACTTAATTAAATGACTACAATAATATATTATTGTAAATTAATAAAACAATAAAGCGTAAAATCATATTTTTAACTACATTAATTAATAAACACTTAATTATTACTACCAAAAATCAGAAATCAATTTTTGGGTTGTACAAAATTTTCAAATCTAGAATATTACCAAATATCATGTCAATCTATCACTAAAATAAATTGGTTTCCAGAAAATAACAACTTCTTGCTAAATTCATGAGATCACAAATCACAATTAAATTGGAAATAATCATTTTCCCCACTCCTTCACGTCTCCTTCACGTCTCATGCACAGGCCGGACTTAATTCTCTCCTGCTCCAGCCGCACAAAATTAAACAGCAAACAACTCTCAAAAGTCGCGTCTCTCCAGAAACATCTCACTCCCTCCCTCGTCGTTTCATCTTCTCCAACTCTCTCTCTCTCTCTCACTCCCTCACGCACTCCATCTCTCAAACGTAAAGCACTAAGTTCACTAAATCGACTCAATCGTCGTTTCATCTTCCGCACTTGGTTTGAGGTTTGTTCTTTTTTTTCTTTCTTTTTTTTCTTGCTTCGGTTGTTTTAGGAATTTCCAGATTTTAATTTTTGTGTGTATACTTATGAATTTTCTAGAGTATTTCTTGTATGTGTGTAAATAATTAAAAGAAATGTATGTTTATACTCGAAATATATGCATGTCCTAGGATTATAAAGAATCCGTGAATAGAGATCTAAATCTTATTTTGTAGTAGAAAATAAATAGTTAAATTAATGTGGGGGGTTTGGAAGAGAAGGGGTTTAACTGTTTTTTGTTTGATCCTCATTATTTGGCAAAGAATCCGTGAAGATGTATTTGATCCTCATTATTTGGCAAAGAATCCGATAAGGGGTTTAACTGTTTTTTGTTTTTATTTAACTGTTAAACATTTTATTTCGAGTATGCTCAATTTATGATGGTTTTCCACTGATTTTTGTTTGCTCCTCCTTATTTTGTTTTTATGAGTTGTATATACATGTAACATGTATATTATATGTGGATTTGAAAGTTTTAAATGTATTTTTTTTGGGTGAAAATGTATTGGACTGGTGGTTTTGGTTGAGATTATTGAATGCATGAGGAGTTTGAAGGGTGTTTTTTAAGTTAGTGGGGTGTTATTTGTCAATTACTAAAGTTAACAGGGTGTTTTTGGTCAATTGTTAATTTGAATTATGATGTGTCATCTATGATAAATAACTAAAGCAATATGTGATTGCCATTGATAAATCAAATGGGTAAAGTTCTCAAGTTCTGTCAAGTATTTAGTTCTATATTAAAACTTATGATTTCATCAACTTATGATTGCCATTGGAGATATTAATAATATGTGATTGCCATTGATAAATCAAATGGGTAAAGTTCTAAAGTTCTGTCAAGTATTGATAAATCAAATGGCCAAAGTTCTAAAGTGCCCTATTCACACTGGCATTTATCATTTAGTTCTGATAAATCAAATGGGTAAATAACATTGGCATTTGATTCTCTGATTGGGCTGCCTAAATCATTTAGTAGGAGCATTAACATGAACTTTACCCAAAGTTCATGAGTAAAAGGCACAAAGACCTATTAGGCCACTGCTTTCAAGTACGATTACAAGGTGTATGTTTGATATTGTTTGATATTGTTCATGGGTTTCATTGTTGTTAGTTTCATATGAACATGGTATTCGAAGGTGTATGTTTGATATTGTTTAAATTTTTCAAATTGCAGAAACATGACAAACACAAGTTTCACCACCCAGGAGTTGGAGCTTTTTCTGCAGATGTTGGTGGATGAGAGAGCAGCAGGAAGAATACAGTTTAATGGAGCAAACAAAGCCGCCTTTGAAGATATTCAAGCGAGACTAGAAGCATATACCGGGAAGACCTTCACCATGGATTTTTTGGAACATGAATATGGAAGGTTGTATACCAGATTTGGCTTATGGAAAATGGCACTTGAGTGCCGACGGGTGCACTGGAATCAGGTCGACAATAAATTAGAAGTTTCATATGAGGATGTATGGAAATTGCTTTGGCAGGTAAAATGTGTATACAATAATTATTTGTTAATTTTAGTATTTAATTAACTTGTGTGGATTTGGATTAATTAATCAAAGCTATTTTTTGATATATTGACAGGATCCAATTTATTGGATTGTGCCATATCACTTCCGCGAATCTGGAGAAAGATACTGGTGGGAGTTGGAGGCTATTTTCGGTAGACCCGATCCACCAACACCACCTGCTATCGAGACTCCAGAGTATATGTCCGAGGAGGATGAAGAGATAGAGATAATTGTGATTTCCTCAAGTGATGAGGAAAATTGAAATTGTTGTAATTGGAAATGTTTGGATGTTTTTATAGTTTTGAACATTGTGGTAGTAGTACTAGTAGTAGTAGTTTGGATGTTTGGATGTTTGGAAATGTATGGATGTTTGTAGTAGTAGTACTACTAGTAGTAGTAGTTTTTGTAAATTTTCAAGTTGGATGGTAGTAGTAGAAGTAATATTGAAATCCTAAATGTTGTCTTAGATGTTCAAATTAATTTTTCAACGATAATTTCATGCACATTATCAATTTGAAGTGGACTGAGCGAATTAGTCCTTGTAATATTTCAGCTAAGAATTTCACCTGAAAGGCTTCTGCAAATGTTGCAAATTAACACATAATTTTGTTATCTCTGAAAAAATATATGTATTAAATCTACTTTAATTAGATATAAATTAATATATCTTATACCCAATTTATTTTACACAACAAACTTGATTTGATATAAATTCCTACTTAATTTTCAACTAATTTTTCAAATTCAAACAAATCATATAATGCAGATCGAAAATGTTTCACGAATCTCTGCCTTTTTCCCGAACAATTATCCTAAATAATAAACAAATAGGCCCAATCTATTTGAAGCCCTAAATATGGGCTTGTCACGTTCACCTAGCCCATTAATCCGGAGATGACGCATCTCGGTCTCTAAAAATTATTTTAAAGCCCAATCTTCTAGATATTGGAAAGATTTAGGCCCTATTAATAGTCCATATTTTGGGCCTCGATAATCCTACGGGCTGTCAATGGATTGAATTTGGATCGGATTAAATTCTATACAGATACGCCTGCGTTTATATCAGATCGAATTCAAATTTTGCTCGGAGCTAAATTTCTTAATTCCAATAGATCATATATCCTATAAATCGTCGCTACCAAAGTGAAAATTAACATTTTTTTTTCCAAAAATAAATTTGTTAACTTTACGATTGTATTAAATTTAGCTAACATGTTGAGTTATAAGAACTGTTCACCTGGATGCAAAATATTCGTAAGAATGAATTTATGAACTTTCTAGTAATTAATATTCATATTGATTTAGATGAAAATATTCGGAACATTTATTTATGAACAAATTATTAACTACTATTTTATTAAATAAAATTATTGATGGTAAAATATTATCGATGTTACTTATTTTTATAAAACACTACGCATACATATAATTTTTTTATTTATTGTCGAATACGGATCTCTTAACTAATAGGATAGACCGAAATTTAAATATTATCTAAGAAATTCGAACTTAATCGACCGAATATAAATAAATAAAAAAAAGGGGATTAAGGATAATATACATCAAATTTATTGATTTGAGATATTGATTTCGTGGATTCAAAAGTAATTGAGAATTTAATTTTTTTTATAATTCAAAATTTATAAAACAATTTTGGAGAGGATTCATTTAAGGTGCAAAAATGGTGGTGCGATTATTGAAGGTATAGATGGTGTAAAAATGGTGGAGAAGTAATAACAAGAAATAATAAATTAAGTTTGAATGATTATGAAATAAAAGGAATTTATTTGTTAGTTTTAAAAAATTAGGAAAGAGAAGGAAATAAGGAGGAAATTAATTGGTAATTTCGGTTTTTAAGTGGGGGGTATAAACGTCCTCTTACAACATAAAATTTAATGGGGGGCAAAAGGGTCTTTTTAATTTTCTGTCGGTTTTTTCTTTTTTTTTTTAGACAAACTAACTAAAAGGGTCTAATAGTAAATTGCATTTTTAATTAGAAATAAACCTAAATTAAATATAAATCCTTTAGTTACACATCCAACGGCTGATAAGGATGGAAGCCGATCTAACGGCTGATGATGAGGGCCGCACGTGCGGCCGTAACTAAAGCGGCCGCACTGTAGAAAAATCGACGTAAGAAACAAATCGTCACCCGCCCCTATCTACCTCAAGCTTTCTTAATTAAAGATAGTACATACGTAACTTTTCAAAATAAAAAACATAAAAGTTCAAATGTTCAAGAATGAAGGTATTATTTAGTGTATTATGATAAAATAATTGATTATGATAAAATTTAATTATAAAATAATAGTTTTTGCAACACTTTTTAGTAGTTTCTAAAATAAGTTAATTTTTAGCTTTTGGAGAGATCCCAAAAGTAATTATGTTATTGGAGTCATGTTTTTCAGAAGAGTATTACTATATTACAATGGATTCACGTTTTCATGTTTCCCATACACATGTGATAATAATAATACCACAAAATAAAGTTATCAATGCCACGTATAACAAATGAGCATACGTACTATACATACTATGTATAGAGCAACAAATATAATCGTCACCCCCTAGCTACCTCATTTTTTCTTAATTAGAAGATAGTAGATTCATAACTTTTCAAAATTAAAAATGATTTTTTCTTCTATAAATAGGGTTTATTTCCTTTCACTTGAACACCACAAAGCACTTAACCACAACAATAACATCAAACCTCTAAACCCCCGCCCGAATGGCTCTCAACAATAGCGCCACCTTCTTCCTCCTCGCCCTCCTCCTCACGTCATTGAACCCACTAACCCACGCCATCACCTCCAACTTGGTTGGCCTAACCGTTATCGGGCGACTATGCTGTACATCCACCGGAAACTGCATAGTTGGTCGAGGCGTTCCCGGTGTAACTGTTCTTGTTAACTGCTCTAATACAGCCGGCGGTGTCGTTACCGTCGGCCAAGGCACAACCAATGTTGACGGTGCCTTCACTGGTAGTTTTACTAATTTAACCGGAATTAATGCTCTGTTTCCATGCCGCGCAATCGTTCAACTACCACTACCCGCCACCACGTGCCCGGAGCTTTCAAACATATCGAGAGAATTGAGGGCGGTAATTGTACCTCTCACGACGCAGATTGTGAGTAATGTTGGACTTGTCACAAATGTGGTTCAGACTGCTACTATTGGAGTGTGGTTACGTAATAGCATTCTGTTCTAATGATTAATTGCTCTTTAATTAATTAAAGCAATTGGTGATATATATTACTATATAATAATTGTAATAGTATATATATGTATAACTGCATAAGAATAAGCATGACATTAACATACATGCATGCTGCAGGATATGTAAACTTTGAAACTTTGTGCACTTCGATTCACTGAATCATGAATTAAAATGCTAAAGTACTTTTCCCTTCGTCGCAAATTATATATATATCACACCTCTAAGATTAGGTAATCGCAAATTTGGTACCATACAATAGAGCATTTTGCAAGATTGATACCACTGGACACATAAATGCACATTTAATACCCATGTACAATTTAAACATTGGTTGCAATGATCATATCACTGTCTAATAATTAGACAAAATGGATGGAACTCGGCCACGCGATTGTTAACTCATTTTTTGGAGTAAAAATCATCACGTGATTGCGTGAAAACGTGATGAAAATGTTATAATTTTCCCTTCCAAAGATGAAATAATGCAAGAAAATTATACATTTATTGACAAGATATAAGGTTAGTTGTCGCTCTTTGCATGTATTTCGTGACATATATTGTTACAAAATGTTATCAAATTTCTCATGTATTGGGCTAAGGCACACAATAACTCACCTCAAAATATAGCTCAACTAAAATGTCTCACATAAATTGGATAACAAGATTAAGTTTATTTTATAAGTTCTTGGACGATCATCATCTCTTGAGCTAGCTTTTGAAGTTGAGTTATGCCAAATCATTTTAGTGGACTTAATTCAATTCATGTAAAGAAATTTAATATGGTATCACAACCCCAGGTTAAAGTGGGACACCTACTTCCATAATGGGCTACTCCTTGTTCACATGATGAGATTATTCTACTCTTATTCCAGTCAACAAATACATAGACTGCCAATATTCGTTTGTTGGGCATATATATTGTGATTTGCACGAGTATTGGGTATACTTTTGTAACGTGTTTGACATGAAACATTATCGATATCGACCGTTGTTTTGGTTCTATTAATATTGTGTTATTATGTATAACTTTTTGGTAATATTCTGCTATACGGTACAACTATTTGATATGAATATGTTATAATTTTTTGTGTTATATACAATTATATGTTAGAAAAAAATGGTGTCATCTTGCATATATTATATATATATATCATATAATTTAAAAAATAATAAAAATACTCATCATTTTATTTAAATTAACATTCTATTATTTATAATCATATAAATCTTATAAAACAGTTACAATAAATTATCACCATTAAAAACATAATAACTCATCATCTAAATATTTACACAGTAATATCATATCTCAAATTCTGTAAATTACTGATTTGACAAATATCTTTTACTTAGTTTTCTCTCACAATTCACAACCAAACCCCAATTCAAAAAAAAAAAAAAAAAAAACTAAATTTTCAAAATTCACTAAGTATTATTTACAGAGTATTTATATTATCTAAAAATTTCATTGAAACATTTGTTCAAATCAAGTTTCAAAAGTTTCTCCGGCCGAAAATTCTAAATTCTCAAACTACCTTTTGGGACCAAATCGACCTAGTCAAACTAGCTAGTGTTTGTTTGGGGATGGTTTGGCTCAGTATGAGCTCACATAAATCGGGTCAAACTCCAATTAATGAAGAGTCTGAAGAGATCTTAACCCAGCCCAAAATGTTAATTAAACATAAATCAAAACATACACAACCCTACTGGAGACCTATAAATAAATTACTAATTTGATATTTGCTATTTATTTTCACATATATAAAGTTATTGATTAGAAATATACCACTTACTTTTATACTCCAAATCCCAACAATTAAACTTCAACTCAAATAATATATTACCTCTGTACCTTATTTTTTTTTATCCTTTTCCTTTTGGAATGGAGTTTTAAGTAAGAGTTGAAAAAGTGAAACTTTTAAGTAATTTTACATTTTTTTTTATTTTCCAGGGGTTTAATCCCTTTTGAGGCGCGTCGGACACATAATGTGGGAACCTCTCCCAACAGGGATTCGAACCTGAATCCGCTACTTTTTAGTGACTAGTCCCTTTCACTAAACCAATCACCTGTTGGTGTAATTTTACATTTATTCCTGTAAAGTAGTTGGTGATAATTAGTGATGTCAACTCCCTGCTTTATGTCAGAGGGTATTTTTGATAAAAAAAAAAATAATGTTATATATAGAAATGAAGACTAGTTTTGTTACATTCTCTAAAGAAAATAGGAGTACAAATTCAAGAAAATAGGAGTACAAATTCAGGAACGAAGGGAATATCAAATTTTCAAAAACTGTTAACTATTATTTATAAATTTTGTACTATTTGAGTAATATATTGATACCATTATCCAAGTTGAACTTTAAAAGTATCGGTGAAAACTCCTAATCATTTTCTCCTCTGACTAAACCCAAACCATGCACTTTTCGGGCCTCAATTTTTACATTGTTTACAAGATCATATCGGCATCAATATACTGTGAGACTTATGACTAATTTTAAGATGTGGGTCGAAGTATAATAATGAATTAATTACAACCAAGTACTTTTTATAGCTAGCCCAATTAATATTACTCGAATTTGGCAATACCTATTCTTGCTATCAATTTAGTAATGAATTGTAATATATATAAAATGATTCAATTGAAATAAAAAGTTCAACTAATAAACTTTAGTAAAAGAAAATGTGAAAATAAGGTCAAATTTATCAAAACATTCTTAGCCGAATTAACTTTTGTTTTAAAAATAAAAATAAAAATTCATGACATTATATTCAACAGTACTAATTAATTATCTTGCTAGTATTACTATTATTTTGTCTTCAGTGCCTTCATCTTCATCCTTATCCAACAAATACAAATTCAGGAACGAAGGGAATATCAAATTTTCAAAAACCGTTAACTATTATTTATAAATTTTGTACTATTTGAGTAATATATTGATACCATTATCCAAGTTGAACTTTAAAAGTATCGGTGAAAACTCCTAATCATTTTCTCCTCGGACTAAACCCAAACCATGCACTTTTCGGGCCTCAATTTTTACATTGTTTACAAGATCATATCGGCATCAATATACTGTGAGACTTATGATTAATTTTAAGATGTGGGTCGAAGTATAATAATGAATTAATTACAACCAAGTACTTTTTATAGCTAGCCCAATTAATATTACTCGAATTTGGCAATACCTATTCTTGCTATCAATTTAGTAATGAATTGTAATATATATAAAATGATTCAATTGAAATAAAAAGTTTAACTAATAAACTTTAGTAAAAGAAAATGTGAAAATAAGGTCAAATTTATCAAAACATTCTTAGCAGAATTAACTTTTGTTTTAAAAAAAAAAAAAAATCATGACATTATATTCAACACCGTACTAGTTAATTATCTAGCTAGTACTATTATAATTTGCTTTGGCAATATATTTAATCTAACCAAGTTTAATTAATTAGAGTACTTTTCCCTTAATTAAAGACGTACGTGTATCCTCTCTAGTTTTCAAATATAGAGGTTTCTATGATCTTAATTAGTATGCGTGCGTGTATATATTTTCTTTATTAGGATATATATATATTAGACTAAAATTGACATTTGACATGTAAAATTAATGAGACCTAAGTATAGAACAAACCAACCCTACGTACCCCTACTTCAGTTCAACTTGGTAAGAAAAGAAGAAACATTGCAAAACAAGAACATGTACATGATCTATAAATAGACGTTTTTCCTTGACATTTGGACACAGCAAAACACATATCCAACACTTATCATATATATCACAACAAAAATTAATTAATAACCTCAATCAATCAAGAGTACTGTGAATATAATGGCTTACATTAATCGTGTCACACCTCTTTTTCTCGTTGCGCTAATTCTCTTTCAGCTTTCAAACCCGTTAGCCCAAGCCCAACTTCAAATTCGTGGTGTGAGTGTAACTGGTCGGATCTTTTGCTCTCCCAACGGAAACAGCCCCGGACAACCCCTTGCCGGAACAGTTGTTAACTTGAATTGCACTATTTTTAATGTTGCCACCGTAATAGGCCGTAACACGACCAACGCTAATGGATTCTTTAACATTACTGTCCCTGCTCTACCTGGAATTCTACTAGGTGTGCCCATCCCTCCATGTGTTGCTACTGTTCGGCTTCCGTTAAACTCCACAGTTTGTCCCGTACTTTCCGCAACAACAGGCGCTCTTGCATCCGCCCTTCGATCTACCGGCACAATAGTCACACAAGTATTGGGTTTGGTTCAGGGTTTTGTTGCAACAGAATTTGTCCGTGTGGATGTGTCGATTAATTAATTAGTTACATTTTAATTTCATCAAGCGTTACGTTGATGATATGATGATATCGTATCCTTCTCCGTTAAATTCAGTTTTTACTACTACTTCTATAAGCATGCATGCATGCTATATATTAATTATATATGAATAATCCATCCGAATTTTGTTCTTGTCGATTTAGGCATCAACATTATTTGTACCCTTTGTAAGTGTGTTGTCTCGTTCCCAATAAAGGAGAAGTTTTTATTCTAATTCAATACTACTATATATATATATACCTTTGTTTTTTTTTTTTTTACTATATATAAATATCTATATATCGTGTGTGCTTTGCTCTTTTGCCTATTAATTACACCATCTTGTTCCGTTCAACTATTATATGTGCACAAAAATCCCATTCTTCGATCATGAAGAATGAGAAAAAAATGAGTTGCACATTCTCAAGTAGTGTAAATCGAGTTTAAATTTTGAATATAAGTTTTCTGAATGCTAATGTAATGTTTTTATAAATTTCTGTTCGAGATAACTATCCTTGTTGTACCAAATTTTATATCAATTTTCACTTGTGGTACCATAAAAAATTCAGGCCGGCACGTTTGATGCCACAATTTAACAAATTCTTACTCACTTTTGGAATCGTCATTAAAAATCACCGTTAAAGTAGGTGACGTAGCAGTTAAGTCAAATTAATTATTGCAAAATTAATGTCATTACTTATAATGACTGACAATTTTACCAAATAAAATTAGAAATATTTAACTTTTTATTTTTCCTAAGGCCTATATATAAATTTTGGGGCCCTCCGAACCGGGGGCCCTAGGCGCCGGCCCAAGTTGCCTAGCACTTGGGCCGGCACTGGTAGTATATAATACACGTGATATATGAAGAACTGCATAAGAATAAGCATGACATTAACATACATGCATGCTGCAGGAAATGTAAACTTTGAAGTTTGTTTGTACTTCACTATTTGGGGCAAAGATGATATAGATGTAAATTTGTGCACTTCGATTCACTGAATAATAAATAAGAATGCTAAAGTACTTTTCCCTCCACATATTATACCCACACCTCTAAGATTAAGATTAAGTAACTTTATTGGGATAATTGCAAATTTGGTACCATATAATAGATCTCAAATTCTATAAAATTATTGATTTGACACATATTTCTTATTTTTTCTGTCACAATTCACAACAACCAAACTCCAATTCAAATAAAATATTGAACTTTCAAAATTCGCTAACTATTATTTACATTATTTACAGAGTATTTATATTATCTCGAAATTTCGTTGAAACATTTATTCAAATCAAGTTTCAAAAGTTTCGCCGAAAACTCTCAATTCTCAAACTACTTTTCGGTATTAACTTGGAATATTGATACTCATGAACAGAATGTATAAATTGTGTG
This sequence comes from Penstemon barbatus, assembly GCA_003313485.2. Taxonomy (NCBI): domain Eukaryota; kingdom Viridiplantae; phylum Streptophyta; class Magnoliopsida; order Lamiales; family Plantaginaceae; genus Penstemon; species Penstemon barbatus. The sequence goes on along the minus strand of CM064883.1, from coordinate 17,009,857 downwards.
TATATGAACAAGTTGGAGAGAATTGAAGGAAAAATAAAACTTGTATATTAATCTGGAAAATATTGCATGTGTATCAAACTTACAACAAAAACACCCAAATATAGAAAAAGGAACAAAGGGCAAAAAGGTAAAAACACAGAAAAACAGAAACGTGATACGCCTATATTCAAACTAACTAACTGGCTAAATAAACAAAGTAAAATTTAACTCCCAATTGATTTGGGGGAATTTAGGTTTTTTCTTTCCACCTCATTCTCCTTCAATCTGTCTTCTCTCTAATTTTTCTTCTTTGTTTGAAACTTTCAGTGATTTATTAAAGCTTGAGTTAAGCTTCAATATTTGGGACCAAACCGACCCAGTCAAACTAGCTTGTTTTTGTATGGTGACGGTTTCGATTAGAATGAGCTCACCTAAAATCAAACTCCATCTAAAGAAGAGTCTGAAGAGATCTTAATCCAACCCAACAAGTTAATTTCAACATAAATCAAAACATACACAACCCTACTGGATACCTATAAAATTACTAATTTGATATTTGCTACTTATTTTTACATGTATAAAGTTATTGATTAGAAATATACCGCTTACTTTTATACTCCAAACCCTAACAATTAAATCTCAACTCAAATCATATATTTCCTCACTACCTTATTTTTTTTTTCTTTTCCTTTTGGAGTTGAGTTTTAAGCTAGAGTTGAAAAAGTGAAACTTTTAAGTAATTTTACATTTATTCATGTAAAAGTAGTTGGTGATAATTAGTGATGTCAAATCCCTACTTTATGTTAGAGGGTATTTTTGATAAAAAAAAATAATATTACATATATATATATATAGAAATGGAGACTTGTTTTGTTACATTCTCTAAAGAAAATAGGAGTAAAAATTCAAAATATTATTTTTAAATATTTTACTATTTGAGTAATACATTGATACCATTATCTAAGTTGAACTTTAGAAGTTTCGGTGAAAACTCCTAATCATTTTCTCCTCGGACTAAACCCCAAACCATGCACTTTTCAGGCCTCAATTTTACTCCATCCACTCCATATTACCAATATTTTAAAAATCGGACCGGACATCGAACCGATAACCTTACTGGTTAATGGTTAGATCGGTTTAACCGTTTTAACCACTGGTCCAACCGGTATGACGTCATTACAATATAATATTTTTATTTTAATTTTAAGGAAATTTACATAGACACCCCATGGCTATTACCCTAATTAGAGGATATACCCACTTATTTCAAATATTACAAAGACACCCCCCTCGACCAAAACTATATTACAAGGACAACCCCTGCTACCCCCTAAAAAATTACAATTGTCTATTTTCCAAAATTAATTTGAGAATTTTGTTCCTCTCATCAAGAGGAGTTCATAGACACAAACCTTGTCAAATTTCATCGAGTAATTTGGGAGAGATGGCGACTGAGTTTGAAATTTCAGATATAGGGTTCTTCACGAACCAAACTTTAAACAACAATTTTTCTCAAATTACTTGATGAAATTTGATAAGGTTGGTGTTGTTTTTTTCCTCTCATCAAGACGAGTTCACAGACACCAACCTTGTCAAATTTTATCAAGTAATTTGAGAGAAAACGTTGTTCAAAATTTGAAATTTAAGAACCCTGTATCAAAAATTTGAAACTCGGTCTCCATTTTTTGGCTGGTATTTATCAAAATTAAGTTGGGACTTTTTTTGCCTTTTTTTCTCACATCAAGACGAGTTCATATACATCAACCTTATCAAGTTTCATCAAGTAATTTGAGAGAAATCGTTGTTCAAAGTTTGGTTCTAATGACTCATTCTATCAAACCCATTTAATAATAAATTTTATCCTTCTCCATTATTATTATTATTATTATTATTATTATTATTATTATTACTACTACTACTACATCAAAAATCAATTTAAAATTAACATTAATTTAAAATCAAAAGTACATTAGGGAACTTAGAAAATAAATAATTACATCAAATATTAAATTAATTCATATAAGAAAATTCATCATCTCCGCTATATTCGTCTATGTTTTAGTCGAACATGATATCATGGTTGTATCGTATTATTTTAAACTTTTAGAAAGAATTATTTTTGGGTGATAAATACAACCCCAAAATTAATAAAATAAATCAATATTAAAATAATAGTGTTAAATTAATGAAATGAAAGTTATATTTTTATAATTAAAAATAATTATCCACAAATAATATACAAATTTTAGGAATTTTTTATTTTTAAATAAAGATAAAAAAAAACCAAATAACACAAAACAAAATCACAAAAAAAAGTAATAGCATGTGAAGGAGGGGGCTTGGATGGGAGAATCTCCCCCTCCCCCTCCCTTCAAGGTCCCTCCAGGGTCCCTCTAGTCCGTATACCCTCTCCCTCCCTCTAGTCATTAGAGATGAAATTTTTTTCCCCCTTCCCCCCATATACCCTCTAGGGCATCTCCCCACTAGTCATTAGAGATGCCCTTAAGCAGTGGGTCGAAGTATAATAATGAAGTAATTACAGTCAAGTACTTTTTATAGCTAACCCAATTAATATTACTCGAATTTGGCAATACCTATTCTCGCTATATATATGTTGGATATATGAACTGTCAATTTAGTATATATAAAATGATTCAATATCTAGAAATACAAAGTTCAACTAATAAACTTTAATAAAAAAAAAATGTGAAAATAAGGTCAAATTTATCAAAACATTCTTAGCAGAATTTACTTTTGTTTTAAAAATAAAATAAAATTCATGACATTATATTCAACAGTACTAATTTATTATCTAGCTAGTACTAAAGAGCTGACAGTGCAACATGCCACACATATAACAAATGAGGGGACGTAAGCAACAAATCGTCACCCGCCCCTAGCAACCTCAAGCTTTCTTTAATTAGAAGATAGTACATACATAACTTTTCAAAATTAAAAACAAAAGTTTAAATGTTTAAGAATGAAGGTATTATTTAGTGTATTCGCTGCCACAATGTGCAACCAAACCGATATATATAATTTATGCATTCGTCGTACAACGCTCGCTACAATCCACAAATAATTGATTATGATAGAATTCAATTATAAAATAATAGTTTTTGCAAAAGTAACACTTTTTAGTAGCTTCTAAAATAAATTAATTTTTAGCTTTTGAAGAGATCCCAGAAATAATTATGTTATTAGAGGTCAAACACCATTAAAATTATGATTGACTAAAAACAATTTTTATAATTGGATTCAAATACTTCAAATCTAGAAGTATTGTTAAAAGTTCCCACAGCCGGGTCAAACTCACCATAATTTTTAAAATGAATACCTAAATTATAATTTTCTAACGAAAGCATAAAAGTACAATTGGAGTATTTAGAAAAGAAGACATTGTCTAGGGGAAAAATGATAAATATTAAAAGATAAAGAAATTTTAAGGGAAATAGAAAATTTTTGAAGCTAATTTATGTTTTATATTACTATTTTTTATAAGAGTATTACTATATTACAATGGATTCACGTTTTCATGTTTCCCATACACATGTGATAATAATAATACCACAAAATAAAGTTATCAATGCCACTTATAACAAATGAGCATACGTACATACTATGTATAGAGCAACAAATATAATCGTCACCCCCTAGCTACCTCATTTTTTCTTAATTAGAAGATAGTAGATTCATAACTTTTCAAAATTAAAAATGATTTTTTCTTCTATAAATAGGGTTTATTTCCTTTCACTTGAACACCACAAAGCACTTAACCACAACAATAACATCAAACCTCTAAACCCCCGAATGGCTCTCAACAATAGCGCCACCTTCTTCCTCCTCGCCCTCCTCCTCCTTACGTCATTGAACCCACTAACCCACGCCATCACCTTCAACTTGGTTGGCCTAACCGTTATCGGGCGACTATGCTGCACATCCACCGGAAACTGCATAGTTGGTCGAGGCGTTCCCGGTGTAACTGTTCTTGTCAACTGCTCTAATACAGCTGGCGGTGTCGTTACCGTCGGCCAAGGCACAACCAATGTTGACGGTGCCTTCACCGGTAGTTTTACTAATTTAACAGGAATTAATGCTCTGTTTCCATGCCGCGCAATTGTTCAACTACCACTACCCGCCACCACGTGCCCGGAGCTTTCAAACATATCGAGAGAATTGAGGGCGGCAATTGTACCTCTCACGACGCAGGTTGTGAGTAATGTTGGTCTTGTTACAAATGTGGTTCAGACTGCTACTATTGGAGTGTGGTTACGTAATAGCATTCTGTTCTAATGATTAATTGCTCTTTAATTAAAGCAATTGGTGATCTATATTACTATATAATAATTGTAATAGTATATATATGAATAACTGCATAAGAATAAGCATGACAGTAACATACATGCATGCTGCAGGATATGTAAACTTTGAAGTTTGTTTGTAATTCACTATTTTGGGCACATATGATATCTGCACTTCGATTCACTTAATAATGAATAAGAATGCTAAAGTACTCTTCCTTCCGTCACAAATTATATAAATATCCACACCTCTAAGATTAGGTAATTGCAAATTTGGTATCATACAATAGAGCATTTTGCAAGATTGATACCACTGGAAATGCATATTTAGTACCCACAATTTAAACATTGGTTGCAATATTCATATCACTGTCTAATAATTAGACAAAATGGATGGAACTCGGCCACGTGACTGTTATCTCATTTTTTGGAGTAAAAATCCTCACGTGATTGCGTGAAAACGTGATGAAAATGTTATAATTTTCCTTTCCAAAGATGAAATAATGCAAGAAAATTATGCATTCATGGACAAGATATAAGGTTAGTTGTCGCTCTTTGCATGTATTTCGTGACATATATTGATACAAAATGTTATCAAATTTCTCATGTATTGGGCTAAGGCACACAATAACTCACCTCAAAATATAGCTCAACTAAAATGTCTCACATAAATTGGATAACAAGATTAAGTCTATTTTATAAGTTCTTGGACGATCATCATCTCTTGAGCTAACTTTTGAAGTTGAGTTATGTCAAATCATTTTAGTGGACTTAATTCAATCCATGTGAAGAAATTTAATATGGTATCACAACCCCAGGTTAAAGTGGAACACCTACTCCCATAATGGGCTACTCCTTGTTCACATAATGAGATTATTTTGCTCTTATTCCAGTCAACAAATACATAGAATGCCAATATTCGTTTGTTGGGCCCATATATTGTGATTTGCACGAGTATTGGTTATACTTATGTGACGTGTTTGACATGAAACATTATCGATATCGACCGTTGCTTTGGTTCTATTAATATTGTGTTATTATGTATAACTTTTTGGAAATATTGTGTTATACGCTACAACTATTTGATATGAATATGTTATAATTTTTTGTGTTATATACAATTATATGTTAGAAAAAAATGGTGTCATCTTGCATATTATATATATATATATCATATAATTTAAAAAATAATAAAAATACTCATCATTTTATTTAAATTAACATTCTATTATTTATAATCATATAAATCTTATAAAACAGTTACAATCAATTATCACCATTAAAAACATAATAAATCATCATCTAAATATTTACACAGTAATATCATATCTCAAATTCTGTAAATTACTGATTTGACAAATATCTCTTACTTTTCTCTCACAATTCACAACCACCAAACCCTAATTAAAAAAAAAAAATAAAAAAACTAAATTTTCAAAATTCACTAAGTATTATTTACAGAGTATTTATATTATCTCAAAATTTCATTGAAACATTTATTTGAATCAAGTAATTTCAAAAGTTTCTCCGGCCGAAAATTCTAAATTCTCAAACTACTTTTTAGGACCAAACCGACCTGGTCAAACTAGCTAGTGTTTGTTTGGGGATGGTTTGGCTCAGTATGATTTTACTTTTATTTTCACATATATAAAGTTATTGATTAGAAATTTACCCCTTACTTTTATACTCCAAATCCCAACAATTAAACCTCAACTTAAATAATATATTACCTCTGTACCCTTTTTTTTTTTTTTTTTTTTTTTTTTTTTTTTGTCATTTTCCTTTTGAAATGGAGTTTTAAGTAAGAGTTGAAAAAGTGAAACTTTTAAGTAATTTTATATTTATTCCTATGAAGTAGTTGGTGATAATTAGTGATGTCAACATTATTCTTTTTTTTTTTTTTATCAAAAATACCCTCTGACGTAAAGTAGGGATCCCTACTTTATGTCAGAGGGTATTTTTGATAAAAAAAAAAAGAATAATGTTATATATAGAAATGAAGACTTGTTTTGTTACATTCTCTAAAGAAAATAGGAGTACAAATTCAGGAATGAAGGGAATATCAAATTTTCAAAAACGGTTAACTATTATTTATAAATTTTGTACTATTTGAATAATACATTGATACCATTATCTAAGTTGAACTTTAAAAGTTTCGGTGAAAAGTCCTAATTATTTTCTCCTCTGACTAAACTCCAAACCATGCACTTTTCTGGCCTCAATTTTAACATTGTTTACAAGATCATATCGGCATCAATATACTGTGAGGCTTATGACTAATTTTAAGCAGTGGGTCGAAGTATAATAATGAATTAATTACAATCAAGTACTTCTTATAGCTAGCCCAATTAATATTACTCGAATTTGGCAATACATATTCTTGCTATCAATTTAGTAATGAATTGTAATATATATAAAATGATTCAATTGAAATAAAAAGTTCAACTAATAAACTTTAGTAAAAGAAAAAGTGAAAATAAGGTCAAATTTATCAAAACATTCTTAGCAGAATTAACTTTTGTTTTAAAAATAAAAATAAAAATTCATGACATTATATTCAACAGTACTAATTAATTATCTTGCTAGTATTACTATAATTTGCTTTGGCAATATATTTAATCAAACCAAGTTTAATTAGTTAGAGTACTTTTCCCTTAATTAAAGACGTACGTGTATCCTCTCTAGTTTTCAAACTTAGAAGTTTCTATGATCTAAACTAGTATGCGTGTATTTTCTTTATATATATATATATATATATATATATTTTAGACTAAATTGACATTTGACATGTAAAATTAATGAGACCTAAGTATAGAACAAACCAACCCTACGTACCCCTACTTCAATTCAACTTGGTAAGAAAAGAAGAAACATTTTTTTACGAACATACATTGCAAAACAAGAACATTTACAGGATCTATAAATAGACGTTTTTCCTTGGCATTTGGACACAGCAAAACACATATCCAACACTTATCATATATATCCCAACAAAAATTAATTAATAACCTCAATCAATCAAGAGTACTGTGAATATAATGGCTTACATTAATCGTGTCACACCTCTTTTTCTCGTTGCGCTAATTCTCTTTCAGCTTTCAAACCCGTTAGCCCAAGCCCAAGCCCTACTTCAACTTCGTGGTCTGAGTGTAACTGGTCGGCTCGTTTGCTCTCCCAACGGAAACAGCCCCGGACAACCCCTTGCCGGAACAGTTGTTAACTTGAATTGCACTATTTTAAATGTTGCCACCGTAATAGGCCGTAACACGACCAACGCTAATGGATTCTTTAACATTACTGTCCCTGCTCTACCTGGACTTCTACTAGGTGTGCCCATTCCTCCATGTGTTGCTACTGTTGGGCTTCCGTTAAACTCCACAGTTTGTCCCGCACTTTCCGCAACAACAGGAGCTCTTGCATCCGTCCTTCGATCTACCGGCACAATAGTCACACAAGTATTGGGTTTGGTTCAGGGTTTAGTTGCAACAGAATTTGTCCGTGTGGATGTGTCGATTAATCAAAATATTCGAACTGAAAAAAATTAAATAACGTATAATTAACGATTTACCAAGAAGATGTTCCTCGAATCAGTTTAATGACTTGTTCCTTTTTCCGTCACTGGAAATTGACCAATAAGAAATTGACGTATAATTAACCTTCGGAATTTATTTCAAATTTTTTATTTCTTGTTTCTTAAGATTTTTATAATAACGAGTTTTCCTAAATTAAGTGTTTGTTTTAATTTAGGTAACTTCTTCCTTCAAGTTAGGGATATGCATACGCAAATCATGCCATATCTATAATAACTAACCGATCATAGAAATAAATTAAATTTGGGAATTATTTAAATACGAGAATGACAGAATTTTTTATTTCAAAAAGAATTTTGAAAATTAAATATAGATAGTTATGAATTTTTAAAAGGAAATGGATCTACAAAAAGCATAAGCAAAAATAACTAAAATAAACAAGGGAATAAACAGTCCTATTAATTTTTTAAAGTCACGGAGGTTACACATTCCCTAATCACGACGGTTATTCATATATATCATAATCTTTTCTCTAATATCATCTATCAAAAAAACTGGAAAATAAGCAATAATGCAAATCAAATGAGAATTTTACTCCACAAGCCAAAGCTATACATCCCACAATATCAAGGTTAAGGAATTTACAACAATCAATTCAAGCACTTTAATCCGATCGAGAAAAAGAACCGCAGGTCATTATGTGTTTAAATTTTATTTAATAACATAATTATTCATCTTTTCTAAAATATTTGCTTCCAAGTTATATCTGGAATTTTCATCTTATGATTATGCACAATTTGTTACATGAACATTGATTATTCATGCTTATTTAGTGTTTATTACATGATTGATGAAGATTTCTTAGTTTTGTCCTTGTTTTATTAAACATTTGAATGCAAATTTTCGAATATCTTTAGTGGTAAATTACACATCCTAGGGGTAAATTGCATGTTTTCGTAATTTGGTGGCAAAGTGCAAAAACATATAATTCAACAAATACCGAAATTATGAAATTTTCATTAACTTTTTTTCAGATGGCGCGAATATGGACATCAGACGACGAAGAAATTTTCATTAACTTGTTAGTGGAAGAGGCGTTCCAAGGGAACATTCACTGGAATGCCAATAATGAGGAGAGCATTAACAGGATAATTCCAATCATCGAAGCTAGAACAGGAAAAACAATGACTTATAAGGAGTTGTTCAAGATTTTCGGTGATCTGCACACTCAATACTGCCTTTGGGAGCAGGCAAAACATTGTAGTCTTGTGAGATGGAATCATACTCTCAATGTTCTGGAGACGGATGATTACTTGTACAGGTAAGAGTGGTATGATGATTATTCGGCATAGTCCATAATTTACAACAATTCTAATGCGCCCTTTTCTTTTTGGAATTAATTAAGGAACATTGGTGGGCAAGGAGGTACAGGAGAGAGGGTGAAAGGTATTGGTGGGAGCTAAGTGTGATTTTTGCGTCGAAGCTTCCCCTTGATGATCTTGTAGTTTTACCGGATGAAAAACCAGAAATAGTACGGGGGGATAATGTCGTGGATCAAGCTCCCATTGAGGACATCGTGCCTGGAGGTGACGAAGAATCCATAGGAGAAGAAATATGGCCTGAGATCATTATTTTCGTAGAAGACAATGAAGAAGATGCTTTACTTATTTTGATATAGTCAAACAAACTATTAATATTTTTAAATCTGTTCTTTTTGTTTGCTGATACACTATTTTAAATCAATATAAACATGTCTGATGTTCATTTAATAGCTAAATTTGAGCCTTCTTGAAAATAAGATAATTATTAAGTTATAAATTAAGTATTATAAATTTATAAGTATAATCTATTTTTTATTTAAAAGTACTTTTTATTTTGTAGAAAATCAAAATTTAAAACATTCTCCTGCCAAATTTTATATTGAACTTGGCCAAAATGGAGAAAGTTATTAATATCTCCACAAAGAGGGAAAAAAATCAAGTTTCTGTTACGAGGAGGATTCGAACACAGACCACCTACTTCAACCATTCACTAAACCATTTCGCCAATCCAATTTCTTGATTAAACTATCCATATACATTATATAATACAATCTTCCTTGTATCCAAGTCCATATTCAAGTCCGCCTTTAATCCCATAACAAGGAGACTTGGTACGTATTATAATATGTCATTAATAAAAACTTAAATCGTTTATTAGCCATTTATTTTGAAATTAGTCTAAAATTGCTCGGAAAGGAGAACAGAGAGTTATAGCATCACTAACACCTCCGTAAATCGTAAATTAGCCATTTATTTTAAAATTTGTCTAAAATTGCTCGGAAAGGAGAACCGAGATTTAAAGTATCACTAAGACCTCCGTAAATCGTTAATTAGACATTTACTTTGAAATTGGTCTAAAATTGCTCGGAAAGGAGAATCGAGAGTTATAGTATCACTAACACCTCCGTAAATTGTTAATTAGCCATTTATTTTGAAATTAGTCTAAAATTGCTCGGGAAGGAGAACCGAGAGTTATAGTATCACTAACACCTCCGTAAATCGTTAATTAGTCATTTATTTTGAAATTGGTCTAAAATTGCTCGGAAAGGAGAATCGAGAGTTAAAGTATCACTAACACCTCCGTAAATCGTTAATTAGCCATTTATAAATATAATCTATTTTTTATTTAAAAGTACTTTTTATCTTGTAGAAAATCAAAATTTATACACATTCTCCCGCCAAATTTTATATTGAACTTGGCCAAAATGGAGAAAGTTATTAATTTCTCCACAAAGAGGAAAAAAATCAAGTTTATGTTGTGAGGAGAATTCGAACACAGACAACCTACTTCAAACATTCACTTAACCATTTCGCCAGTCCAATTTCTTGGTCAATTGATGCATATACATTATATAATACAATCTTCCTTGTATCCAAGTCAATATTCAAGTCCGCCTTTAATCCCATAACAAGGAGACTTGGTACGTATTATAATATGTCATTAATAAACACTTAAATCGTTTATTAGCCATTTATTTTGAAATTAGTCTAAAATTGCTCGGAAAGGAGAACAGAGAGTTATAGCATCACTAACACCTCCGTAAATCGTAAATTAGCCATTTATTTTAAAATTTGTCTAAAATTGCTCGGAAAGGAGAACCGAGATTTAAAGTATCACTAACACCTCCGTAAATCGTTAATTAGACATTTACTTTGAAATTGGTCTAAAATTGCTCGGAAAGGAGAATCGAGAGTTATAGTATCACTAACACCTCCGTAAATTGTTAATTAGCCATTTATTTTGAAATTGGTCTAAAATTGCTCGGAAAGGAGAATCGAGAGTTATAGTATCACTAACACCTCCGTAAATTGTTAATTAGCCATTTATTTTGAAATTAGTCTAAAATTGCTCGGGAAGGAGAACCGAGAGTTATAGTATCACTAACACCTCCGTAAATCGTTAATTAGCCATTTATTTTGAAATTGGTCTAAAATTGCTCGGAAAGGAGAATCGAGAGTTAAAGTATCACTAACACCTCCGTAAATCGTTAATTAGCCATTTATTTTGAAATTGGTCTAAAATTGCTCGGAAAGGAGAACCGAGAGTTAAAGTATCACTAACACCTCCGTAAATAGTTAATTAGCCATTTACTTTCAAATTGGTCTAAAATTTCTCGGAAAGGAGAATCGAGAGTTATAGTATCACTAACACCTACGTAAATTATTAATTAGCCATTTTTTTTAAATTGGTCTAAAATTGCTCGGAAAGGAGAACCGAGATTGGATAAATAATAATAACATAAAAATCAACACTTAATTATCACTTAATTATTACTACCATAAGATGTTATTAATAAACACTTAATTAAATGACTACAATAATATGTTATTAATAAACACTTAATTAAATGACTACAATAATATATTATTGTAAATTAATAAAACAATAAAGCGTAAAATCATATTTTTAACTACATTAATTAATAAACACTTAATTATTACTACCAAAAATCAGAAATCAATTTTTGGGTTGTACAAAATTTTCAAATCTAGAATATTACCAAATATCATGTCAATCTATCACTAAAATAAATTGGTTTCCAGAAAATAACAACTTCTTGCTAAATTCATGAGATCACAAATCACAATTAAATTGGAAATAATCATTTTCCCCACTCCTTCACGTCTCCTTCACGTCTCATGCACAGGCCGGACTTAATTCTCTCCTGCTCCAGCCGCACAAAATTAAACAGCAAACAACTCTCAAAAGTCGCGTCTCTCCAGAAACATCTCACTCCCTCCCTCGTCGTTTCATCTTCTCCAACTCTCTCTCTCTCTCTCACTCCCTCACGCACTCCATCTCTCAAACGTAAAGCACTAAGTTCACTAAATCGACTCAATCGTCGTTTCATCTTCCGCACTTGGTTTGAGGTTTGTTCTTTTTTTTCTTTCTTTTTTTTCTTGCTTCGGTTGTTTTAGGAATTTCCAGATTTTAATTTTTGTGTGTATACTTATGAATTTTCTAGAGTATTTCTTGTATGTGTGTAAATAATTAAAAGAAATGTATGTTTATACTCGAAATATATGCATGTCCTAGGATTATAAAGAATCCGTGAATAGAGATCTAAATCTTATTTTGTAGTAGAAAATAAATAGTTAAATTAATGTGGGGGGTTTGGAAGAGAAGGGGTTTAACTGTTTTTTGTTTGATCCTCATTATTTGGCAAAGAATCCGTGAAGATGTATTTGATCCTCATTATTTGGCAAAGAATCCGATAAGGGGTTTAACTGTTTTTTGTTTTTATTTAACTGTTAAACATTTTATTTCGAGTATGCTCAATTTATGATGGTTTTCCACTGATTTTTGTTTGCTCCTCCTTATTTTGTTTTTATGAGTTGTATATACATGTAACATGTATATTATATGTGGATTTGAAAGTTTTAAATGTATTTTTTTTGGGTGAAAATGTATTGGACTGGTGGTTTTGGTTGAGATTATTGAATGCATGAGGAGTTTGAAGGGTGTTTTTTAAGTTAGTGGGGTGTTATTTGTCAATTACTAAAGTTAACAGGGTGTTTTTGGTCAATTGTTAATTTGAATTATGATGTGTCATCTATGATAAATAACTAAAGCAATATGTGATTGCCATTGATAAATCAAATGGGTAAAGTTCTCAAGTTCTGTCAAGTATTTAGTTCTATATTAAAACTTATGATTTCATCAACTTATGATTGCCATTGGAGATATTAATAATATGTGATTGCCATTGATAAATCAAATGGGTAAAGTTCTAAAGTTCTGTCAAGTATTGATAAATCAAATGGCCAAAGTTCTAAAGTGCCCTATTCACACTGGCATTTATCATTTAGTTCTGATAAATCAAATGGGTAAATAACATTGGCATTTGATTCTCTGATTGGGCTGCCTAAATCATTTAGTAGGAGCATTAACATGAACTTTACCCAAAGTTCATGAGTAAAAGGCACAAAGACCTATTAGGCCACTGCTTTCAAGTACGATTACAAGGTGTATGTTTGATATTGTTTGATATTGTTCATGGGTTTCATTGTTGTTAGTTTCATATGAACATGGTATTCGAAGGTGTATGTTTGATATTGTTTAAATTTTTCAAATTGCAGAAACATGACAAACACAAGTTTCACCACCCAGGAGTTGGAGCTTTTTCTGCAGATGTTGGTGGATGAGAGAGCAGCAGGAAGAATACAGTTTAATGGAGCAAACAAAGCCGCCTTTGAAGATATTCAAGCGAGACTAGAAGCATATACCGGGAAGACCTTCACCATGGATTTTTTGGAACATGAATATGGAAGGTTGTATACCAGATTTGGCTTATGGAAAATGGCACTTGAGTGCCGACGGGTGCACTGGAATCAGGTCGACAATAAATTAGAAGTTTCATATGAGGATGTATGGAAATTGCTTTGGCAGGTAAAATGTGTATACAATAATTATTTGTTAATTTTAGTATTTAATTAACTTGTGTGGATTTGGATTAATTAATCAAAGCTATTTTTTGATATATTGACAGGATCCAATTTATTGGATTGTGCCATATCACTTCCGCGAATCTGGAGAAAGATACTGGTGGGAGTTGGAGGCTATTTTCGGTAGACCCGATCCACCAACACCACCTGCTATCGAGACTCCAGAGTATATGTCCGAGGAGGATGAAGAGATAGAGATAATTGTGATTTCCTCAAGTGATGAGGAAAATTGAAATTGTTGTAATTGGAAATGTTTGGATGTTTTTATAGTTTTGAACATTGTGGTAGTAGTACTAGTAGTAGTAGTTTGGATGTTTGGATGTTTGGAAATGTATGGATGTTTGTAGTAGTAGTACTACTAGTAGTAGTAGTTTTTGTAAATTTTCAAGTTGGATGGTAGTAGTAGAAGTAATATTGAAATCCTAAATGTTGTCTTAGATGTTCAAATTAATTTTTCAACGATAATTTCATGCACATTATCAATTTGAAGTGGACTGAGCGAATTAGTCCTTGTAATATTTCAGCTAAGAATTTCACCTGAAAGGCTTCTGCAAATGTTGCAAATTAACACATAATTTTGTTATCTCTGAAAAAATATATGTATTAAATCTACTTTAATTAGATATAAATTAATATATCTTATACCCAATTTATTTTACACAACAAACTTGATTTGATATAAATTCCTACTTAATTTTCAACTAATTTTTCAAATTCAAACAAATCATATAATGCAGATCGAAAATGTTTCACGAATCTCTGCCTTTTTCCCGAACAATTATCCTAAATAATAAACAAATAGGCCCAATCTATTTGAAGCCCTAAATATGGGCTTGTCACGTTCACCTAGCCCATTAATCCGGAGATGACGCATCTCGGTCTCTAAAAATTATTTTAAAGCCCAATCTTCTAGATATTGGAAAGATTTAGGCCCTATTAATAGTCCATATTTTGGGCCTCGATAATCCTACGGGCTGTCAATGGATTGAATTTGGATCGGATTAAATTCTATACAGATACGCCTGCGTTTATATCAGATCGAATTCAAATTTTGCTCGGAGCTAAATTTCTTAATTCCAATAGATCATATATCCTATAAATCGTCGCTACCAAAGTGAAAATTAACATTTTTTTTTCCAAAAATAAATTTGTTAACTTTACGATTGTATTAAATTTAGCTAACATGTTGAGTTATAAGAACTGTTCACCTGGATGCAAAATATTCGTAAGAATGAATTTATGAACTTTCTAGTAATTAATATTCATATTGATTTAGATGAAAATATTCGGAACATTTATTTATGAACAAATTATTAACTACTATTTTATTAAATAAAATTATTGATGGTAAAATATTATCGATGTTACTTATTTTTATAAAACACTACGCATACATATAATTTTTTTATTTATTGTCGAATACGGATCTCTTAACTAATAGGATAGACCGAAATTTAAATATTATCTAAGAAATTCGAACTTAATCGACCGAATATAAATAAATAAAAAAAAGGGGATTAAGGATAATATACATCAAATTTATTGATTTGAGATATTGATTTCGTGGATTCAAAAGTAATTGAGAATTTAATTTTTTTTATAATTCAAAATTTATAAAACAATTTTGGAGAGGATTCATTTAAGGTGCAAAAATGGTGGTGCGATTATTGAAGGTATAGATGGTGTAAAAATGGTGGAGAAGTAATAACAAGAAATAATAAATTAAGTTTGAATGATTATGAAATAAAAGGAATTTATTTGTTAGTTTTAAAAAATTAGGAAAGAGAAGGAAATAAGGAGGAAATTAATTGGTAATTTCGGTTTTTAAGTGGGGGGTATAAACGTCCTCTTACAACATAAAATTTAATGGGGGGCAAAAGGGTCTTTTTAATTTTCTGTCGGTTTTTTCTTTTTTTTTTTAGACAAACTAACTAAAAGGGTCTAATAGTAAATTGCATTTTTAATTAGAAATAAACCTAAATTAAATATAAATCCTTTAGTTACACATCCAACGGCTGATAAGGATGGAAGCCGATCTAACGGCTGATGATGAGGGCCGCACGTGCGGCCGTAACTAAAGCGGCCGCACTGTAGAAAAATCGACGTAAGAAACAAATCGTCACCCGCCCCTATCTACCTCAAGCTTTCTTAATTAAAGATAGTACATACGTAACTTTTCAAAATAAAAAACATAAAAGTTCAAATGTTCAAGAATGAAGGTATTATTTAGTGTATTATGATAAAATAATTGATTATGATAAAATTTAATTATAAAATAATAGTTTTTGCAACACTTTTTAGTAGTTTCTAAAATAAGTTAATTTTTAGCTTTTGGAGAGATCCCAAAAGTAATTATGTTATTGGAGTCATGTTTTTCAGAAGAGTATTACTATATTACAATGGATTCACGTTTTCATGTTTCCCATACACATGTGATAATAATAATACCACAAAATAAAGTTATCAATGCCACGTATAACAAATGAGCATACGTACTATACATACTATGTATAGAGCAACAAATATAATCGTCACCCCCTAGCTACCTCATTTTTTCTTAATTAGAAGATAGTAGATTCATAACTTTTCAAAATTAAAAATGATTTTTTCTTCTATAAATAGGGTTTATTTCCTTTCACTTGAACACCACAAAGCACTTAACCACAACAATAACATCAAACCTCTAAACCCCCGCCCGAATGGCTCTCAACAATAGCGCCACCTTCTTCCTCCTCGCCCTCCTCCTCACGTCATTGAACCCACTAACCCACGCCATCACCTCCAACTTGGTTGGCCTAACCGTTATCGGGCGACTATGCTGTACATCCACCGGAAACTGCATAGTTGGTCGAGGCGTTCCCGGTGTAACTGTTCTTGTTAACTGCTCTAATACAGCCGGCGGTGTCGTTACCGTCGGCCAAGGCACAACCAATGTTGACGGTGCCTTCACTGGTAGTTTTACTAATTTAACCGGAATTAATGCTCTGTTTCCATGCCGCGCAATCGTTCAACTACCACTACCCGCCACCACGTGCCCGGAGCTTTCAAACATATCGAGAGAATTGAGGGCGGTAATTGTACCTCTCACGACGCAGATTGTGAGTAATGTTGGACTTGTCACAAATGTGGTTCAGACTGCTACTATTGGAGTGTGGTTACGTAATAGCATTCTGTTCTAATGATTAATTGCTCTTTAATTAATTAAAGCAATTGGTGATATATATTACTATATAATAATTGTAATAGTATATATATGTATAACTGCATAAGAATAAGCATGACATTAACATACATGCATGCTGCAGGATATGTAAACTTTGAAACTTTGTGCACTTCGATTCACTGAATCATGAATTAAAATGCTAAAGTACTTTTCCCTTCGTCGCAAATTATATATATATCACACCTCTAAGATTAGGTAATCGCAAATTTGGTACCATACAATAGAGCATTTTGCAAGATTGATACCACTGGACACATAAATGCACATTTAATACCCATGTACAATTTAAACATTGGTTGCAATGATCATATCACTGTCTAATAATTAGACAAAATGGATGGAACTCGGCCACGCGATTGTTAACTCATTTTTTGGAGTAAAAATCATCACGTGATTGCGTGAAAACGTGATGAAAATGTTATAATTTTCCCTTCCAAAGATGAAATAATGCAAGAAAATTATACATTTATTGACAAGATATAAGGTTAGTTGTCGCTCTTTGCATGTATTTCGTGACATATATTGTTACAAAATGTTATCAAATTTCTCATGTATTGGGCTAAGGCACACAATAACTCACCTCAAAATATAGCTCAACTAAAATGTCTCACATAAATTGGATAACAAGATTAAGTTTATTTTATAAGTTCTTGGACGATCATCATCTCTTGAGCTAGCTTTTGAAGTTGAGTTATGCCAAATCATTTTAGTGGACTTAATTCAATTCATGTAAAGAAATTTAATATGGTATCACAACCCCAGGTTAAAGTGGGACACCTACTTCCATAATGGGCTACTCCTTGTTCACATGATGAGATTATTCTACTCTTATTCCAGTCAACAAATACATAGACTGCCAATATTCGTTTGTTGGGCATATATATTGTGATTTGCACGAGTATTGGGTATACTTTTGTAACGTGTTTGACATGAAACATTATCGATATCGACCGTTGTTTTGGTTCTATTAATATTGTGTTATTATGTATAACTTTTTGGTAATATTCTGCTATACGGTACAACTATTTGATATGAATATGTTATAATTTTTTGTGTTATATACAATTATATGTTAGAAAAAAATGGTGTCATCTTGCATATATTATATATATATATCATATAATTTAAAAAATAATAAAAATACTCATCATTTTATTTAAATTAACATTCTATTATTTATAATCATATAAATCTTATAAAACAGTTACAATAAATTATCACCATTAAAAACATAATAACTCATCATCTAAATATTTACACAGTAATATCATATCTCAAATTCTGTAAATTACTGATTTGACAAATATCTTTTACTTAGTTTTCTCTCACAATTCACAACCAAACCCCAATTCAAAAAAAAAAAAAAAAAAAACTAAATTTTCAAAATTCACTAAGTATTATTTACAGAGTATTTATATTATCTAAAAATTTCATTGAAACATTTGTTCAAATCAAGTTTCAAAAGTTTCTCCGGCCGAAAATTCTAAATTCTCAAACTACCTTTTGGGACCAAATCGACCTAGTCAAACTAGCTAGTGTTTGTTTGGGGATGGTTTGGCTCAGTATGAGCTCACATAAATCGGGTCAAACTCCAATTAATGAAGAGTCTGAAGAGATCTTAACCCAGCCCAAAATGTTAATTAAACATAAATCAAAACATACACAACCCTACTGGAGACCTATAAATAAATTACTAATTTGATATTTGC
Organism: Penstemon barbatus; assembly: GCA_003313485.2. NCBI lineage: Eukaryota > Viridiplantae > Streptophyta > Magnoliopsida > Lamiales > Plantaginaceae > Penstemon > Penstemon barbatus. The sequence goes on along the minus strand of CM064883.1, from coordinate 16,991,128 downwards.
TATTTATTTTCACATATATAAAGTTATTGATTAGAAATATACCACTTACTTTTATACTCCAAATCCCAACAATTAAACTTCAACTCAAATAATATATTACCTCTGTACCTTATTTTTTTTTATCCTTTTCCTTTTGGAATGGAGTTTTAAGTAAGAGTTGAAAAAGTGAAACTTTTAAGTAATTTTACATTTTTTTTTATTTTCCAGGGGTTTAATCCCTTTTGAGGCGCGTCGGACACATAATGTGGGAACCTCTCCCAACAGGGATTCGAACCTGAATCCGCTACTTTTTAGTGACTAGTCCCTTTCACTAAACCAATCACCTGTTGGTGTAATTTTACATTTATTCCTGTAAAGTAGTTGGTGATAATTAGTGATGTCAACTCCCTGCTTTATGTCAGAGGGTATTTTTGATAAAAAAAAAAATAATGTTATATATAGAAATGAAGACTAGTTTTGTTACATTCTCTAAAGAAAATAGGAGTACAAATTCAAGAAAATAGGAGTACAAATTCAGGAACGAAGGGAATATCAAATTTTCAAAAACTGTTAACTATTATTTATAAATTTTGTACTATTTGAGTAATATATTGATACCATTATCCAAGTTGAACTTTAAAAGTATCGGTGAAAACTCCTAATCATTTTCTCCTCTGACTAAACCCAAACCATGCACTTTTCGGGCCTCAATTTTTACATTGTTTACAAGATCATATCGGCATCAATATACTGTGAGACTTATGACTAATTTTAAGATGTGGGTCGAAGTATAATAATGAATTAATTACAACCAAGTACTTTTTATAGCTAGCCCAATTAATATTACTCGAATTTGGCAATACCTATTCTTGCTATCAATTTAGTAATGAATTGTAATATATATAAAATGATTCAATTGAAATAAAAAGTTCAACTAATAAACTTTAGTAAAAGAAAATGTGAAAATAAGGTCAAATTTATCAAAACATTCTTAGCCGAATTAACTTTTGTTTTAAAAATAAAAATAAAAATTCATGACATTATATTCAACAGTACTAATTAATTATCTTGCTAGTATTACTATTATTTTGTCTTCAGTGCCTTCATCTTCATCCTTATCCAACAAATACAAATTCAGGAACGAAGGGAATATCAAATTTTCAAAAACCGTTAACTATTATTTATAAATTTTGTACTATTTGAGTAATATATTGATACCATTATCCAAGTTGAACTTTAAAAGTATCGGTGAAAACTCCTAATCATTTTCTCCTCGGACTAAACCCAAACCATGCACTTTTCGGGCCTCAATTTTTACATTGTTTACAAGATCATATCGGCATCAATATACTGTGAGACTTATGATTAATTTTAAGATGTGGGTCGAAGTATAATAATGAATTAATTACAACCAAGTACTTTTTATAGCTAGCCCAATTAATATTACTCGAATTTGGCAATACCTATTCTTGCTATCAATTTAGTAATGAATTGTAATATATATAAAATGATTCAATTGAAATAAAAAGTTTAACTAATAAACTTTAGTAAAAGAAAATGTGAAAATAAGGTCAAATTTATCAAAACATTCTTAGCAGAATTAACTTTTGTTTTAAAAAAAAAAAAAAATCATGACATTATATTCAACACCGTACTAGTTAATTATCTAGCTAGTACTATTATAATTTGCTTTGGCAATATATTTAATCTAACCAAGTTTAATTAATTAGAGTACTTTTCCCTTAATTAAAGACGTACGTGTATCCTCTCTAGTTTTCAAATATAGAGGTTTCTATGATCTTAATTAGTATGCGTGCGTGTATATATTTTCTTTATTAGGATATATATATATTAGACTAAAATTGACATTTGACATGTAAAATTAATGAGACCTAAGTATAGAACAAACCAACCCTACGTACCCCTACTTCAGTTCAACTTGGTAAGAAAAGAAGAAACATTGCAAAACAAGAACATGTACATGATCTATAAATAGACGTTTTTCCTTGACATTTGGACACAGCAAAACACATATCCAACACTTATCATATATATCACAACAAAAATTAATTAATAACCTCAATCAATCAAGAGTACTGTGAATATAATGGCTTACATTAATCGTGTCACACCTCTTTTTCTCGTTGCGCTAATTCTCTTTCAGCTTTCAAACCCGTTAGCCCAAGCCCAACTTCAAATTCGTGGTGTGAGTGTAACTGGTCGGATCTTTTGCTCTCCCAACGGAAACAGCCCCGGACAACCCCTTGCCGGAACAGTTGTTAACTTGAATTGCACTATTTTTAATGTTGCCACCGTAATAGGCCGTAACACGACCAACGCTAATGGATTCTTTAACATTACTGTCCCTGCTCTACCTGGAATTCTACTAGGTGTGCCCATCCCTCCATGTGTTGCTACTGTTCGGCTTCCGTTAAACTCCACAGTTTGTCCCGTACTTTCCGCAACAACAGGCGCTCTTGCATCCGCCCTTCGATCTACCGGCACAATAGTCACACAAGTATTGGGTTTGGTTCAGGGTTTTGTTGCAACAGAATTTGTCCGTGTGGATGTGTCGATTAATTAATTAGTTACATTTTAATTTCATCAAGCGTTACGTTGATGATATGATGATATCGTATCCTTCTCCGTTAAATTCAGTTTTTACTACTACTTCTATAAGCATGCATGCATGCTATATATTAATTATATATGAATAATCCATCCGAATTTTGTTCTTGTCGATTTAGGCATCAACATTATTTGTACCCTTTGTAAGTGTGTTGTCTCGTTCCCAATAAAGGAGAAGTTTTTATTCTAATTCAATACTACTATATATATATATATACCTTTGTTTTTTTTTTTTTTACTATATATAAATATCTATATATCGTGTGTGCTTTGCTCTTTTGCCTATTAATTACACCATCTTGTTCCGTTCAACTATTATATGTGCACAAAAATCCCATTCTTCGATCATGAAGAATGAGAAAAAAATGAGTTGCACATTCTCAAGTAGTGTAAATCGAGTTTAAATTTTGAATATAAGTTTTCTGAATGCTAATGTAATGTTTTTATAAATTTCTGTTCGAGATAACTATCCTTGTTGTACCAAATTTTATATCAATTTTCACTTGTGGTACCATAAAAAATTCAGGCCGGCACGTTTGATGCCACAATTTAACAAATTCTTACTCACTTTTGGAATCGTCATTAAAAATCACCGTTAAAGTAGGTGACGTAGCAGTTAAGTCAAATTAATTATTGCAAAATTAATGTCATTACTTATAATGACTGACAATTTTACCAAATAAAATTAGAAATATTTAACTTTTTATTTTTCCTAAGGCCTATATATAAATTTTGGGGCCCTCCGAACCGGGGGCCCTAGGCGCCGGCCCAAGTTGCCTAGCACTTGGGCCGGCACTGGTAGTATATAATACACGTGATATATGAAGAACTGCATAAGAATAAGCATGACATTAACATACATGCATGCTGCAGGAAATGTAAACTTTGAAGTTTGTTTGTACTTCACTATTTGGGGCAAAGATGATATAGATGTAAATTTGTGCACTTCGATTCACTGAATAATAAATAAGAATGCTAAAGTACTTTTCCCTCCACATATTATACCCACACCTCTAAGATTAAGATTAAGTAACTTTATTGGGATAATTGCAAATTTGGTACCATATAATAGATCTCAAATTCTATAAAATTATTGATTTGACACATATTTCTTATTTTTTCTGTCACAATTCACAACAACCAAACTCCAATTCAAATAAAATATTGAACTTTCAAAATTCGCTAACTATTATTTACATTATTTACAGAGTATTTATATTATCTCGAAATTTCGTTGAAACATTTATTCAAATCAAGTTTCAAAAGTTTCGCCGAAAACTCTCAATTCTCAAACTACTTTTCGGTATTAACTTGGAATATTGATACTCATGAACAGAATGTATAAATTGTGTGTATATGAACAAGTTGGAGAGAATTGAAGGAAAAATAAAACTTGTATATTAATCTGGAAAATATTGCATGTGTATCAAACTTACAACAAAAACACCCAAATATAGAAAAAGGAACAAAGGGCAAAAAGGTAAAAACACAGAAAAACAGAAACGTGATACGCCTATATTCAAACTAACTAACTGGCTAAATAAACAAAGTAAAATTTAACTCCCAATTGATTTGGGGGAATTTAGGTTTTTTCTTTCCACCTCATTCTCCTTCAATCTGTCTTCTCTCTAATTTTTCTTCTTTGTTTGAAACTTTCAGTGATTTATTAAAGCTTGAGTTAAGCTTCAATATTTGGGACCAAACCGACCCAGTCAAACTAGCTTGTTTTTGTATGGTGACGGTTTCGATTAGAATGAGCTCACCTAAAATCAAACTCCATCTAAAGAAGAGTCTGAAGAGATCTTAATCCAACCCAACAAGTTAATTTCAACATAAATCAAAACATACACAACCCTACTGGATACCTATAAAATTACTAATTTGATATTTGCTACTTATTTTTACATGTATAAAGTTATTGATTAGAAATATACCGCTTACTTTTATACTCCAAACCCTAACAATTAAATCTCAACTCAAATCATATATTTCCTCACTACCTTATTTTTTTTTTCTTTTCCTTTTGGAGTTGAGTTTTAAGCTAGAGTTGAAAAAGTGAAACTTTTAAGTAATTTTACATTTATTCATGTAAAAGTAGTTGGTGATAATTAGTGATGTCAAATCCCTACTTTATGTTAGAGGGTATTTTTGATAAAAAAAAATAATATTACATATATATATATATAGAAATGGAGACTTGTTTTGTTACATTCTCTAAAGAAAATAGGAGTAAAAATTCAAAATATTATTTTTAAATATTTTACTATTTGAGTAATACATTGATACCATTATCTAAGTTGAACTTTAGAAGTTTCGGTGAAAACTCCTAATCATTTTCTCCTCGGACTAAACCCCAAACCATGCACTTTTCAGGCCTCAATTTTACTCCATCCACTCCATATTACCAATATTTTAAAAATCGGACCGGACATCGAACCGATAACCTTACTGGTTAATGGTTAGATCGGTTTAACCGTTTTAACCACTGGTCCAACCGGTATGACGTCATTACAATATAATATTTTTATTTTAATTTTAAGGAAATTTACATAGACACCCCATGGCTATTACCCTAATTAGAGGATATACCCACTTATTTCAAATATTACAAAGACACCCCCCTCGACCAAAACTATATTACAAGGACAACCCCTGCTACCCCCTAAAAAATTACAATTGTCTATTTTCCAAAATTAATTTGAGAATTTTGTTCCTCTCATCAAGAGGAGTTCATAGACACAAACCTTGTCAAATTTCATCGAGTAATTTGGGAGAGATGGCGACTGAGTTTGAAATTTCAGATATAGGGTTCTTCACGAACCAAACTTTAAACAACAATTTTTCTCAAATTACTTGATGAAATTTGATAAGGTTGGTGTTGTTTTTTTCCTCTCATCAAGACGAGTTCACAGACACCAACCTTGTCAAATTTTATCAAGTAATTTGAGAGAAAACGTTGTTCAAAATTTGAAATTTAAGAACCCTGTATCAAAAATTTGAAACTCGGTCTCCATTTTTTGGCTGGTATTTATCAAAATTAAGTTGGGACTTTTTTTGCCTTTTTTTCTCACATCAAGACGAGTTCATATACATCAACCTTATCAAGTTTCATCAAGTAATTTGAGAGAAATCGTTGTTCAAAGTTTGGTTCTAATGACTCATTCTATCAAACCCATTTAATAATAAATTTTATCCTTCTCCATTATTATTATTATTATTATTATTATTATTATTATTATTACTACTACTACTACATCAAAAATCAATTTAAAATTAACATTAATTTAAAATCAAAAGTACATTAGGGAACTTAGAAAATAAATAATTACATCAAATATTAAATTAATTCATATAAGAAAATTCATCATCTCCGCTATATTCGTCTATGTTTTAGTCGAACATGATATCATGGTTGTATCGTATTATTTTAAACTTTTAGAAAGAATTATTTTTGGGTGATAAATACAACCCCAAAATTAATAAAATAAATCAATATTAAAATAATAGTGTTAAATTAATGAAATGAAAGTTATATTTTTATAATTAAAAATAATTATCCACAAATAATATACAAATTTTAGGAATTTTTTATTTTTAAATAAAGATAAAAAAAAACCAAATAACACAAAACAAAATCACAAAAAAAAGTAATAGCATGTGAAGGAGGGGGCTTGGATGGGAGAATCTCCCCCTCCCCCTCCCTTCAAGGTCCCTCCAGGGTCCCTCTAGTCCGTATACCCTCTCCCTCCCTCTAGTCATTAGAGATGAAATTTTTTTCCCCCTTCCCCCCATATACCCTCTAGGGCATCTCCCCACTAGTCATTAGAGATGCCCTTAAGCAGTGGGTCGAAGTATAATAATGAAGTAATTACAGTCAAGTACTTTTTATAGCTAACCCAATTAATATTACTCGAATTTGGCAATACCTATTCTCGCTATATATATGTTGGATATATGAACTGTCAATTTAGTATATATAAAATGATTCAATATCTAGAAATACAAAGTTCAACTAATAAACTTTAATAAAAAAAAAATGTGAAAATAAGGTCAAATTTATCAAAACATTCTTAGCAGAATTTACTTTTGTTTTAAAAATAAAATAAAATTCATGACATTATATTCAACAGTACTAATTAATTATCTAGCTAGTACTAAAGAGCTGACAGTGCAACATGCCACACATATAACAAATGAGGGGACGTAAGCAACAAATCGTCACCCGCCCCTAGCAACCTCAAGCTTTCTTTAATTAGAAGATAGTACATACATAACTTTTCAAAATTAAAAACAAAAGTTTAAATGTTTAAGAATGAAGGTATTATTTAGTGTATTCGCTGCCACAATGTGCAACCAAACCGATATATATAATTTATGCATTCGTCGTACAACGCTCGCTACAATCCACAAATAATTGATTATGATAGAATTCAATTATAAAATAATAGTTTTTGCAAAAGTAACACTTTTTAGTAGCTTCTAAAATAAATTAATTTTTAGCTTTTGAAGAGATCCCAGAAATAATTATGTTATTAGAGGTCAAACACCATTAAAATTATGATTGACTAAAAACAATTTTTATAATTGGATTCAAATACTTCAAATCTAGAAGTATTGTTAAAAGTTCCCACAGCCGGGTCAAACTCACCATAATTTTTAAAATGAATACCTAAATTATAATTTTCTAACGAAAGCATAAAAGTACAATTGGAGTATTTAGAAAAGAAGACATTGTCTAGGGGAAAAATGATAAATATTAAAAGATAAAGAAATTTTAAGGGAAATAGAAAATTTTTGAAGCTAATTTATGTTTTATATTACTATTTTTCATAAGAGTATTACTATATTACAATGGATCCACGTTTTCATGTTTCCCATACACATGTGATAATAATAATACCACAAAATAAAGTTATCAATGCCACTTATAACAAATGAGCATACGTACATACTATGTATAGAGCAACAAATATAATCGTCACCCCCTAGCTACCTCATTTTTTCTTAATTAGAAGATAGTAGATTCATAACTTTTCAAAATTAAAAATGATTTTTTCTTCTATAAATAGGGTTTATTTCCTTTCACTTGAACACCACAAAGCACTTAACCACAACAATAACATCAAACCTCTAAACCCCCGAATGGCTCTCAACAATAGCGCCACCTTCTTCCTCCTCGCCCTCCTCCTCCTTACGTCATTGAACCCACTAACCCACGCCATCACCTTCAACTTGGTTGGCCTAACCGTTATCGGGCGACTATGCTGCACATCCACCGGAAACTGCATAGTTGGTCGAGGCGTTCCCGGTGTAACTGTTCTTGTCAACTGCTCTAATACAGCTGGCGGTGTCGTTACCGTCGGCCAAGGCACAACCAATGTTGACGGTGCCTTCACCGGTAGTTTTACTAATTTAACAGGAATTAATGCTCTGTTTCCATGCCGCGCAATTGTTCAACTACCACTACCCGCCACCACGTGCCCGGAGCTTTCAAACATATCGAGAGAATTGAGGGCGGCAATTGTACCTCTCACGACGCAGGTTGTGAGTAATGTTGGTCTTGTTACAAATGTGGTTCAGACTGCTACTATTGGAGTGTGGTTACGTAATAGCATTCTGTTCTAATGATTAATTGCTCTTTAATTAAAGCAATTGGTGATCTATATTACTATATAATAATTGTAATAGTATGTATATGAATAACTGCATAAGAATAAGCATGACAGTAACATACATGCATGCTGCAGGATATGTAAACTTTGAAGTTTGTTTGTAATTCACTATTTTGGGCACATATGATATCTGCACTTCGATTCACTTAATAATGAATAAGAATGCTAAAGTACTCTTCCTTCCGTCACAAATTATATAAATATCCACACCTCTAAGATTAGGTAATTGCAAATTTGGTATCATACAATAGAGCATTTTGCAAGATTGATACCACTGGAAATGCATATTTAGTACCCACAATTTAAACATTGGTTGCAATATTCATATCACTGTCTAATAATTAGACAAAATGGATGGAACTCGGCCACGTGACTGTTATCTCATTTTTTGGAGTAAAAATCCTCACGTGATTGCGTGAAAACGTGATGAAAATGTTATAATTTTCCTTTCCAAAGATGAAATAATGCAAGAAAATTATGCATTCATGGACAAGATATAAGGTTAGTTGTCGCTCTTTGCATGTATTTCGTGACATATATTGATACAAAATGTTATCAAATTTCTCATGTATTGGGCTAAGGCACACAATAACTCACCTCAAAATATAGCTCAACTAAAATGTCTCACATAAATTGGATAACAAGATTAAGTCTATTTTATAAGTTCTTGGACGATCATCATCTCTTGAGCTAACTTTTGAAGTTGAGTTATGTCAAATCATTTTAGTGGACTTAATTCAATCCATGTGAAGAAATTTAATATGGTATCACAACCCCAGGTTAAAGTGGAACACCTACTCCCATAATGGGCTACTCCTTGTTCACATAATGAGATTATTTTGCTCTTATTCCAGTCAACAAATACATAGAATGCCAATATTCGTTTGTTGGGCCCATATATTGTGATTTGCACGAGTATTGGTTATACTTATGTGACGTGTTTGACATGAAACATTATCGATATCGACCGTTGCTTTGGTTCTATTAATATTGTGTTATTATGTATAACTTTTTGGAAATATTGTGTTATACGCTACAACTATTTGATATGAATATGTTATAATTTTTTGTGTTATATACAATTATATGTTAGAAAAAAATGGTGTCATCTTGCATATTATATATATATATATATCATATAATTTAAAAAATAATAAAAATACTCATCATTTTATTTAAATTAACATTCTATTATTTATAATCATATAAATCTTATAAAACAGTTACAATCAATTATCACCATTAAAAACATAATAAATCATCATCTAAATATTTACACAGTAATATCATATCTCAAATTCTGTAAATTACTGATTTGACAAATATCTCTTACTTTTCTCTCACAATTCACAACCACCAAACCCTAATTAAAAAAAAAATAAAAAAACTAAATTTTCAAAATTCACTAAGTATTATTTACAGAGTATTTATATTATCTCAAAATTTCATTGAAACATTTATTTGAATCAAGTAATTTCAAAAGTTTCTCCGGCCGAAAATTCTAAATTCTCAAACTACTTTTTAGGACCAAACCGACCTGGTCAAACTAGCTAGTGTTTGTTTGGGGATGGTTTGGCTCAGTATGATTTTACTTTTATTTTCACATATATAAAGTTATTGATTAGAAATTTACCCCTTACTTTTATACTCCAAATCCCAACAATTAAACCTCAACTTAAATAATATATTACCTCTGTACCCTTTTTTTTTTTTTTTTTTTTTTTTTTTTTTTTTTGTCATTTTCCTTTTGAAATGGAGTTTTAAGTAAGAGTTGAAAAAGTGAAACTTTTAAGTAATTTTATATTTATTCCTATGAAGTAGTTGGTGATAATTAGTGATGTCAACATTATTCTTTTTTTTTTTTTATCAAAAATACCCTCTGACGTAAAGTAGGGATCCCTACTTTATGTCAGAGGGTATTTTTGATAAAAAAAAAAAGAATAATGTTATATATAGAAATGAAGACTTGTTTTGTTACATTCTCTAAAGAAAATAGGAGTACAAATTCAGGAATGAAGGGAATATCAAATTTTCAAAAACGGTTAACTATTATTTATAAATTTTGTACTATTTGAATAATACATTGATACCATTATCTAAGTTGAACTTTAAAAGTTTCGGTGAAAAGTCCTAATTATTTTCTCCTCTGACTAAACTCCAAACCATGCACTTTTCTGGCCTCAATTTTAACATTGTTTACAAGATCATATCGGCATCAATATACTGTGAGGCTTATGACTAATTTTAAGCAGTGGGTCGAAGTATAATAATGAATTAATTACAATCAAGTACTTCTTATAGCTAGCCCAATTAATATTACTCGAATTTGGCAATACATATTCTTGCTATCAATTTAGTAATGAATTGTAATATATATAAAATGATTCAATTGAAATAAAAAGTTCAACTAATAAACTTTAGTAAAAGAAAAAGTGAAAATAAGGTCAAATTTATCAAAACATTCTTAGCAGAATTAACTTTTGTTTTAAAAATAAAAATAAAAATTCATGACATTATATTCAACAGTACTAATTAATTATCTTGCTAGTATTACTATAATTTGCTTTGGCAATATATTTAATCAAACCAAGTTTAATTAGTTAGAGTACTTTTCCCTTAATTAAAGACGTACGTGTATCCTCTCTAGTTTTCAAACTTAGAAGTTTCTATGATCTAAACTAGTATGCGTGTATTTTCTTTATATATATATATATATATATATATTTTAGACTAAATTGACATTTGACATGTAAAATTAATGAGACCTAAGTATAGAACAAACCAACCCTACGTACCCCTACTTCAATTCAACTTGGTAAGAAAAGAAGAAACATTTTTTTACGAACATACATTGCAAAACAAGAACATTTACAGGATCTATAAATAGACGTTTTTCCTTGGCATTTGGACACAGCAAAACACATATCCAACACTTATCATATATATCCCAACAAAAATTAATTAATAACCTCAATCAATCAAGAGTACTGTGAATATAATGGCTTACATTAATCGTGTCACACCTCTTTTTCTCGTTGCGCTAATTCTCTTTCAGCTTTCAAACCCGTTAGCCCAAGCCCAAGCCCTACTTCAACTTCGTGGTCTGAGTGTAACTGGTCGGCTCGTTTGCTCTCCCAACGGAAACAGCCCCGGACAACCCCTTGCCGGAACAGTTGTTAACTTGAATTGCACTATTTTAAATGTTGCCACCGTAATAGGCCGTAACACGACCAACGCTAATGGATTCTTTAACATTACTGTCCCTGCTCTACCTGGACTTCTACTAGGTGTGCCCATTCCTCCATGTGTTGCTACTGTTGGGCTTCCGTTAAACTCCACAGTTTGTCCCGCACTTTCCGCAACAACAGGAGCTCTTGCATCCGTCCTTCGATCTACCGGCACAATAGTCACACAAGTATTGGGTTTGGTTCAGGGTTTAGTTGCAACAGAATTTGTCCGTGTGGATGTGTCGATTAATTAATTAGTTACATTTTAATTTCATCAAGCGTTACGTTGATGATCATATCGTATCCTTCTCCGTTAAATTCAGTTTTTACTACTACTTCTACATGCATGCATGCATGCTATATATTAATTATATATGAATAATCCATCCGAATTTTGTTCTTGTCGATTTCGGCATCAACATTATTTTTACCCTTTGTAGTTTGTACGTGTGTCTCGTTCCCAATAAAGGAGAAGTTTTTATTCTAATTCAATACTATTATAGTATATATGTTGGCAATACCTATTCTCGCTAGCCCAATTAATATTACTCGAATTTGGCAATTCTCGCTATATATATGTTGGATACATGAACTGTCAATTTATTATATATAAAATGATTGAGAGAATTGCATTTGTGGTACCAAATAATATAGTGATTCCAACTTGTAGTACCACAGAAAACGAGGTTGATCAATTTGGTACCGCAATTTAAGAAATTGAATCACATTTGGTACTTCCGTTAAAATTGGCCGTTAACTGCTGACGTGGCCGTTAATATAAATTGCAGAATTGACCCCATTATTTATATTGACTGACAATTATGTCCCTAACTTTTCAAGTTATCAAAATAACCCCATATCTTCAAATTTACTGATAATTTTAGTCCACATTGTTGCCCAATTTCAAAATTGGCTCGAATAAAACACTTGCGGACCAATTTAGACTGAGAATTATACCCCTAACTTTTCAAGTTGTCAAAATAACCACATATCTTCAAATTTACTGATAATTTTAGTCCACATTGTTGCCCAATTTTAAAATTGGCTCGAATAAAATACTTGCGGACCAATTTAGAGATTTAACTTAATATATTTACATATGTATTTAACAATTTAATTTATAAATAATATTAACAAACCAAATAATACACGAACACAAATTTGATAAAATATTAATTAAATCTAAAATTCTTTAATGATATGAATATATATAATATTTATTATATCTAAAATTTATATATATATATATATATATATATATATATATATATATATATATATATATATATTAAAAAAAAAAACCCTTTCTTCCCCAACCAACCCCCCCTCCCCAACCCAAATCCCAGGCCGCCGGCGGCCTGGGACGGCGGCCTGGGCCGGACGAACCCAGGCATCCCAGGCCGCGGCGGCCTGGGATTTGGGTTGGGGAGGGGGGGTTGGTTGGAGGGGGTGGGTTGGGGAAGAAAGGTTTTTTTTTTTTTTTTAAATATATATATATATATATATATATATATATATATATATATATATATATATATATATATATATATATATATAAATTTTAGATATAATAAATATTATATATATTCATATCATTATAAAATTTTAGATTTAATTAATATTTTATCAAATTTGTGTTCGTGTATTATTTGGTTTGTTAATATTAGTTATAAATTAAATTGTTAAATACATATGTAA
>CM064883.1:16790399-16904855 GCA_003313485.2 Penstemon barbatus | reverse complement strand
TTGAAAACTTTTCAAAAGAGCATTTTTTTTTGAAAATCAAAACTTTTTGAAAATGGAATGCATAAACCATGTTCCCCACATTGCTGGCATGTCCTTCGAAGACTGGAAAATCAGGATGGAGATTTTCCTCGCTGCCTACAATGACAACATGTTCACTTGCATTACAAAAGGTCCATTCAAGTTCACCAAGACGATAAAAATCAATGAAGTTGATACCGTGGTGGAAAAAGACTTGAGCGAAATGACAGCTGAAGAAATCAAGCTGTTCAACCTGGACAAGATTGGAAGATTTATCATGACTAAAGCCCTGGATAATGATCGGTTTGACAAGATCAAACATTGCAAATCTGCAAAGGAGATGTGGGACAAAGTCAGAGATATGAGCGAAGGCAATGATGCTATCAAGGAGCATCAGCTGAGTGTTGCTCTAGAAAAGCTGGATAACTTCAAGATGAAGTCCTCTGAAACCATTGATCAGATGGACACAAGGTTTACAAGAATATTAAATGAAGTTCTGAAGCTTGGAAAAACCTTCACAGACAAGGAGATAACCATCAGAGTACTGAAGGCCTTACCTCCTAAGTTCAACATGAAGGTGACAACAATGGAAGAATCAAGGGATCTGGGGAAGATCTCTCTGACAGAGCTGTTTTCTGTACTCAAGGCTTATGAGTATAAACTGCCTAGGATGGGTATTGAAGAAACCTCAACTTCAGGACCCACAGCTGCACTGGTTGCTGCGGAAAATCAAAGAAGACCAGCTCAAAGAATTGCGGAAGTGGACTCATCTGATGAAGCCACTCTACTCAACAAGAAGGAGTACACTGCTGGAGACGTTGCACTGTTGATGAATAATTTCAAGAAGTTCTACAAAAGAAAAATGAAGAACAAATACAACAATGCTTCCACTTCTAAACCTAACTTTTCTTCTCAAGATAAAGATGATTATAAATCAAAACTAATGTGTTACAACTGCAGGAAATTGGGACACTTCATTAAAGACTGCCCATATCCAAAAGCAGAGAAGTACACTGAAGAGGAGAAGAAAGTGAGAAAAGAAAGAAAGTTTCAGAGAGGGAAAGCAATGATGGCTGAAGCAGATAAGCTTGCTGCTGTCTGCTCATCTGATTCAGATTCAGACTCGTCTGATGAAGAATCTTCTGATGAAGAAAAGCCTGCTCTCCTGTGCCTGATGGCAAAGGACTCTGATGACTCTGAGGATGAGGTAACTCCTCAAAATAATGAATTGTTTGATTCTCTAGAGCAAATGATGTTAAATAATACTACTATTGCTGGAGAATTTGTAAAGCTTAAGGAAGAGATGATCCTGCTAAAAGAGCAAAACAGTTCACTGAAACTTTTAGCTGAAAAGCCAAAAGAATCAGCTGAATATAAACAGCTTGAGCAAGAGCATGAATCTCTGAAAGCTGAATGTGAAGTAAATAAAGGAAAAATCATGGAACTTGAAAAGATCATCGAGTCTCATGAGAAATCATCTGTTGCATCCATGCATACATCTAGTAAACAGAAGATGCCTTTAGAACAGGATAAGCAAGAGTTGAAACATACTGAAAAATTCATATCAGCTGACAATAGTAAGGTCATTCTATATGTTCAAACTGCTAGACCTACTTCACCTGAGAAAGTATCAAAGGAGAAGAAATCTCCTAAGGCTAAAAAGAGCAAAGAGCCTAGTGTAGGAAATAAGACTAGTAAGACCAAACAGCAGAGTCCTAAGAAGTCTGCTGATAAAGCTAAAGTCAATCAGACTAGTGGTAAAGCTAAGTCTAAACAAGTTGAGCAAGCACCTAGTAAGCCAAAGAAGCATAAGAATAAGAAAAATCAAAATGCTTGGTATGGAAATGAGTCATATTATGTGCAACCTGCTGCATATCATCCTATGTATCATGCACCTCAGTTTCCTAGTTACTATGCACCTTACCCTGCTCATCCAATGCATGCATATCCTGCATATCATGCACCTTACCCTGATTATGAACATTATTCATATCATACTGATCATCAACATGACTTATCTGATAATTATGATAAAAATGAAACTGTTCATGCTCCTGTGAAAACTCAGAAACCTAAGAAGCCTAAGACTTCAACATCTTGGGTTGTCAAAGGTGGAACTAATCCTTCAGGACCCTCTCAATAAGGGTACCTAAAACAATTTTACTTTTGTTTTGTAGGTTAGGATTAGGAGTAGGAGTAAAGTAGAGAAGATCTGGTACTTGGACAGTGGATGTTCAAGACACATGTGTGGAAACATACATGAGCTGACTGATGCAGTTGCTGTGGATGGTCCAAAGGTTACATTTGGAGACAGCAAAGAAGGCAAGATTAAAGCTAAAGGAAGAGTAATCAGAGGAAACATAGAGATATCTGACGTCTCATATGTCAAAGGCCTCAAATATAATCTGCTGAGCATAAGTCAATTTTGTGACAAGGGATATTCAGTCATCTTCTCAACAGATAAGTGTTTTGTCGAACAGATTGGTACAAAGAAGGTAATTTTATCTGGAAGACGACAAGGGAATGTCTACATAGTCGACTGGAGTTCTGCTGACAAGAACTCAAGTGTTTGTTTGGTAGCATCTGCTCCAAGTGAAGTCAGTTGGCTGTGGCACAAAAGGATGAATCATTTAAACTTCAAGACCATCAACAGATTAATCAAGAATGATTTGGTAGAAGGGATTCCAAAAGCAGTCATGAGCAAAGATAAGCTCTGTGACGCCTGTCAGAAGGGTAAACAAATCAAGTCATCATTCAAAAGCAAGAAGCACCAATCTTCTGGAAGGATATTGGAGCTGTTACATATGGACTTATTTGGCCCCATTGATCCAGTCAGCAACGGTGGAAAGAAATACTGCCTAGCTGTTGTGGATGATTATTCAAGATATACTTGGGTGATTTTCATGAAGAAAAAGAGTGAAACCAAGGAACATCTTACTAATCTGATGGAACTGATCCAGAATGAGAAGACTATCAAAATCTTGAAGATCAGATCAGATAGAGGGACAGAGTTTACAAACTCTACTGTTGAAGAGTACTGTAACATCAAAGGAATACATCATGAGTACTCTGCTGCCAGAACCCCTCAACAGAATGGTGTTGCTGAAAGGAGAAACAGAACACTAAAAGAAGCTGTCAGAACCATGATAGCTGAAGCTAAACTGCCTCAAAGATTTTGGGCAGAAGCAACAAATACAGCATGCTTCACCCAGAACAGATGTATGATCAACAAAAATCAGAACAAGACGCCATATGAAGTTTGGAACAACAGGAAACCAAACATTCATTACTTTAAGATTTTTGGTTGTAAATGTTTTGTATTGAATAATGGGAAGAATCACCTTGCTGCATTTGCAGAAAAGGCTGATGAAGCTGTTTTTGTAGGATACTCATCTGTTAGTAAAGCTTATAGAGTTTTCAATAAAAGAACATTACTAATAGAAGAATCTATCCATGTAGTATTTGATGAGCCAAGTCAATCTTCTGAAAAGAATCAAAGTGTTAATCAAGATCTGTCTATTGATCTACAGAAGTTAGACATTGGAAGAAATGAAGAATATGTTCCCATCATACTACCTAATCTGAATTCAGCTGATAACTCAAGTGCTGTTCATAATCACAGTGCTGATTGTCTAACAGACGAGTTGCAAACAGCTGACAGACCAGAGACTGTTCAACAGACGACAAATGTTCAACAGACTACTACTGTATCTCCAACAGTAGTGTTGCAAGATCAAAACAGATGACAACATTCAGACCTGCAACCTGATCTCAGATGGCTCAGAAACCATCCACCAGAGTTGGTGATTGGTGATCCATTAGATAGAGTGAAAACAAGAAGAGCTGCTGCACAAGATGCTATGTTTGTCACCTTTCTATCTCAAATAGAGCCTAAACAAATTGAAGAAGCTCTCAATGATTCCTTCTGGATAGAAGCTATGCAAGAGGAGTTGAATCAATTTGAAAGGAATGAAGTCTGGTACTTAGTTCCTAGACCAAGTCATCAAAGGGTAATTGGCACTAAGTGGGTTTTCAGAAATAAGATGAATGAAGATGGTATTGTTACCAGAAACAAAGCAAGACTAGTGGCCAAGGGGTATTGTCAAGAAGAAGGAATTGACTTTGATGAAACTTTTGCACCAGTAGCAAGACTTGAAGCAATCAGACTGTTTCTAGCCTATGCTGCTTACAAGAACTTCACTGTCTACCAGATGGATGTGAAGTCTGCTTTTCTCAATGGAGAATTGCAAGAAGAAGTGTACGTTGAACAACCTCCTGGATTTGAAGTCTATCAAGAAGAGGACAAAGTATATCGTCTGAAGAAAGCCCTCTATGGACTGAAACAGGCTCCAAGAGCATGGTATGATACCCTATCTGATTTTCTTTTAATTAAAGGATTTCATAAAGGTAAGGTTGATAAAACCTTGTTCACAATTGAATGGGAGAATCATATATTGATTGTGCAAATATATGTGGACGATATTATTTTTGGTTCAACTAACCAACAGATGTGTGATAAGTTCTCCAAGCTGATGCAGAATAAGTTTGAAATGAGCATGATGGGTGAACTTAATTATTTTCTTGGTTTACAAGTCAAACAGTTGCCTGATGGAATCTTTATAAATCAAGCAAAATACACAAGAGATCTGTTCAAGAAGTTTGGTATGGAAACTAGCTCTACTGCTACTATTCCTATGTCTACAAGTCTTCGTTTAGATAAAGATGAAGATGGCAAATCAGTGGACATAACCAAATATAGAGGCATTATAGGGTCACTGTTATATCTAACAGCAAGCAGACCTGACATAATGTACTCAGTTGGAGTCTGTGCAAGATTTCAATCAAACCCCAAAGAATCTCATCTCTTAGCTGCCAAGAGGATATTGAAATATGTTAAAGGCACTCAAGAATTGGGATTGTGGTATCCTAGAGAATCTGGATTTGAGCTTATTGGTTATTCAGATTCAGACCTTGCTGGCTGCAAGATTGACAGAAAGAGCACAACAGGTGCCTGTCAGTTCTTAGGTAGTCGTCTGATCTCATGGATGAGTAAGAAACAAACCTCAGTTTCTATATCTACTGCTGAAGCTGAATATATAGCTGCTGGAGCTTGTTGTGCACAGATACTTTGGTTGAAGCATCAACTAGAAGACTACAATATCAAGATCAGTGGAATTCCAATCTACTGTGATAATACAAGTGCAATTTCACTTACTCAGAATACTACAAGTCATTCAAGGACTAAACATATAGAGATCAAGCATCACTTCATTAGAGATCATGTGGAAAAAGGCAATGTTATGATAGAGTATGTTCATACTGACAATCAAATTGCTGATATCTTCACTAAACCTCTAAGTGAAGCAAGGTTCTCAACTCTAAGAGCTGAGTTAGGACTACTTAATTTGGATGCATAAGCTGAGGGGGAACTCATCAGAAGACTGGAGTTCAACAGCTTAGTTATCCGTTATCTATTCAAGAATTAACTTTCAACAGACTAGTTAGCTTATGGATTCTTAAAGACAGGGGGAACGTGTAAGACTAGCGGTACTTCTGCTCTAAAGATGAAATCTGTTAATGTCAGTTAGTGAAAGTTATATTATCTGAAGATCTGTTCTTAATTCTTGAAGACTGAAGATTATTTTATCTTGCTGGATTGACAAACAGCAGAGGAAGATTACTAGCTATTGGCATTCTCTAGTAATATCAGATAACAGATCACTCGTCTGTCAGATAAGTTAAACTCTACTCATCTGATATCTTATATAAGCATGGTCATAAAACGCATTCTTAAGAAACACGCTTTTATAAGTAACAGATTAGTGTCGATAGAGTTTCCCGCCCATCTGACATTAAAATAATAAAATTGAAATCCGCTTCTCCTAGCCATACGATTTAAAACTGTCAGATTAGATCAACGGTTCAGATAAATCACGGAAACCAAATCAAAAGGAAACCTATAAAATCCGATCTAAACAGTTTAGTCGTCTTACGCACTCAAAAATTCTCAAACTCTCTAACTCTCAAACCCTATTGCTTCGAAAGTTCACTGTTCTTTTGCAGAATCTACTCACTAATCTCTGAAAATGGACAAGATTATTGAGGGAAGGTACTTCAACTACAGCAAATTTCATTTTTCTGGCACTGATTTGATGCGTTCATTACTGAAAAAGATCAAAGAAGCATCATTGGTTCCTGTTTTGGAGGCTCACGAAAATAGAGTCTACCTGGAGGATGTTTACCATTTCTACATGACCAGAGAATTCAATGATGATGAGACGATTATGACTGCTGTCATAGGTGGTAAGAAGATTGCTGTATCTGCTGCTGTTCTTAGTGAAGTTTATAAGCTGACGAACGAGGGAGGAGATGTGACCAGCTTAGGGTCAGTAAAAGAAGAAGAGTTTTGGGCCATTTGTGCTAAACCTGGAGAAGAGATGACTGGGTCTTTGATGAAGACTCAGCTGAAAGGCGAATATCAGAGGTTTGCTGATATTATTGCAAAGATAATAGATTGTGCTACCGGTTCACTGGATGGATTACCTAGGAAGAGGTACTGCACAATGATTTGCATCTATTATGGATTTAAGGTTAACTGGGCTGCTCACTTGTATGAGCTGTTAAGTGATAAAGTGCCTTTCAATATTATCACGAGTCTAAATCACTTCTAAGTTAAAGTATGTTAGATATGGTTAATTTTTCGTGTTGGTCCCAAGTGGTCAGAAGAGGTTTAGAGGGGGGGGGGGGGGGGGGTGAATAAACCTCTTTAAAATTTTCTTCAAATTTAACTTTAAAACTTTTACTCTTAACTGAACAGACTAAGCTGATCAGATTAGTTAGTTACAGTTCTGTTCGCGAACAAATCTTTGAACAGCCTTGTTGACCACTCGTCTGATTATTACTTAGCTGATTTTGCTAAAATCAGTTTTAATACTTAGAGTACTTGCAGCGGATTTTCAAAGTGTTTTTCACAAGTAGTCTTAGCAGTTTGAAAAATGTTTCCCCAGTTTTATAAACTCCTTTTTAACTCTTTTTCAAACAGTTAACTTAAATGTGTTTTTATGCAAACAGAAAATATGCAGATTTAAAGGCAATGTAAAACACAAGCAATTTTTATAGTGGTTATATGGATTTGAATATCCTTTAGTCCACTCTTCCAAGTCACACAGATCTTGGGTTATACTATAATCACAAAGTTTACAGTATACTCTGCTTGCGTCGAACAACAAATGAAACGACCACAAGTTCGCAATAGGAAATCACACAGAAGACCTATTCTCTGAAGTTTGATCACTCACAAAGATGGATCACAACTCCGCACAACACTCTTGTTTACAAAATCACTCAGAAGATGTATTTTTCTTGATTCTTCAACTCTGCTTTCGTCAACAAATGACTCAGCTGATGAGTGAGCTGTTCTTGAGACTTAAAGAATTTTGCTTCGGAAATTTCTCTCAGAAAGTGTGTTGCTTACTTCTTCTTCGTCTCTTTCAGCTATTTATACTTGAGGATAGAAAAATGTCCGTTGAAGAGAGACAAAATTCAAATTCCTCGAGTACTGGTCCTTAAAATCCGCGAACGGCTCTTTTGCAGTCAGTCCGTACTATGAACAGTACTATTCTGCAGGCAGCATTAAATGCACCCAGCTGATGTGAAGCATTTCTTCAATCATTTGTCTTTAATAACCTTGTACTTCAGCATTTATTACTCCAAGGGGCATTTATTACCGTTGGGAACACTTCATGATCTTCTACACTTGGCTGACGAAAGTACACGTCTGATGGCGAACTCGGCTGATCTCAAACTTGAACAAATCTGATTTGAGTCGGCTGATCTTCATCAGTCTGATAACTTTACTTCAGCAGATCAGAAGTCTTGGACCTTGAAATTTTGACTCTTCTGATGTCTTCATTACTTAGTCGAAATTTCTTCTAAGGGATCATCAGCTAAGTTACTCCATACTTAGCCAATCTTTGAAGTTTTGGAATCCTTCAAAACCTCCCTTTACAAATTGTCTTCAGAGCCTTCATCTTCATCCTTATCCAACATTTCGTTTGAAATGGGTGGGAAAAAAAATCACAATTTGGACCAAATAGGACTAAATTGCTGAATAATTTAATTATAGGACTTTTTTGCCAACCCAAAAAGTTAAAGGACTTTTTTGCTAGTGATCGTTAGTAATGGAAACATTTTTTGCTATTTTTCCATGTCAACAAGGGGGTTTTACTTTCCAGGTCAGCAAAGGGGCGTGACTTGGCAGATACGTTGGCAGTTCGGGCTAAAATAGGACTAATTTGTCAAAATATAATAGTTACAGGATGTTTTTGCCAGCCCGAAAAGTTACAGGACTTTTTTGCCAGCGAGCAATAGTTACGGGACCAATTTTGCAATTTTCCCATTTCCAGGTCAGCAAAGGGGTGTGACTTGGCAGATACGTTGGCAGTTCGGGCTAAAATAGGACTAATTTGCCAAAATATAATAGTTACAGGATATTTTTACCAGCCCGAAAAGTTACAGGACTTTTTTGCCAGCGAACAATAATTACGGGACCAATTTTGCAATTTTCCCTTTAAAGAGTCTTGCCAGTATCATTGATGGAACAATTTCAACTAACATGGAACTAAATTTTTTAAAGAGCTGACGTGCAACATACCACGTATAACAAACTGAGGGGACGTATTAGAGCAACAAATCGTCACCCGCCCCGAGGTAGACAAATCGTCACCCGCCCCTAGCTACCTCAAGCTTTCTTAGTTAGAAGATAGTACATACATAACTTTTCAAAATTAAAAACATAAAAGTTTAAATGTTCATGAATGAGGGTATTATTTAGTATGTTCGCTGCGACATTGTGCATCCAAACCGATATATATCATTTTATGCATTCATCGTACAACGCATGCTACAATCCACAAATAATTGATTATGATAAAATTTAATTATAAAATAAAAGTTTTTACAAAAGTAACACTTTTTAGTAGCTTCTAAAATAAGTTAATTTTTAGCTTTTGGAGAGATCCCAAAAGTAATTATGTTATTGGAGGCCAAACACCATTAAAATTATGATTGACTAAAAGTAATTTTTATAATTGGATTCAAACACTTCAAAAATCACAATGAATATCTAGAAGTATTGTTAAAAGTTCCCACCGCCTGCCAAACTCGCCATAATTTTCAAAATGAATACCTAAATTATAATTTTCTAACGAAAGCATAAAAATACAATTGGAGTATTTAGAAATTAAAAGAAGAGATTGTCTAGGGGGGGAAATGATAAATATTAAAAGATAAAGAAATTTAAAGAAAATAAAGAAATTATGAAACTAATTTATGTTTTATATTACTATTTTTTTAGAAGAGTATTACTATATTACAATGGAGTCACGTTTTCATGTTTCACATAGACATGTGATAATACCACAAAATAAAGTTATCAATGCCACGTATAACAAATGAGGGTACGCACGTACTATATTTGGAGCTACAAATATTGGGGAGTCTATCCTGACTCATACCCCGCTCAAGAGTCATGATAAGTCTTGCTTTAAAAATTGTACATTAAGCTATTAAAATTGTACATAGGTGTCCAATGGTATGAGATGTGGGGTAAATGAGTATGACCCCAGTAAATAGTGATCAGACACCCTAAATTGACAAAAATACCCTTTCAATTTTTAAAAAAAAAAAGGAAAAATCTATCATCTTCTCCAACTCACCCAACCGCCGCCCACCCCACCCCATCCCCGCAGCCCACCCTAACCCACTCCATCCCCGTCGCCCACCCACACCGGATCCAGGCCGGCGACGACCTGGGGAGAAGTTCCCAGGCCGTCGCCGGCCTGGAGTTATACTTTCGAGGCCTGCGATGGCCTCCGATTTGAGGCCGTCGCAGGCCTCAACCTTCACTTCCAGGCCGGCGACGGCCTGGGAACTTCTCCCCAGGTCGTCGTCGGCCTGGATTCGGCGTGGGTGGGCGACGGGGATGGAGTGGGTTGGGGTGGGCGGCGGTTGGGTGGGTTGGAGAAAATGAAAAAAATTTCCCATTTTTTTCAAAAAAAATTATTTCATTAAAAATATAATAAATATTTAATTTTAATTTTAGAAAAATGTTATCAAATATGTATTAAAAAAATTGTTATGTTAAATTTATAAATAATATAAAAAAAATGTTCTAACAAATAAGTTTTTTAATTATTTTTTACATCACACCAATAAAACTTAAGTTGAATTGGTCGATCGAGATTATACAATTGGCTAATATACTTAAGTTGATATATTTGTAATATTTTTTCTAAAACAATATTGGCTAATATAAAATTTTATAAACATGTGCAAGACTTGTAGGAAAATATTTAAATCTAGGTAATTGTATGTTTTTATGTGAAACATATTCAATTTATATAAATATAAACATTCAAATTTATTTTTATTATTTTTAATTATTTTATATTCAAATAAATTGCATATGTCATTATATTTTCTATCAAGTAATAAATTATATATGTCATTATATTTCCTATCAAGTAAAATATAAAATATTAAAAATAATAAAAACAAATTTAAATGTGAATATTTATTTGAATTTATGTTCATGAGCTGAGTGATCAATAGATGAGTGGTCATGAGCTAAGTGAGTGATCATGAGCTGAGTGATCAAAAGATGAGTGATCAAGAGATGGGTGGTCATGAGCTTAAGTGAGTGATCATGAGCTGAGTGATCAAAAGATGTGTGGTCATCAGCTGAGTGAGTGATCAAGAGCTGAATGGTCATCAGCTGAGTGAGTGATCAAAAGTTGAGTGGTCATCAGCTGAGTGAGAATTGAGTGAGTGATCATGAGCTGAGTGATCAAGAGATGAGTGGTCATCAGTTGAGTGAGAGCTGAGTGAGTGATCATGAGCTGAGTGATCAAGAGATGAGAGGTCATGACCTGAGTGATCAAAAGATGAGTAGTCATGAACTGAGTGAGTGATCAATAGCCGAGTGATAAAGAGATGAACTTTTTTTAAATTATCTCTAGAATGTTTATGTATTTAAGTTCAAATAAATTGAATATATCATTATATTTTCTATCAAGTAAAATATAAAAACATTTAATACGAAAAATTGAATGTTTATGTTTATTTGAATTTATATAAATACAATTCAAGAGATGAGTGATTATGAGCTGAGTGATCAAGAGATGAATTTTTTTTTTTAAAATTATCTATTGAATGTTTATGTATATAGATCCAAATAAATTGAATATGTCATTATAATTTATATCAAGTAAAATATAAAAACATTAAAAATAATAAAAACAAGTTTGAATGTTTATATTTATTAGAATTTATGAACATAAACATTCAAGAGATGAGTGACCAAGACATGAGTGAGTGAATGATCAAGAGATGAACTTTTTTTTAAATTATCGCTTGAATGTTTATGTATATAAATCCAAATAAATTGAATATGTCATTATATTTTCTATCAAATAATATATATTAACATCCGTTTTGAATCCTGATCGACCAAAATAAAAAAAATAAAAAAAAAAGAGATTTTTTTTTTACAAACGGAGGATTGGTTCTCCGTTTTGAATCCGGATCGGTCAAAATAAAAAAAAAATGAGATTCTTATTTTTACAAATGGAGGAATTAATGTTACATAATGACTTGGTTCTCCGTTTTTAATCCCGATCGACCAAAATAAAAAATAAAAATTGAGATTCTTAATTTTTATTTTTTTTAACCAACGGATGAGTTAATGTTACATAACTACTTGATATTAAATATAATGTTACCGGACACAATGCAAAAACATGTCCTCAACAGTTGAACTCAGAGCAATCTTAGGTTGATGTCTATTTTAATGCAAACTACTTGTATTATTTGATGTTTATTGAACAATATTTCTTATAATATTTGATGATTATTGTGTTGAAGCGTTTAGTATTATTGAAAGAGATAAAAAAATGCTTCCCTGTCTTGGGCTCTCGAAATATCCAAAGGCGCCCAGAATATCGGGCGTCTTTGATTGCGCCCGAACTTTCGAGCGCCCTCAAAGGCTCCCGAAATCCTGAGCGCCTTCTAAGACGCTCGATATTTAGGGCGCCTTCAAAGGCGCCCGACATTCTGGGCGCATGACTATCAGAAAAACAATCGTTCTTACCCTAAATTAACTTATTCAAATTTGATTAATTGAGGATTCGAACGGAGAACATCCACTAGTAACATGTACCCCTTCGTAAATCACAACTTAGTTAAATTTAATTAATTTAAATTCCGATCGGAGAATATTCGTTTATAGTAAGTTGAAATTTAATTAATTTCACTAAGTTGGGATTCGAACGGAGAAAATTCACTAGTAACATGAACCCCTCCGTACATCACAACTTAGTGAAATTTAAGATCCGATAAGAGAATATTCATTTATAGTAACATTAACTCCTTCGTAAATCATAACTTAGTGAAATTTAATTAATTGAGGATTCGAACGAAGAACATTCATTTATAGTAAAATTCCTTCGTAAATCACAACTTAGTGAAGTTTGGTTAATTGAGGATTCAAATGAAAAAATTCACTTATAGCTCCTCCGTAAATCATAACTTAATTAAATTTTCAATTCGGCCCCTGATTTTCAGAAATTCAAATATTCACTTTTGATCCCTTAATTTTCAAAAAATGCAATTTGACTCCCATTTTCGAAAAATCCAGAATTGAGAGTACATAATTTTCAGAAGATTTTAATTTTCAAAAATCCATATTTGCAATTTTGGTCCCTTAAATTTTTAGAAATTGCCATTTGACCTCTAATTTTTGAAAAATCCAGAGTTCCAACTAAGTCCAAAATTTTCAAAAAATTAAGAATTTCAATTCAGCCCCAGATTTTCCAAAATATGAATTTGCAATCTTGATCCCTCAATTATCGAGAATTACAATTTGACCCTAATAATTTGAAAAACCCAAATTTTGATTTGGTCCCTCAATTTCAAAAACTGCAATTTGACCCCAAATTTTGGAAAACCTGTCTCAATTGTAATTCATTCCAAAATTTTTGGAAAATTAAAATTTTCAATTCGACCCCTGATTTTTAGAGATCCAAAATTTCACTTTTGGTCCCCTAATTTTCAAAAAATACAATTTGATTCCCATTTTCAAAAAACCCAGAATTGAGAGTTCAGTCTATTTTAATTTCAAAAATCCATATTTGCACTTTTAGTCCCTAAATTTTTTAAAAATTGCCATTTGACCCCAAAATTTTGGAAAACCCAGAGCTCCAATTAAGTTCAAAATTTTCAAAAAAAATCTTAAGATTTTAAATTCGACCCCAAATTTTTTGAAATCCAAATTTGCACTCTTGGTCCCTCAATTTTTAAAAATTTCAAATTTGCCTCTAATCAATTTATGCGATTCTATCCCTTTATCAACAATAAATAACGAGCAAAAATTATAACATATAACAAATTATAAGGTATGATTAGAAATTTCAAGTACCAGAAGTGAAATACCAAACAATAACACTGCCTAATTATTTAGAAGGCATCATGGGCTTATATGTTGGTCTATCATCAACAAATGGAGTTCTAACATAGGCACTAGGTTTTCTTGTCCTTCGCGCCCTTTCTTCTGGAGTCATAACAATTCCCACCAAATCATCAACTCCTGGATTTTGCTCAAAATCCTCCGGATGATCATATCCGAGATTCTGCTGAGAACCCTGCGGATCATCAGCTCTGGCATTCATAACATCGCAGCCTAGATCATCAACTCCGTGATTATGCTCAAAATGATCTGGATCATTATATTCGAAATTCTGTTGAGACCCATGAATATCATCAGCTCTGGGATTATGTTGAGTACCCTCCAGATCATCAACTCCGGCAAAATGATGAGAATTCTCTTTTAACAAAAAACATTGAAACTCACAAATTTGAACAAAACATCCAAAAATATCCAAATCCTAAATTAAAAACATAAAACAAACACATCCAAATCCAAGCATAAAAAACTATCATTAAGAACACAAAATTAAATCACTCATCCACCTCTTCGGATGGATATTCGATTCCTCTCGACTGAAAGTCAGTGCGGATCATCCTTTCAAGATGCTTGAAACTCTTTAGGACTTGTGCTTGCCCACTCTCAATTCGATCAAACCTTTGTTCAACTCGGTCAAATTTTTCTTCCATTCGGACAAACCAATCAGGTGGCAATTCATCATTCGACGTTGAAGGGCGCTGAGAGATGAAGGAATGGTCGGGTTGACCTCCACTGGTAGGAGCATGGCGAGAGCTAGAAGAATCATCGGGTTGATGCTGAGAAGATGATGACTCAATATCCCGAACGATGACGTAATCAAGGCCCAAGCCAAGTCAAGGGCACCGTACTCGGCTGCTTGATTATTTTTTAGTTGAAACCAATTCTTGGTTTCCCTAAAATAGGCCATCGTTATCTCATTTGCATCAGTCATCAATCTCGCGATCACAGCCTGATAACAAAAACACACATAATTATTCCAAATTAGATTTGATTAGTGATATTATTAAAAAAATACAATTAATTACTACAAAACATACATGAGCCCCTTTCTCCAAAAAAGCTTTGAACTTCTTATTGTGGCGGTACTTGTCCTAAGCTCCACCGCAACATCCTTGGATACCTTGCAGAGTAACCAGATCTTTTCTTAGACTTGGATGCTCTTTCCATGCCTTCGATAGCCTCTAATATCCAATACTGCACAACAAACATATACATGAAAAAATTTAATTCAAAAAAGAAAAACTTAACTAAGCAAAAGTTCATACCAATACAATCCAGGGACGTCCATGTGCGTTCCAATTACGTTTACTTTGGGATGAATTACTTAAATCTCCTATATTGCTCAAGACGTCTCGAATGGTCTTATTCCAAACTTGAAGACCCCATGGATATTTTTCGCAAATATCAAAGTTATCACATACCTGTAATAATATCAGACAATTTTGAATAAAAAGCACAATATAAGTTATAAATAACGACATTAAATGGGATTAGTTGACCTACATTCAAAACAATATTATCGACCGTTAAATAGCGGTCTGCAAGGAAAAATTGAGATATAATCAAAGCATACATTAATTTGATTATATCTTCAGAATTTGGATCGCGTTCCATAATCGATGTAATTTTTTCCACGACTTCTGGTGCGGTGACTTTTTCATTCCCCTTACTGGGCCATATTCGGCGTTTCAATTGATCAGATTTAATAGCTTCTTGTTCTTCTCTTGTTAATAATGTATCATCAAATTTGAGTCCCGATACAAGGCTAAACTCAATAGCGCTAAGCCTCACAGGCTTTTCATTTATCACAAATCACCGCTCGAACAAGCTTTGACCTTTGTATTGCTTGCATGTTCTAATCATGAGCTGATCATAACAAAAACCCTTAAATTTTCCATCTGTATCAAGATCTAGAAAATTTCCTACTTGGGGGTACATCTTAGTTCGATTAATTTGAACCGGCGTATTAAGCCATTCCCGGTACTGCGCAATATCTTTCCATCCTCCCCTCACTGATAATTTTCCTACACTTACAACTTTGTTGTAGTGAAGAAGAGGCAAATGTGGCAACTGATCTCTATATATTACGCGGTAGTCCTCCTACAAAATAAACAAAATCATTATTTCAAAATAGTATCTTGTTAACGAGAATTACAAAAGTTTCAAATATAGATGAACATTTTGATTGTTAAAGTTAATTTCTTTAGAGTGTTATATAAAGATAAATATGGAATTATAAATTAAAGAATGGAAGATTCAAATAAACGAACAAAAGATGCTCTCTGCCTCGGACGCATGGGTACCAGGCGCCCTAGTTAAGGAGCATTTCTTCATTTTGCTTAGGGCGCCCGGAATCCGAGT
Source organism: Penstemon barbatus (assembly GCA_003313485.2). Taxonomy (NCBI): domain Eukaryota; kingdom Viridiplantae; phylum Streptophyta; class Magnoliopsida; order Lamiales; family Plantaginaceae; genus Penstemon; species Penstemon barbatus. Next base: position 16,888,957 of record CM064883.1, on the reverse strand, counting down.
GCCCAAGTTAGGGCACCCGGATTTCCAGTGCCCAAGTTAGGGCGCCCGGAATTCGATTGCCCAAGTTAGGGCGCCCGGAATCCAAGTGCCCACGTTAGGGGGCCCGGAATCCGAGTGCCCAAGTTAGGGCGCTCGGAATGTTGGGCGCCTCTTCATGGGCGTACGACATTCCGGGCGCCTATTAGGATTTAACATCAGAATTTTTGGGTGTCCAAGTTCATCCAGGCGCCCTCTTAACTTTGTTAAAATAAAATAAAAATTACCTGCAATTCGTGAGAGTAATCTTCGGATAAGAAGTTTTGATCTTGTTCACTTCTACGTTTCGTCCGTCTTTCATGTTGGTTATACATTCAAATTTGATTTGTAGGAGATTAGGGTTTTTTAAAATTGAAATTGGGAGATTAGGGTTTTTTAAAATTGAAATTGGGAGAGCGCTTTATAAATTTAGAAATTGAGATATAATTTTTGAAGAAAATTGAAGGGTAATTGAAAAGAGTTGAAGGAGAATTGAAGAGAGTTGATTCTGTTGGTTTGGTTTGCCGCGCGATACTGAAGAGAGCAGAGAGAGAAAATGTTAAGTGGGTGGAGAGTTCTGTGTTGTTACGTATTAAAGCAATTTTAGGACTTTAATTAAAATAAGAAATAAAATAAAAGGAAAATACCGCAATTCCTCTAAATTAATGAGTAATTTTAAATAAAGATTTTTTGTAATTACTTTTTTTTTTCATCACAACAATCAAACTCGAATACATATTTACAATATTTTTTTATAAAATAAATTTACACATTGTAATCAAGTTTGTTTCAACAATTTTTGAATTATTTGAGTTGATATTTTAAAAATATATGTAAAAAAGTGCAACATCAAATATTGAAAAGTTTTAACACTAATAACCGAATCAACATTATTTTTAAATTATTAAAATATTTTCAAATTACGGAAGACTTATTGTTACATAATCATCTAATAAAATTTGATCGGAAAAATTACCAAATCATTTTTTTTATTTTGGTCGATTGGGATTCATGATCAAGAGATGAGTGGTCATGAGCTGAGTGATCAAAAGATGTGTGGTCATCAGCTGAGTGAGTGATCAAGAGCTGAGTGGTCATCAGCTGAGTGAGTGATCAAAAGCTGAGTGGTCATCAGCTGAGTGAGTGATAATGAGCTGAGTAATCAAGAGATGAGTAGTCATCAGCTACTGAGTGATCAAGAGCTGAGTGGTCATCAACAAAGTGATAGATGAATGAGTGTTCAAGAGATGAGTGGTCATCAGCTAAGTGATCAAGAGCTGAGTGGTCATCAACTGAGTGAGAGTTGAGTGAGTAATCATGAGCTGAGTGATCAAGAGATGAGTGATCATCAGCTGAGTGAGTGATCATGAGCTGAGTGCTCAAGAGAAAATATAATGACATATACAATTTATTACTTGATAGAAAATATAATGACATATAAAATTTATTTGACTATAAAAATATTAAAAATAATAAAAATAAATTTGAAAGTTTATATTTATTTGAATTTATATACAAAAACATTCAAGAGATAATTTGAAAAAAACTCATCTTTTGATCATTCATTAGATATAAATATTTTCCTACAAGCCTTGCACAAGTTTATAAAATTTTATAATGGTCAATATTTTTTTAGAAAAAAAATATTAAAAATATCGACTGAAGTTTTATTGGTGTGATGTAAATAATAATTAACGAACTTATTTGTTGGAGTATTTCTTTTTTTATATTATTTGTAAATTAAACATATTTTTTTAATATATATTTAATAAAATTTTATTTTTAAAATTAAATATAACTTATTATTTTATTTTGAATTAAATATTATAAAAAAAAAAACCCTAACCCACACCCCACCACCACCCAGGCCTGCGACTACCTGGGGAGAAGTTCCCAAGCCGTCGCCGACCGAGAGTGTAACTTCCGAGGCCTGCGACGGTCTCCAAGTTGAAGTCGTCGCTGGGCTCAGAATTTTACTTCCAGGTCGGCGACGGCCTGGGGAACTGGAATCGTTGAACCGGCCTGGGATTGAGGGGGCGGTGGGGGGGAGGGGTTTTAGGTTTTTTTTAATATAAATAAAATAAAATAAATCTTTTTATATTTGAATTTATTTATAAAAATTAAAATGTAATAAATATTTATAATTTGAAAATTGTTGTATTGTAAATTAATGAGTAATTTTTAAAAAAATAATGTTCCAACAAAGAATTTTTGTAATAACTTTTTTCGTCACAACAATCAAACTCGAGTACATATATACAATATCTTTTTTATAAAAAATATTTACAAATTGTAATCAAGTTCGTTTCAACAACTTTGCAATTATTTGAGTTGATATTGTAAAAATTGATAAAAACATCCAATCCTACAAGCCTTGCACAAGTTTATAAAATTTTACAATGGTCAATATTGTTTTAGAAAAAAAATATTAAAAATATTGACTCAAGTTTTATTGGTGTGATGTAAATAATAATTAAAGAACTTATTTGTTGGAATATTTCTTTTTTTTCATATTATTTGTAAATTAAACATAATTTTTTTAATATAAATTTAATAAAATTAAATTTTTAAAATTAAATATAACTTATTGTAATTTACGAAGGGATTTTACTATAAGTGAACGTTTTCCATTCGAATCCTCAATTAACCAAACTTCATTAAGTTGTGATTTACGAAGGGATGTTACTATAAATGAATGTTCTTCGTTCGAATCCTCAATTAATTAAATTTCACTAAGTTATGATTTACGAAGGAGTTAATGTAACTTACGATGACATACTCCTCACACGCATCTTACCTCGTAACGTTTCAGTTCTTACGGTTATGTCCGTTTTGGCCATGGACATCTTCCTGGTTCAGCAAGAGTTTCTAAGAATTGTGCCCTATACAATTCCCTTTGAAGCGGCCCTTCTTCTCTCTCACATAGGTGATTCATTTCCTTAGAGAATCCCGAGTTACTCTTTTACAAGAATCATTAAAAGCTTTGCTTATCCTTACTCAACCATTATCACTGTTTTCATCATAGGAATGGACTTGAGGGTAAAAACCCCCACAGTGACTTAACTAAACTTTTGCGGTTAGGTTGTCCCTTTGAACCTAGATCTTGGGATCTCCAGTCAACTAGGTTGGGTTTTCCTTCGCTAAGTTTTTATTCTATGGGCTTTAGTCCCATTCCTCTTGATGACTTAGCAACTATCTCTCTTGTTAACAATTTGGTTAGCGGATCCGCTAGATTATCCTTTGACTTTACATAGTCAATAGTAATCACTCCAGTTGAGAGTAGTTGTCTTATGGTATTATGTCTTCGGCGTATATGCCTAGACTTACCATTGTACATTTTACTCTGTGCTCTTCCAATCGCAGATTGTCTATCACAATGAATGCACACTGCTGGCACAGGTTTAGACCATTGTGGAATACCCTCTAAGAATTGGCGTAGCCACTCAGCCTCTTCACCACATTTGTCTAGAGCAATAAACTCAGACTCCATTGTGGATCTGGCTATCACAGTTTGTTTAGAGGATTTCCAAGATACAGCTGCACCACCTAAGGTGAATACATATCCACTGGTGGATTTTGAATCTTTTACATCAGATATCCAATTTGCATCACTGTATCCTTCTACAACAGCTGGATATCTTGTATAGTATAGCCCATAGTTATGAGTATACCTTAAGTATCTCAGTAACCTTACTATGGCTTTCCAGTGGTCAGTACCAGGATTACTAGTATATCTACTTAGCTTACTTACAGCGTATGCTATATCCGGTCTTGTACAACTCATCAGGTACATTAGACTTCCAATAATCCTTGAGTACTCCACTTGAGAGATGCTCTCACCTTTATTCTTTGATAAAGGTTGACTTGGATCTATAGGAGTTTTGGCCTCATTAGAGTCATTCTTATTGAATTTTTCAAGAATTTTTCCAATATAACTGGATTGACTCAAAATAATGCCATCTGATTTTCTCGTGATTTTAACTCCCAGTATCACATCTGCTAGACCCATATCTTTCATTTCAAATCTAGCATTCAACATATCCTTAGTGGATTTAATCATCTTATCATTACTTCCAGTGATAAGCATGTCGTCAACATAGAGACAAAGAATGACATAGCCATCTTCACGTAAATGCATTTGTCGCATTCACTGGTTTTAAAACCTTTCTTCAACATGACATCATCAAATTTCTGATGCCACTGTTTCGGTGCCTGTTTTAAGCCATATAATGACTTAACTAGTTTACAGACTTTATTTTCTTTCCCTGGAGCAGAAAAACCCTCAGGTTGTTCCATGTAGATTTCTTCTTCCAAATCTCCATTTAAGAAAGCTGTTTTTACATCCATTTGATGTACTTCTAAGTTTCGCAAAGCTGCGATAGCAAGTATCATCCTAATGGAAGTTATTCTCGTCACAGGAGAATACGTATCAAAGTAATCAAGGCCTTCTCGTTGCCGATAGCCTTTTATTACTAGTCTGGCCTTGTATTTATCAATTGTTCCATCTGGTTTCATTTTTCGTTTGAAAATCCACTTATATCCTAGTGGTTTGCAACCTGGAGGAAGATCAACTAACTCCCAGGTATGGTTTTGCAAAATGGAATCAATTTCACTATTGATTGCCTCTTTCCACAAAGGTCCTTCAGAAGAAGTTACAGCTTCTTTGAAGGTTTGAGGTTCAGTTTCGAGCATATATGTTAGAAAATCTGGGCCAAAAGATTTTTCTATCCTTGCTCTTTTACTTCTTCTTGGCTCAACCTCAGTTGGCTCATCATCAGTTACCTGTTCAGACTCATGGTCTTGACTATGAGTTCTTTTGAATGAACTCATTTCTTTTCTCGTTTTTGCTGGAAATATATCTTCAAAGAAAGATGCATTTCTAGATTCCATTATCGTGTTTTTGTGAATCTCAGGATTTTTAGATTCATGCACAAGAAACCGATAAGCATTACTGTTCTGAGCATAACCTATGAATATGCAATCAACAGTATTAGGTCCTATCCTTTCTTCCTTGGGTGTAGGTACTACCACTTTGGCAAGACACCCCCACACTCGCAAGTATTTGTAAGAAGGTGTTCGACCTTTCCATAATTCATATGGAGTTTTCTCCTGATTTTTCCGGGGTATCTTATTTAAAAGATAATTGCTAGATAGGATAGCTTCCCCCCACATGTTCTGTGGTAATCCAGAACTTATCAACATTGAATTCATCATTTCTTTCAATGTTCGATTTTTCCTTTCAGCAATTCCGTTTGATTGCGGTGAATAAGGTGTTGTTACCTCATGTATGATTCCATGTTCAGCACAAAATTCACTAAATGGTGACACATATTCACCACCTCTATCACTTCGAAGTACTTTGATCTTTTTATCAAGTTGATTCTCAACTTCTTTTGTGAATAGAATGAATTTATCTATCGCTTCATTTTTTTGCTCTTAGCAAATATACATAGCAATATTTAGTACAATCATCAATGAAGGTAATAAAATAATTATAACCTCCCCTTGATTGCACACATTTAAGATCACTTATATCGCTATGTATCAAGTCGAGTGGTTTAGTATTCCTTTCAACCTTTTGAAAAGACGATCTCGTTAATTTAGCTTCAGTACAAGTTTCACACTTGTGCTTTTTATCAATTTGAAATTTAGGGATATGTTTCAAATTAATTAATCTACGCAGGGAATCGTAGTTAACATGTCCTAGTCTACCATGCCATAGATTAGGATACTCAAGCAAGTAAGCAGAATTATTAACTTTATTAATAATTTTGGGCTTAATAGCCATTACATTCAACTTGAACATTCCACCACACTCATATCCCTTTCCGACAAACATACCATTCTTGGTTAAAATAAATTTGTCAGACTAAAAAACAAGGCGGAAGCCATGCTTGTTCAGCAGCGTCCCTGAAACCAGATTCTTGCGGATATCTGGCACATAGAGGACATTTTTCAGAGTCAGCTCCTTCCCAGAGGTCATTTTGAGAATTACATTCCCTTTGCCTTCTATAGCCGAAGTAGCCGAGTTTCCCATGAATAGTTTTTCTCCATTCTGGACCGGCTCAAAAGTGGTAAACACTTCCCTGTCAGAGCATACATGCTTTGTAGCCCCTGTATCTACCCACCACTCTTTAGGATTAGAGTCAATCATATTCACCTCTGAAATGACAGCACAGAGGTCCATGTCACCACTGTCTTCAAAAACATTGGTTATCTGCTGCCATCTTTTGAAATTCAGCCCGTTGAATTTCTCCGATTTTCCAGCTTGGCTCAGAGGTGCCATAGCTTGGTTTGGTATTGGAGCTTTAGATGAGTTCCCAGTTACCACAACTTTAGTGTTCTCATTGGTTGTCATTTCTGAAACCAAAACACTATTGTCAATTTCCACAAAGGAAATTCAGAAATATTTAAGTGAGTATCTTAACAAGATTACAACACTAAATTTTCTGTCCCAAAATTCGTTGTATTCGAAAATGTTTTCCAAATTTTGCAATTATTATTTTTTTTTTCTATCCCAAGATAGATATTTAATAACCAATTTTGAAATCAAATTAAAATTTCTGAAATCAGATTTTCAAGGACTTCAAAAATTTCTTTTCCAAAAAAAAACTTTATGTCCGAAAAGTTTCCTTCAATATTGTAAATATTTCTGTTCAAAGATTCCCAAAATTTTCTGTTCAAATCGTATAAACAATTTTGGATATAAAATACTTTGCAACCACTTTACGCTTATGTAGCACAATTGAGTAACAATCATAAAGTGGACATTGTTACTAGTTTTCAATACACCACCAAAGTTAATCTTTGAAATATTCTTGGAAATTTATAATGACTGATCGAAAGTTCCTTGATAAAATTACTTCATCAAAACCTGAGAAGTAAATTTGGAATTGGCAACCAAAATTTATGTCCAAAAAGGTCCGTTACAGTTTATTAAACAAGTTATTTCTAAAACTTGAAACCAATGAATGTATATAAAATAACGTACTGTACCGTTAAACTAATCAGAAAATTATTCTTTTTTTTTTTTTTTTTTTCGTAAATAGTTTCTGAAACAAAGGTATTTACCAAGTGTTTTCCTTTTACGAAAAACCAAAATTTTGTAAACAATTTTAAGTTCCAAATTTTGTAACAATTTTGAAAATATTATAAACAAAGAATTAGGCACAAAATTTTCGGACCAGTATTGCTATTACTTAATATACAAAACAACTTTGCATTCATTTTTATCCTTCCGTAAATAAAGTGGACTTTGAATAAGAATTTTTAATACACCATCAAAAAAATTTCCAGATCCTTCAAATTGTTACCACTGTTTGTAAACAACTTTTACGTGGTAAACTAAATTTCTATTCAAGCAGAACACCACCACTTTAATCGTAAATAATTTTGTAAGCAATTGTCTCAATCACATTACCACAATTAATCTTGAGTATATCCTTGCAAATAATTATCACTGCTCGAACTTTGATAATACAATTTATCAAAACACTAATTGACGAATTAGAAATAAAAGTTTCTGTCCAAAATGAGTTCCAGGAAACCCAAAATTTAGTGATCAAAATTTTAATTTCATGAACAGTTTCTGAACCTAATTTACTGATCCAAACAAATTTTATAACTGACTTGATTAACAAATTTCCCGTAAACTGGTTTTGTAAGAGTTTTCCTTTTAACGAAAGTTACTGAAAACGGATTTGTCTTAAGATTGTAGGAAAATATTGTATACGTAAAAGGAAAACATTGAAATTAAATTACAAGATAATTTGGACAAAAAGTAAACAACAATCAACAAAATGAACCAAACCGAGGCCTGTGTGAAAACACAGTGTCCTTAAGACAAATTCGCTCCCTCACCCTTCCGATTCGTGCTCGAGGTTTCTTGAACGTTTGTCTCCCAGGATACAACGGTATTAGCAAGAAGCTTTGCACCAAACTTTTGCTAATCGAACTGAAATTCTTTAAAACTCTAGATCTCTAGAGAAGGAATGAGTAAGAGAGAATTGAGAGTGATTTTGGTGTGTTTTAACCGAGAAAAGAAAGACTCTATTTATAGGGTCGGAGTGAGGGCAAAGTCGAAATAAAAAAAATTTAATGGCATTTCCGTTACGGGAGTTACAACTCCATAATTACGGAGGTTACAAAATTTAAAAATTGATTTTAATTTTCAGTTTTTTCCAACACTAGCCCAATTAATATTACTCGAATTTGGCAATACCTATTCTCGCTATATATATGTTGGATACATGAAGTGTCAATTTAGTATATATAAAATGATTCGATATCTAGAAATACAAAGTTCAACTAATAAACTTTAATAAAAAAAATGTGAAAATAAGGTCAAATTTATCAAAACATTCGTAGCAGAATTTACTTTTGTTTTAAAAATAAAATAAAATTCATGACATTATATTCAACGGTACTAATTAATTATCTAGCTAGTACTAAAGAGCTGACAGTGCAACATGCCACACATATAACAAATGAGGGGACGTAAGCAACAAATCGTCACCCGCCCCGAGGTAGACAAATCGTCACCCGCCCCTAGCAACCTCAAGCTTTCTTTAATTAGAAGATAGTACATACATAACTTTTCAAAATTAAAAACAAAAGTTTAAATGTTTAAGAATGAAGGTATTATTTAGTGTATTCGCTGCCACACGGTGCAACCAAACCGATATATATAATTTATGCATTCGTCGTACAAAGCTCGCTACAATCCACAAATAATTGATTATGATAGAATTCAATTATAAAATAATAGTTTTTACAAAAGTAACACTTTTTAGTAGCTTCTAAAATAAATTAATTTTTAGCTTTTGAAGAGATCCCAAAATTAATTATGTTATTAGAGGTCAAACACCATTAAAATTATGATTGACTAAAAACAATTTTTATAATTGGATTCAAATACTTCAAATCTAGAAGTATTGTTAAAAGTTCCCACAGCCGGGTCAAACTCACCATAATTTTTAAAATGAATACCTAAATTATAATTTTCTAACGAAAGCATAAAAGTACAATTGGAGTATTTAGAAAAGAAGAGATTGTCTAGGGGAAAAATGATAAATATTAAAAGATAAAGAAATTTTAAGGGAAATAGAAAAATTTTGAAGCTAATTTATGTTTTATATTACTATTTTTCAGAAGAGTATTACTATATTACAATGGATTCACGTTTTCATGTTTCCCATACACATGTGATAATAATAATACCACAAAATAGCCCTCAGGGCATATCTCCAACTGGTCGACCAATGATTCATAAGGCTTGCTCCAGCGGCAAGGGTGGGGGTTCGAATCCCATTTGGAACTTGGATGGAAGCATTTCTATGGGTCTATCTAAGGGTCATTTGTGGTGAAGACCCCTTTGTGCGCAGAGTGTACAGCAGTATGGTGGGAACCCGGGGCTTGGTGGAGGCACATCCTGCGATTAACATCCTTCAGGGTTCTAGGGCAAGGATTCTGAGGGTCCAGGATTAGTCAAGTGTAAGCTTGTACACATGGGTTATCAAAAAAAAAAAAAAAAAAAAAAAAAAAAAAAATAATACCACAAAATAAAGTTATCAATGCCACGTATAACAAATGAGCATACGTACATACTATGTATAGAGCAACAAATATAATCGTCACCCCCTAGCTACCTCATTTTTTCTTAATTAGAAGATAGTAGATTCATAACTTTTCAAAATTAAAAATGATTTTTTCTTCTATAAATAGGGTTTATTTCCTTTCACTTGAACACCACAAAGCACTTAACCACAACAATAACATCAAACCTCTAAACCCCCGCCCGAATGGCTCTCAACAATAGCGCCACCTTCTTCCTCCTCGCCCTCCTCCTCACGTCATTGAACCCACTAACCCACGCCATCACCTCCAACTTGGTTGGCCTAACCGTTATCGGGCGACTATGCTGTACATCCACCGGAAACTGCATAGTTGGTCGAGGCGTTCCCGGTGTAACTGTTCTTGTCAACTGCTCTAATACAGCCGGCGGTGTCGTTACCGTCGGCCAAGGCACAACCAATGTTGACGGTGCCTTCACCGGTAGTTTTACTAATTTAACCGGAATTAATGCTCTGTTTCCATGCCGCGCAATCGTTCAACTACCACTACCCGCCACCACGTGCCCGGAGCTTTCAAACATATCGAGAGAATTGAGGGCGGTAATTGTACCTCTCACGAGGCAGATTGTGAGTAATGTTGGACTTGTCACAAATGTGGTTCAGACTGCTACTATTGGAGTGTGGTTACGTAATAGCATTCTGTTCTAATGATTAATTGCTCTTTAATTAATTAAAGCAATTGGTGATATATATTACTATATAATAATTGTAATAGTATATATATATGAATAACTGCATAAGAATAAGCATGACATTAACATACATGCATGCTGCAGGATATGTAAACTTTGAAACTTTGTGCACTTCGATTCACTGAATCATGAATTAAAATGCTAAAGTACTTTTCCCTTCGTCGCAAATTATATATATCACACCTCTAAGATTAGGTAATCGCAAATTTGGTACCATACAATAGAGCATTTTGCAAGATTGATACCACTGGACACATAAATGCACATTTAATACCCATGTACAATTTAAACATTGGTTGCAATGATCATATCACTGTCTAATAATTAGACAAAATGGATGGAACTCGGCCACGCGATTGTTAACTCATTTTTTGGAGTAAAATTCATCACGTGATTGCGTGAAAACGTGATGAAAATGTTATAATTTTCCCTTCCAAAGATGAAATAATGCAAGAAAATTATACATTTATTGACAAGATATAAGGTTAGTTGTCGCTCTTTGCATGTATTTCGTGACATATATTGTTACAAAATGTTATCAAATTTCTCATGTATTGGGCTAAGGCACACAATAACTCACCTCAAAATATAGCTCAACTAAAATGTCTCACATAAATTGGATAACAAGATTAAGTTTATTTTATAAGTTCTTGGACGATCATCATCTCTTGAGCTAGCTTTTGAAGTTGAGTTATGCCAAATCATTTTAGTGGATTTAATTCAATCCATGTGAATAGGGGCGGATCCAGGATTACGGGCCAGTGGGGGCTAAGTATAGATCAAAATTTTAATATGTTTTCCCTGAAAACAACAAAATATCTTTGTATTTGAGTTAATCAAAACGAGAATATAAAGTAGTTTCTACTTTAACATATTTTCTTTTCATTTACAATTTTTTCAAAGATTTCTCAAAATTTTTTAAAATATCTCGAAAAGTTTATAATATACAACTAACCGAAACATACGTTGAAAATGAAACTTTAATACATGGTGCTATAAGGTTCTACGATAAATTTAATAATCGAACTACAATTTCAGATGACACCAATTATATTGACAATTAATCTCACCGATTTTTAATTTTTTGAAATTTGTCCATATTAGCCAGGAGCGGAGCTAGACCAATATTTTTTTTTGTAGAGGAGGGAGGGGGAGGGTGTTTATGTAGTAATGTATTAAATAAAACGTATAACAACCAATCGAATTCTTTTGATTATTATTAAGAAATAAATAAAATTTAAAAAAATATTAAGAAATAACAAAAATCAAAGAACAATTATTTAGAAAGAAAAAGAAGTTAAGGGAACAATTGTTGAGAAAGAAAAAGAAATTAAAAGAACAATTGTTGAGAAAATAAAATAAATTAAAAGAATAATTGTTAAGAAAAAAAAAATAGACTATAAAAAAATAACAAAGGAAATGGCAATCCTGAGATTTGAAGTTTTGAACTCAAGGCAGTGTTGATAATCATGCATTACTGTATTAATGAGCAAATGCAATTTTTATGTAACAAATACTAAAATAAATTCAAACAATGCTTATTAGGAAACAAAAAAACTATAAAATGAGCAAAGTTGGGATCAAAATCCAGACACCGTATAAAATTTTGAAGGCTCTATCCAGTGAGCCAATAAAGTCAATTTTTTAAAGAATACTAATACTAAGTATGTATTATAAATCTGAGTGGGGGCTATAGACCCAACTAGCCCCTATGTATGTCCGCCCTTGCATGTGAAGAAATTTAATATGGTATCACAACACCAGGTTAATGTGGGACACCTACTTCCATAATGGGCTACTCCTTGTTCACATGATGAAATTATTCTACTCTTATTCCAGTCAACAAATACATAGACTGCCAATATTCGTTTGTTGGGCCCATATATTGTGATTTGCACGAGTATTGCTTATACTTATGTGACGTGTTTGACATGAAACATTATCGATATCGACCGTTGTTTTGGTTCTATTAATATTGTGTTATTATGTATAACTTTTTGGTAATATTGTGCTATACGGTACAACTATTTGATATGAATATGTTATAATTTTTGTGTTATATACAATTATATGTTAGAAAAAAATGGTGTCATCTTGCATATATTATATATATCATATAATTTAAAAAATAATAAAAATACTCATCATTTTATTTAAATTAACATTCTATTATTTATAATCATATAAATCTTATAAAACAGTAACAATCAATTATCACCATTAAAAACATAATAACTCATCATCTAAATATTTACACAGTAATATAATATCTCAAATTCTGTAAATTAATGATTTGACAAATATCTCTTACTTTTCTCTCACAATTCACAACAACCAAATCCCAATTCAAAAAAAAAAAAAAAAAAAAAAAAAAATTAAACTTTCAAAATTCACTAAGTATTATTTACAGAGTATTTATATTATCTCAAAATTTCATTGAAACATTTATTCAAATCAAGTTTCAAAAGTTTCTCCGGCCGAAAATTCTAAATTCTCAAACTACTTTTTGGGACCAAACCGACCTAGTCAAACTAGCTAGTGTTTGTATGGTGATGGTTTGGCTCAGTATGAGCTCACCTAAATCGGGTCAAACTCCATTTAATGAAGAGATCTTAACCCAACACAAAAAGTTAATTTAAACATAAATAAAAACATACACAACCCTACTGGAAACCTATAAATTACTAATTTGATATTTGCTATTTATTTTCACATATATAAAGTTATTGATTAGAAATATACCGCTTACTTTTATACTCAAAATCCCAACAATTGAACCTCAACTCAAATAATATATTCCCTCCGTACCTTATTTTTTATTTATTTATCCTTTTCCTTTTGGAATGGAGTTTTAAGTAAGAGTTGAAAAAGTGAAACTTTTAAGTAATTTTACATTTATTCCTGTAAAGTAGTTGGTGATAATTAGTGATGTCAACTCCCTACATTTTGTCAGAGGGTATTTTTGATAAAAATAAATAAATAAATAAATAATGTTTATATAGAAATGAGGACTTGTTTTGTTACATTCTCTAAAGAAAATAGGAGTACAAATTCAGGAACGAAGGGAATATCAAATTTTCAAAAACCGTTAACTATTATTTATAAATTTTGTACTATTTGAGTAATATATTGATACCATTATCCAAGTTGAACTTTAAAAGTATCGGTGAAAACTCCTAATCATTTTCTCCTCTGACTAAACCCAAACCATGCACTTTTCGGGCCTCAATTTTTACATTGTTTACAAGATCATATCGGCATCAATATACTGTGAGACTTATGACTAATTTTAAGATGTGGGTCGAAGTATAATAATGAATTAATTACAACCAAGTACTTTTTATAGCTAGCCCAATTAATATTACTCGAATTTGGCAATACCTATTCTTGCTATCAATTTAGTAATGAATTGTAATATATATAAAATGATTCAATTGAAATAAAAAGTTCAACTAATAAACTTTAGTAAAAGAAAATGTGAAAATAAGGTCAAATTTATCAAAACATTCTTAGCCGAATTAACTTTTGTTTTAAAAATAAAAATAAAAATTCATGACATTATATTCAACAGTACTAATTAATTATCTTGCTAGTATTACTATTATTTTGTCTTCAGTGCCTTCATCTTCATCCTTATCCAACAAATACAAATTCAGGAACGAAGGGAATATCAAATTTTCAAAAACCGTTAACTATTATTTATAAATTTTGTACTATTTGAGTAATATATTGATACCATTATCCAAGTTGAACTTTAAAAGTATCGGTGAAAACTCCTAATCATTTTCTCCTCGGACTAAACCCAAACCATGCACTTTTCGGGCCTCAATTTTTACATTGTTTACAAGATCATATCGGCATCAATATACTGTGAGACTTATGATTAATTTTAAGATGTGGGTCGAAGTATAATAATGAATTAATTACAACCAAGTACTTTTTATAGCTAGCCCAATTAATATTACTCGAATTTGGCAATACCTATTCTTGCTATCAATTTAGTAATGAATTGTAATATATATAAAATGATTCAATTGAAATAAAAAGTTTAACTAATAAACTTTAGTAAAAGAAAATGTGAAAATAAGGTCAAATTTATCAAAACATTCTTAGCAGAATTAACTTTTGTTTTAAAAAAAAAAAAAAATCATGACATTATATTCAACACCGTACTAGTTAATTATCTAGCTAGTACTATTATAATTTGCTTTGGCAATATATTTAATCTAACCAAGTTTAATTAATTAGAGTACTTTTCCCTTAATTAAAGACGTACGTGTATCCTCTCTAGTTTTCAAATATAGAGGTTTCTATGATCTTAATTAGTATGCGTGCGTGTATATATTTTCTTTATTAGGATATATATATATTAGACTAAAATTGACATTTGACATGTAAAATTAATGAGACCTAAGTATAGAACAAACCAACCCTACGTACCCCTACTTCAGTTCAACTTGGTAAGAAAAGAAGAAACATTGCAAAACAAGAACATGTACATGATCTATAAATAGACGTTTTTCCTTGACATTTGGACACAGCAAAACACATATCCAACACTTATCATATATATCACAACAAAAATTAATTAATAACCTCAATCAATCAAGAGTACTGTGAATATAATGGCTTACATTAATCGTGTCACACCTCTTTTTCTCGTTGCGCTAATTCTCTTTCAGCTTTCAAACCCGTTAGCCCAAGCCCAACTTCAAATTCGTGGTGTGAGTGTAACTGGTCGGATCTTTTGCTCTCCCAACGGAAACAGCCCCGGACAACCCCTTGCCGGAACAGTTGTTAACTTGAATTGCACTATTTTTAATGTTGCCACCGTAATAGGCCGTAACACGACCAACGCTAATGGATTCTTTAACATTACTGTCCCTGCTCTACCTGGAATTCTACTAGGTGTGCCCATCCCTCCATGTGTTGCTACTGTTCGGCTTCCGTTAAACTCCACAGTTTGTCCCGTACTTTCCGCAACAACAGGCGCTCTTGCATCCGCCCTTCGATCTACCGGCACAATAGTCACACAAGTATTGGGTTTTGTTGCAACAGAATTTGTCCGTGTGGATGTGTCGATTAATTAATTAGTTACATTTTAATTTCATCAAGCGTTACGTTGATGATATGATGATATCGTATCCTTCTCCGTTAAATTCAGTTTTTACTACTACTTCTATAAGCATGCATGCATGCTATATATTAATTATATATGAATAATCCATCCGAATTTTGTTCTTGTCGATTTAGGCATCAACATTATTTGTACCCTTTGTAAGTGTGTTGTCTCGTTCCCAATAAAGGAGAAGTTTTTATTCTAATTCAATACTACTATATATATATATATATACCTTTGTTTTTTTTTTTTTACTATATATAAATATCTATATATCGTGTGTGCTTTGCTCTTTTGCCTATTAATTACACCATCTTGTTCCGTTCAACTATTATATGTGCACAAAAATCCCATTCTTCGATCATGAAGAATGAGAAAAAAATGAGTTGCACATTCTCAAGTAGTGTAAATCGAGTTTAAATTTTGAATATAAGTTTTCGAATGCTAATGTAATGTTTTTATAAATTTCTGTTCGAGATAACTATCCTTGTTGTACCAAATTTTATATCAATTTTCACTTGTGGTACCATAAAAAATTCAGGCCGGCACGTTTGATGCCACAATTTAACAAATTCTTACTCACTTTTGGAATCGTCATTAAAAATCACCGTTAAAGTAGGTGACGTAGCAGTTAAGTCAAATTAATTATTGCAAAATTGATGTCATTACTTATAATGACTGACAATTTTACCAAATAAAATTAGAAATATTTAACTTTTTATTTTTCCTAAGACCTATATATAAATTTTGGGGCCCTCCGAACCGGGGGCCCTAGGCGCCGGCCCAAGTTGCCTAGCACTTGGGCCGGCACTGGTAGTATATAATACACGTGATATATGAAGAACTGCGTAAGAATAAGCATGACATTAACATACATGCATGCTGCAGGAAATGTAAACTTTGAAGTTTGTTTGTACTTCACTATTTGGGGCAAAGATGATATAGATGTAAATTTGTGCACTTCGATTCACTGAATAATAAATAAGAATGCTAAAGTACTTTTCCCTCCACATATTATACCCACACCTCTAAGATTAAGATTAAGTAACTTTATTGGGATAATTGCAAATTTGGTACCATATAATAGATCTCAAATTCTATAAAATTATTGATTTGACACACATTTCTTATTTTTTCTGTCACAATTCACAACAACCAAACTCCAATTCAAATAAAATATTGAACTTTCAAAATTCGCTAACTATTATTTACAGAGTATTTATATTATCTCGAAATTTCGTTGAAACATTTATTCAAATCAAGTTTCAAAAGTTTCGCCGAAAACTCTCAATTCTCAAACTACTTTTCGGTATTAACTTGGAATATTGATACTCATGAACAGAATGTATAAATTGTGTGTATATGAACAAGTTGGAGAGAATTGAAGGAAAAATAAAACTTGTATATTAATCTGGAAAATATTGTGTATCAAACTTACAACAAAAACACCCAAATATAGAAAAAGGAACAAAGGGCAAAAAGGTAAAAACACAGAAAAACAGAAACGTGATACGCCTATATTCAAACTAACTAACTGGCTAAATAAACAAAGTAAAATTTAACTCCCAATTGATTTGTGGGAATTTAGGTTTTTTCTTTCCACCTCATTCTCCTTCAATCTGTCTTCTCTCTAATTTTTCTTCTTTGTTTGAAACTTTCAGTGATTTATTAAAGCTTGAGTTAAGCTTCAATATTTGGGACCAAACCGACCCAGTCAAACTAGCTAGTTTTTGTATGGGGACGGTTTCGATTAGAATGAGCTCACCTAAAATCAAACTCCATCTAAAGAAGAGTCTGAAGAGATCTTAATCCAACCCAACAAGTTAATTTCAACATAAATCAAAACATACACAACCCTACTGGATACCTATAAAATTACTAATTTGATATTTGCTATTTATTTTCACATGTATAAAGTTATTGATTAGAAATATACCGCTTACTTTTATACTCCAAACCCTAACAATTAAATCGAGGGAAAAACACTTTTGGTCCCAAACTTTACCCCAAAAAACACTTTTGGTACCATAAAACGCAGAAAAACACATTTGGTACCACAATTTTCATGATTTTGACACATTTAGTCATTCCGTTAAATTTTGGACGGAAATTTCGCGCGTGACCGTAACGCGCCCGTTAAGTTCACGAGTTTTGCACGTGACAAATCGGTCAAAACACTTTTGGTCCCAAACTTTACCCCAGAAACACATTTGGTACTATGCTTTGCATAAAAACAGATTTGGTACCACAATTTACATACTCTTGACACATTTAGTGTCGCCGTTAAATTGATAAAAATCACATAAAATGAAAAGACAACAATTTCTCTAAAAGATTTGATAAAAATCTCAAAGTGTACTTAAATCTTTGAAAATATTCTTAACAAAAGTACATTGGATACCTGAATTGGTGCACTTTGACTTGCACTTGTATCCATGGATCAAAAACTCATTTTGAATGTATGTTTCGGAGAGCCAAATATTGAAAACTTTTCGAGACTATTCGGAAATATTTCAGAAACACTAAGGAAAATTTGTAAAAAAAATTACTAAATTTAGGAAAATAATTGAGTTTAAGGCAAATAAATAGTTTCGGAATTACATGTTTTCGTTTCGCCTGATTCAAAAATGGAAACTTTTCGATGTTTTCGATGGAAAAGATGGAACTTATGATTGGTGCTTGTATCAACATTGGAATACAAGTGCAAGTCAAAGGGCGCCAATTTAGGTATCCAAGGTACTTTTATTAAGAATATTTTTAATGATTTAAGTATATTTTGTGATTTTTATCAAAATTTTTAGAGAAACTGTTGTCTGTTCATTATATGTGATTTTTATCGATTTAATTAAGGACACTAAATGTGTCAAGAATATGTAAATTGTGGTACCAAATCTGTTTTTCTGCAAATCATGGTACCAAATGTGTTTTCTGGGGTAAAATTTGGGACCAAAAGTGTTTTGACCGAATTTCTCACGTGCAAAACTCGTGACCGATTTGAACTTGATGCGCTTGACCCGAGCGTGACGGTCACGCGCGAAATTTCCGTCCAAAATTTAACGGAATGACTAAATGTGTCAAAATCATGAAAATTGTGGTACCAAATGTGTTTTTCTGCGTTTTATGGTACCAAAAGTGTTTTTCCCTCCAATTAAATCTCAACTCAAATCATATATTTCCTCACTACCTTATTTTTTTTTTTCTTTTCCTTTTGGAGTTGAGTTTTAAGCTAGAGTTGAAAAAGTGAAACTTTTAAGTAATTTTACATTTATTCATGTAAAAGTAGTTGGTGATAATTAGTGATGTCAAATCCCTACTTTATGTTAGAGGGTATTTATGATAAAAAAAAATAATATTACATATATATATAGAAATGGAGACTTGTTTTGTTACATTCTCTAAAGAAAATAGGAGTAAAAATTCAAGAACGAAGGGAATATCAAATTTTCAAAAATCACTAAATATTATTTTTAAATATTTTACTATTTGAGTAATACATTGATACCATTATCTAAGTTGAACTTTAGAAGTTTCGGTGAAAACTCCTAATCATTTTCTCCTCGGACTAAACCCCAAACCATGCACTTTTCAGGCCTCAATTTTACTCCATCCACTCCATATTACCAATATTTTAAAAACCGGACCGGACATCGAACCGGTAACCTTACTGGTTAATGGTTAGATCGGTTTAACCGTTTTAACCACTGGTCCAACCGGTATGACGTCATTACAATATAATATTTTGATTTTAATTTTATAGAAATTTACATAGACACCCCATGGCTATTACCCTAATTAGAGGATATACACACTTATTTCAAATATTACAAAGACACCCCCCTCGACCAAAACTATATTACAAGGACAACCTCTGCTACCCCCTAAAAAATTACAATTGTCTATATTCCAAAATTAATTTGAGAATTTTGTTCCTCTCATCAAGAGGAGTTCATAGACACAAACCTTGTCAAATTTCATCGAGTAATTTGGGAGAGATGGCGACTGAGTTTGAAATTTCAGATATAGGGTTCTTCACGAACCAAACTTTAAACAACAATTTTTCTCAAATTACTTGATGAAATTTGATAAGGTTGGTGTTGTTTTTTTCCTCTCATCAAGACGAGTTCACAGACACCAACCTTGTCAAATTTTATCAAGTAATTTGAGAGAAATCGTTGTTCAAAATTTGATATTTAAGAACCCTGTATCAAAAATTTGAAACTCGGTCTCCATTTTTCGGCTGGTATTTATCAAAATTAAGTTGGGACTTTTTTGGCCTTTTTTCCTCACATCAAGACGAGTTCATATACACCAACCTTATCAAGTTTCATCATAATTTGAAAGAAATCGTTGTTCAAAGTTTGGTTCTAATGACTCATTCTATCAAACACATTTAATAATAAATTTTATCCTTCTCCATTATTATTATTATTATTATTATTATTATTATTATTATTATTACTACTACTACTACACAAAAAATCAATTTAAAATTAACATTAATTTAAAATCAAAAGTACATTAGGGAACATAGAAAATAAATAATTACATCAAATATTAAATTAATTCATATAAGAAAATTCATCATCTCCGCTATATTTGTCTATGTTTTAGTCGAACATGATATCATGGTTGTATCGTATTATTTTAAACTTTTAGAAAGAATTATTTTTGGGTGATAAATACAACCCCAAAATTAATAAAATAAATCAATATTAAAATAATAGTGTTAATTTAATGAAATGAAAGTTATATTTTTATAATTAAAAATAATTATCCACAAATAATATGCAAATTTTAGGAATTTTTTATTTTTAAATAAAGATAAAAAAAACCAAATAACACAAAACAAAATCACAAAAAAAAGTAATAGCATGGGAAGGAGGGGGCTTGGATGGGAGAAGCTCCCCCTCCCCCTCCCTTCAAGGTCCCTCCAGGGTCCTTCTAGTCCGTATACCCTCTCCCTCCCCCTAGTCATTAGAGATGAAATTTTTTTCCCCCTTCCCGCCATATACCCTCTAGGGCATCTCCCCACTAGTCATTAGAGATGCCCTTAAGCAGTGGGTCGAAGTATAATAATGAAGTAATTACAATCAAGTACTTTTGATAGCTAGCCCAATTAATATTACTCGAATTTGGCAATACCTATTCTCGCTATATATATGTTGGATACATGAACTGTCAATTTAGTATATATAAAATGATTCAATATCTAGAAATACAAAGTTCAACTAATAAACTTTAATTAAAAAAAAATGTGAAAATAAGGTCAAATTTATCAAAACATTCTTAGCAGAATTTACTTTTGTTTTAAAAATAAAATAAAATTCATGACATTATATTCAACAGTACTAATTAATTATCTAGCTAGTACTATTACGATTTTGTAAAGAGCTGACAGTGCAACATGCCACACATATAACAAATGAGGGGACGTAAGCAACAAATCGTCACCCGCCCCGAGGTAGACAAATCGTCACCCGCCCCTAGCAACCTCAAGCTTTCTTTAATTAGAAGATAGTACATACATAACTTTTCAAAATTAAAAACAAAAGTTTAAATGTTTAAGAATGAAGGTATTATTTAGTGTATTCGCTGCCACACGGTGCAACCAAACCGATATATATAATTTATGTATTCGTCGTACAACGCTTGCTACAATCCACAAATAATTGATTATGATAGAATTCAATTATAAAATAATAGTTTTTGCAAAAGTAACACTTTTTAGTAGCTTCTAAAATAAATTAATTTTTAGCTTTTGAAGAGATCCCAAAAGTAATTATGTTATTGGAGGTCAAACACCATTAAAATTATGATTGACTAAAAACAATTTTTATAATTGGATTCAAACACTTCAAATCTAGAAGTATTGTTAAAAGTTCCCACAGCCGGGTCAAACTCACCATAATTTTTAAAATGAATACCTAAATTATAATTTTCTAACGAAAGCATAAAAGTACAATTGGAGTATTTAGAAAAGAAGAGATTGTCTAGGGGAAAAATGATAGATATTAAAAGATAAAGAAATTTTAAGGGAAGTAGAGAAATTTTGAAGCTAATTTATGTTTTATATTACTATTTTTCAGAAGAGTATTACTATATTACAATGGAGTCACGTTTTCATGTTTCCCATACACATGTGATAATAATAATACCACAAAATAAAGTTATCAATGCCACGTATAACAAATGAGCATACGTACATACTATGTATAGAGCAACAAATATAATCGTCACCCCCTAGCTACCTCATTTTTTCTTAATTAGAAGATAGTAGATTCATAACTTTTCAAAATTAAAAATGATTTTTTCTTCTATAAATAGGGTTTATTTCCTTTCACTTGAACACCACAAAGCACTTAACCACAACAATAACATCAAACCTCTAAACCCCCGCCCGAATGGCTCTCAACAATAGCGCCACCTTCTTCCTCCTCGCCCTCCTCCTCACGTCATTGAACCCACTAACCCACGCCATCACCTCCAACTTGGTTGGCCTAACCGTTATCGGGCGACTATGCTGTACATCCACCGGAAACTGCATAGTTGGTCGAGGCGTTCCCGGTGTAACTGTTCTTGTTAACTGCTCTAATACAGCCGGCGGTGTCGTTACCGTCGGCCAAGGCACAACCAATGTTGACGGTGCCTTCACCGGTAGTTTTACTAATTTAACCGGAATTAATGCTCTGTTTCCATGCCGCGCAATCGTTCAACTACCACTACCCGCCACCACGTGCCCGGAGCTTTCAAACATATCGAGAGAATTGAGGGCGGTAATTGTACCTCTCACGACGCAGATTGTGAGTAATGTTGGACTTGTCACAAATGTGGTTCAGACTGCTACTATTGGAGTGTGGTTACGTAATAGCATTCTGTTCTAATGATTAATTGCTCTTTAATTAATTAAAGCAATTGGTGATATATATTACTATATAATAATTGTAATAGTATATATATATGAATAACTGCATAAGAATAAGCATGACATTAACATACATGCATGCTGCAGGATATGTAAACTTTGAAACTTTGTGCACTTCGATTCACTGAATCATGAATTAAAATGCTAAAGTACTTTTCCCTTCGTCGCAAATTATATATATCACACCTCTAAGATTAGGTAATCGCAAATTTGGTACCATACAATAGAGCATTTTGCAAGATTGATACCACTGGACACATAAATGCACATTTAATACCCATGTACAATTTAAACATTGGTTGCAATGATCATATCACTGTCTAATAATTAGACAAAATGGATGGAACTCGGCCACGCGATTGTTAACTCATTTTTTGGAGTAAAAATCATCACGTGATTGCGTGAAAACGTGATGAAAATGTTATAATTTTCCCTTCCAAAGATGAAATAATGCAAGAAAATTATACATTTATTGACAAGATATAAGGTTAGTTGTCGCTCTTTGCATGTATTTCGTGACATATATTGTTACAAAATGTTATCAAATTTCTCATGTATTGGGCTAAGGCACACAATAACTCACCTCAAAATATAGCTCAACTAAAATGTCTCACATAAATTGGATAACAAGATTAAGTTTATTTTATAAGTTCTTGGACGATCATCATCTCTTGAGCTAGCTTTTGAAGTTGAGTTATGCCAAATCATTTTAGTGGATTTAATTCAATCCATGTGAATAGGGGCGGATCCAGGATTACGGGCCAGTGGGGGCTAAGTATAGATCAAAATTTTGATAAGTTTTCCCTGAAAACAACAAAATATCTTTGTATTTGAGTTAATCAAAACGAGAATATAAAGTAGTTTCTACTTTAACATATTTTCTTTTCATTGACAATTTTTTCAAAGATTTCTCAAAAAATTTTAAAATATCTCGAAAAGTTTATAATATACAACTAACCGAAACATACGTTGAAAATGAAACTTTAATACATGGTGCTATAAGGTTCTACAATAAATTTAATAATCGAAGTAAAATTTCAGATGACACCAATTATATTGACAATTAATCTCACCGATTTTTAATTTTTTGAAATTTGTCCATATTAGCCAGGAGCGGAGCTAGACCAATATTTTTTTTGTAGAGGAGGGAGGGGGAGGGTGTTTATGTAGTAATGTATTAAATAAAACGTATAACAACCAATCGAATTCTTTTGATTATTATTAAGAAATAAATAAAATTTAAAAAAATATTAAGAAATAACAAAAATCAAAGAACAATTATTTAGAAAGAAAAATAAGTTAAGGGAACAATTGTTGAGAAAGAAAAAGAAATTAAAAGAACAATTGTTGAGAAAATAAAATAAATTAAAAGAATAATTGTTAAGAAAAAAAAATAGACTATAAAAAAATAACAAAGGAAATGGCAATCCTGAGATTTGAAGTTTTGAACTCAAGGCAGTGTTGATAATCACGCATTACGGTATTAATGAGCAAATGCAATTTTTAAGTAACAAATACTAAAATAAATTCAAACAATCCTTATTAGGAAACAAAAAAACTATAAAATGAGCAAAGTTGGGATCGAAATCCAGACACCGTATAAAATTTTGAAGGCTCTATCCAGTGAGCCAATAAAGTCACTTTTTTAAAGAATACTAATACTAAGTATGTATTATAAATCTGAGTGGGGGCTATAGACCAAACTAGCCCCTATGTAGGTCCGCCCTTGCATGTGAAGAAATTTAATATGGTATCACAACACCAGGTTAAAGTGGGACACCTACTTCCATAATGGGCTACTCCTTGTTCACATGATGAGATTATTCTACTCTTATTCCAGTCAACAAATACATAGACTGCCAATATTCGTTTGTTGGGCCCATATATTGTGATTTGCACGAGTATTGCTTATACTTATGTGACGTGTTTGACATGAAACATTATCGATATCGACCGTTGTTTTGGTTCTATTAATATTGTGTTATTATGTATAACTTTTTGGTAATATTGTGCTATACGGTACAACTATTTGATATGAATATGTTATAATTTTTTGTGTTATATACAATTATATGTTAGAAAAAAATGGTGTCATCTTGCATATATTATATATATCATATAATTTAAAAAATAATAAAAATACTCATCATTTTATTTAAATTAACATTCTATTATTTATAATCATATAAATCTTATAAAACAGTTACAATCAATTATCACCATTAAAAACATAATAACTCATCATCTAAATATTTACACGGTAATATCATATCTCAAATTCTGTAAATTAATGATTTGACAAATATCTCTTACTTTTCTCTCACAATTCACAACAACCAAATCCCAATTCAAAAAAAAAAAAATATATTAAACTTTCAAAATTCACTAAGTATTATTTACAGAGTATTTATATTATCTCAAAATTTCATTGAAACATTTATTCAAATCAAGTTTCAAAAGTTTCTCCGGCCGAAAATTCTAAATTCTCAAACTACTTTTTGGGCCCAAACCGACCTAGTCAAACTAGCTAGTGTTTGTATGGGGATGATTTGGCTCAGTATGAGCTCACCTAAATCGGGTCAAACTCCATTTAATGAAGAGATCTTAACCCAACCCAAAAAGTTAATTTAAACATAAATCAAAACATACACAACCCTACTGGAAACCTATAAATTACTAATTTGATATTTGCTATTTATTTTCACATATATAAAGTTATTGATTAGAAATATACCGCTTACTTTTATACTCAAAATCCCAACAATTGAACCTCAACTTAAATAATATATTCCCTCCGTACCTTATTTTTTATTTATTTATCCTTTTCCTTTTGGAATGGAGTTTTAAGTAAGAGTTGAAAAAGTGAAACTTTTAAGTAATTTTACATTTATTCCTGTAAGGTAGTTTGTGATAATTAGTGATGTCAACTCCCTACATTATGTCAGAGGGTATTTTTGATAAAAATAAATAAATAAATAAATAATGTTTATATAGAAATGAGGACTTGTTTTGTTACATTCTCTAAAGAAAATAGGAGTACAAATTCAGGAACGAAGGGAATATCAAATTTTCAAAAACCGTTAACTATTATTTATAAATTTTGTACTATTTGAGTAATATATTGATACCATTATCCAAGTTGAACTTTAAAAGTATCGGTGAAAACTCCTAATCATTTTCTCCTCGGACTAAACCCAAACCATGCACTTTTCGGGCCTCAATTTTTACATTGTTTACAAGATCATATCGGCATCAATATACTGTGAGACTTATGACTAATTTTAAGATGTGGGTCGAAGTATAATAATGAATTAATTACAACCAAGTACTTTTTATAGCTAGCCCAATTAATATTACTCGAATTTGGCAATACCTATTCTTGCTATCAATTTAGTAATGAATTGTAATATATATAAAATGATTCAATTGAAATAAAAAGTTTAACTAATAAACTTTAGTAAAAGAAAATGTGAAAATAAGGTCAAATTTATCAAAACATTCTTAGCAGAATTAACTTTTGTTTTAAAAAAAAAAAAAAATCATGACATTATATTCAACACCGTACTAGTTAATTATCTAGCTAGTACTATTATAATTTGCTTTGGCAATATATTTAATCTAACCAAGTTTAATTAATTAGAGTACTTTTCCCTTAATTAAAGACGTACGTGTATCCTCTCTAGTTTTCAAATATAGAGGTTTCTATGATCTTAATTAGTATGCGTGCGTGTATATATTTTCTTTATTAGGATATATATATATTAGACTAAAATTGACATTTGACATGTAAAATTAATGAGACCTAAGTATAGAACAAACCAACCCTACGTACCCCTACTTCAGTTCAACTTGGTAAGAAAAGAAGAAACATTGCAAAACAAGAACATGTACATGATCTATAAATAGACGTTTTTCCTTGACATTTGGACACAGCAAAACACATATCCAACACTTATCATATATATCACAACAAAAATTAATTAATAACCTCAATCAATCAAGAGTACTGTGAATATAATGGCTTACATTAATCGTGTCACACCTCTTTTTCTCGTTGCGCTAATTCTCTTTCAGCTTTCAAACCCGTTAGCCCAAGCCCAACTTCAAATTCGTGGTGTGAGTGTAACTGGTCGGATCTTTTGCTCTCCCAACGGAAACAGCCCCGGACAACCCCTTGCCGGAACAGTTGTTAACTTGAATTGCACTATTTTTAATGTTGCCACCGTAATAGGCCGTAACACGACCAACGCTAATGGATTCTTTAACATTACTGTCCCTGCTCTACCTGGAATTCTACTAGGTGTGCCCATCCCTCCATGTGTTGCTACTGTTCGGCTTCCGTTAAACTCCACAGTTTGTCCCGTACTTTCCGCAACAACAGGCGCTCTTGCATCCGCCCTTCGATCTACCGGCACAATAGTCACACAAGTATTGGGTTTGGTTCAGGGTTTTGTTGCAACAGAATTTGTCCGTGTGGATGTGTCGATTAATTAATTAGTTACATTTTAATTTCATCAAGCGTTACGTTGATGATATGATCATATCGTATCCTTCTCCGTTAAATTCAGTTTTTACTACTACTTCAGTACTTCTATATGCATGCTATATATTAATTAATTATGAATAATCCATCCGAATTTTGTTCTTGTCGATTTCGGCATCAACATTATTTGTACCCTTTGTAAGTGTGTTGTCTCGTTCCCAATAAAGGAGAAGGTTTTATTCTAATTCAGCACTGATCTTTCTTTACCTTTTTTTTTTTTCTATATATATATATATTGTGTGCGTTGTGCTCTTTTGCCTATTAATTAAACCATCTCGTTCCGTTCAAATATTATATGTGCACAAAAAAACGAGGGAATTGTACTTTTCATATTAAATATTTACCTACTTTATACATTTCATACCACATCTTTTAGAATGACACATTTATTACCAAAATCAATCGACCTTTTTCAATTTTCGTACCACCGTTAAATTTTGGATGGAATCGTTAAAAAAAAAAAAAATCGGGCAGGGAGGAAATTTTTGGGCAGGAGTTATGAATTTCACTTTTCATACCAAACATTTACCTACTTTATACATTGCATACCACACCTTTCAGAATAACACATTTCATACCAAAATCAATCAACATTTTTCAATTTTCATACCGACGTTAACTCACAAAAAAAAAAAAAACCTCGCGGGCAAGGGATTAATTGAATAGGGCAGAAAATTGGGGGGGGGGGGGGGGGGGGGGGGAATCAATTTCCTTTCATTATCCGTTTTTTGCAAATTGGAGGAAAAATCAATTGGTTAAAATTGCAAATATCCCCCTGAATGGAAAATGCATAATAACATTGCAAGTACCCTTGTATTATTGCAAATACCCCCTATATAATTGCAAATACTGCCTGTAAATTTGCAAATACTCCCTGTACAATTGCAAATACCCCCCTGTAAATTTGCAAATACCCCCCCTGTAGCAGCTTCGCGGTGGCCGCCCAGCCGAGGATTTTGTTTTTTTTATTGATTACTTATTATTTAATTAAAAATAGATCCAGTAATAAAATCCTAATCTGAGGGGTTTTTTTTTTGTCACAACAAATACGTGGGGTGTATTTTTGTAAGTAGGCCTTTTCTCATGGAGTTATTCGTAATTTACCTTTTCGAAAATAATCTTATCAATTAAAAAAACGTAATTTATTTCGGTTTCTTCAAATTGATAAGACCATATGTGGTAGTATTGTTTCAATTCAAAATGTTCTTATCAATCATAAATTAATTAAATTCATAATTGCCCGTAAATTTATACAGAAAAATTTGGCAGAAAAAGTTCAAATTTACGATTTATTATGGTTTCCCCAAACTGAGTAGACCGATTTTGGTCAAAATTGTAACATTTTAGGGGCAAGGAATTAATTATAAGAAAGTGACAAACACGAAGGTTTTTTTTTTTTGTGAATGAATTATACTTAAAAATTTGGCAAAAAAATTACAAAATTATGATTGAGTATATTTTCATAGATAGAGAAGTCCATATTTTATTATATTTTGTACCCTTTCGAAAAAGAAGCAGGAATGTTATCGATCATATGATTTATTACGCTTTCCTCAAATTGAGAAGACCCAATGTGGTACTACTTTTTCAATTCAAAATCATCATATTCATTAATTGATATAATTTATAATTGCCCATAAATTTAAAAATTATTTCAATTTTTTACATATTTATTAGTACTAATAACACCCAAGGGTAAAATTGAAACATTTTAGGGGGCAAGGGGTTAATTGTAAAAAAGTGACGAACCTGAGATACTTACCATTTCGAAAAAGAAACGGGAATTTCATCTATCATATGATTTTTTACAGTTTCTACAAATTAAGAATAGCATATGTGGTAGTACAGTGGCTGCGAGTTTTTTTTTTTTTTTTTTGGTGAGTTAACATCGGTATGAAAATTGAAAAAGGTTGATTGATTTTGGTATGAAATGTGTCATTCTGAAAGGTGTGGTATGCAATGTATAAAGTAGGTAAATGTTTGGTATGAAAAGTTAAATTCCCTCAACCCATTCGTCAATCATGAAGAATGAGAAAAACATGAGTTGCACATTCTCAAGTAGTGTAAATCAATTTAAATTCGAATATAAGTTTTAGAATGCTAATGTAATGTTTTTATAATTTCTGTTCGAGATAACTACACTTCTGGTGTCAAATTTTATATCGATTTTCACATGTGGTACCATAAAAATTCTGGCCGACAGATTTAATGCCACAATTTAACAAATTCTCACTCACTTTTGAAACCGTCACTAAAAATCAACGTTAAGAAGGTGACATAGCAGTTAAGTCAAATTGAATTATTGCAAAATTGATGTCATTACTTATAATGACTGACAATTCTACCAAATAACATTATAGCCCTGCAAAATAACCTCACATCTTTAAAATTACTGACGGTTTCAATCCACGTTGTTGCACAATTTTAAAATTAGCTCAAATAAAATCACGTGTGGACCACTTTGGAGATTTTATTTATCATATTTAAGTAGCTATTTAACTAATCAATTTGAATTTATAAACAATATTAACAAATAAATTGAATAATACTTTAACATAATCTTGACAAAACCTTAAATTCGTTGGAACTTGTTATCCAACTTACTATATAAAAATGTCTAAATATGATAACGTAGATTTGAAAAGTCCTCTATCCATTATCTGTACTTTCGAAATATAGAACTCAAAAATGAAATAATGGACTCTCTGCACTAGGATATATATTAGGAAATATAGAACCCAAATATTGTGAAAGTAAATATTATTCTTGCCAGATAAATCTTTTTCAATTTCTTAATTTGCTTCTTATATTCAAATGTCATAAAAGCTATATTTTTCAATTTTTATAAAAACACTATCTTCTTTCTCTTATTAATACATTGTTAATTTCTTTTTCTTTTTTATAGCATATTTTAACAAGGAAATAAACTAATTCTTTTAATAATATTTGAAATATACATCATCACAAAGCTACCGAACAACATATAAATATTCTTTCAGTACATTTGAAAAAATCAGACGAAACAAAGACACTTCATAAACTGAAAATATTTCATCTGATTATCTTTTTTCTTTTCAATTACCGGAATTATATGTCTGACACTTTAAGATATTGTTAAATGTTGTGTTGATAGTGCTACTACTTTTCTGTGTAAAAATTAGATAATATTTTTTAGTAGTAGACATGATTTCAAAATTTATACATGGATTCAATAATCACTACTAAAAATATGATGAAAGTCCATAAAATATTAAGTGGACTAAGCTATTTCAATATTTCTCTAATGATTTTATTCCAAAAATATATCATATGTTGAAAATAATTTTTTTTAACTGCGCAAAAACTTATAAGATTAATATGTCACAATGCCAATAATAAGAGTAATAATTCTAAAAAAATAATAAAAATAATGAACTAAGCTCAAACTTTTTCTTAATGAACGAACTTTAGTCGAATTTTGATTCACTAAATTCCACCCCTAATCGTGTGAAATTGATAGCGCATTTTCAAATAACATATGTCTGCTCTTATTTTTTCAAAGATTTGACTACATATAAGTGAAAAGAAAAAGTAAAGTTATGTTGGAGTTCTATTATATTATTTAAAATTAATTTCATATTTACATTAATGGGAGTTTTACATAATCCATATTTATAAATATTAGATTATTTTCATATTTAAAAATTCATAAGAAAAAGGGAAAGAATTTAATAATATAGAAGTATTAATAAGAGAGAGAATGTTGAACTACCAATTAAATAGTAGGTATGGAAATTGAGAAAGGTTTTATGTCCTTTGATTACAAGGGGCAAACAAGAAAATCACAAAAAATTGCTATATAGCAACAATCTTTGTTTTTGTAATATCGTTAGCCATATATAGGGGTATACGCGGTGCGGTTTAATGCGATTTAACATTAGCCCAAACCCCCCTCCCCTCAACATTTGTGGTCTTTTAATACTCTTACCCAAATCCAACCCAACAAGTATTGAGATTATACTTTGCGGTCCATTCAGGTTGGGGTAGTATGGGACGGATTTCGCGGTACTTTAATGAAGATATTTGATAAATCATATTGACAAATTAATTATCTCCGTGTATTTCGTTGTTATATTTTCATATACGAATATATTTCATAATTAATATAAAAATTAAGATAATCAAGTATAAACTAGCAAAATATAATGAAGATAACCTATGAATAAAGTTAATAGAATCATACAAATATATAATGAAGATGATCAAAGATCAACTAATAAAATTAATATATTTGGTTTTATTGTATTTTTCTATTGCATAATTTTATTTTCATTTTTTATTTATTTATTGGCTGTTAGTGTTTGACACTTCATGTTGTAATAATTGTGTAGGACAATAGGGTTTTTAGTGGATATATTAACTTTGGAAGTGAGAAATAAATTAAAAGTAATAATTGTGTAGGACAATAGGGTTTTTAGTGGATATATTAACTTTGGAAGTGAGAAATAAATTAAAAGTATATTTACGTAAACTTATCAAATAGTAATAGATAAGTTTTCACAATGAATATATATATGAATATATATATATATATATATATATATATATATATATATATATATATATATATATATATATATATATATATAATATATATTGCGGTTGGTTTTATGCAATTTTTAAAAGTAGGAAATCAAACTCGGTTGCAACTTCCAGTGTTTTTGTCAAAAAATCTAAGATCAACCCATTCAATCTTCAACCAGCAAACCACAATCGATTTGAATTGGGTCGATCGATTGAGACGATTTCGTTGAACACCCCTAGCCATATATTAGAGTTCAAGTATCTCCTAAAAAAGTGGGCAACCCAATGTACAACTTGATAGGTACAATTAATGAGAACTACATATAAATCAACCCCATCCTGGTCTCAAATTAACTTTAATTTCTAAGGAAATTTAGTGCATTTATAATGACTATGGGGAGATGCCCTAGAGGGATATGTGGGACTAAGGGGGGGAAAACCATCTCTAATGACGAGGGTAGGGGGAGAGGGAGCTTCATTTGTCCAAAATTCTCTCCCTCACATGCTATTTTTTTTCTTTTTTTATCTAGTTCTTTTTTTTAGCTTTTATTTTTTTTTTAAAAATCCTAAAATTTGTATATTATTGGGAGATAATTATTTTTAATTATAAAAATATAACTTTCATTTCATTTAATTAACACTATTATTTTAATATTGATTTGTTTTAACAATTTTGGGGTTGTATTTATCACCCAAAAATAATTATTTCTAAAAAATTTAAAATAATGCGATACAATCATGAAAATCTTAAATTAATAAGATATCAATGGCATCAACAATGGTGGCAACGAATATGTCGGAGATGACGAATTTTCTTATATGGATTAATTTAATATTTAATGTAATTTTTTATTTTATGTTCTCTAATGTTCTTTTGATTTTAAAATAATGTTAATTTTAAATTTATTCTTGGTGTAATAATAATAATAATAATAATAATAATAATACAGTGAGTGAGAGTGGAGAAATAAATTTTGTAATTGAATTAGTCATTAGAGATGACTAAAAAATTAGAGGAGGGGGAGAGGGACTAGAGAGTATTCCTCCTCGGAGTCATGACAGACGCCCTTAGTGTTGAATACAAAAATATAGAGAAATATTCCTTCCGTTTTTCTTATTTATCGTTTTGGAGGATTGCACAGAAATTTAAAAATATCATAAATAGTCACTTTTTAAAGAAAAAACTCAAAAACACCAATTTAACCAGAGAATCAAAACATGAATTAGCTTTAATTACAACTTGAACTTCTAAATTGACAAATAAAACTAAACAATTTTTTTTTGCCAAAGCGACAAATAAAAAAAGGCGGAGAGAGTATATATTAGAGGAAAAACACTTTTCATACCAAACTTTTATCAACTCGACACTTTTCATACCAAAATTTAAAAACTTTGGGCACTTATGTGTTTTTTGTTACAAAATGGAAGGAATAACGCACGTGGTGCAACACGCACACATGTGCCCGTCAACTTCCGAAACGAGGAAAATATGCTTTTCATACCAAACATTTATCAACTCGACACTTTTCATACCAAACTTTTTCAAATAATATATTTCAGACCACAATTTGGAACTTTGGACACTTTTGTATTTTTCGTTAAAAATTGGATGGAATAACGCGCGTGTGCATAGCAAGCTGGTTAACTTCATAAACAGAGTTCGAAAATCCTACGGCTATCTGAGTGCTTCAAATGCAGGAATGCATGATCGATGCAGTGAGTTTTGTTAACTTGACGGTCTAATTAATTGTTTTTCATCAAATTAAATTAACTAGCTTGTTGTTGTTGATGATTAATCTTCTCCAATTCAATCTTTAGTACTTAATTATATATGGACTTAGTATTATGAAATAATTAAAACGATCGACAAGCATGTAACTTATTTATAATTTCAAATAATGGAGAAGGAATTATATATTTTATAGCTAGCTAGTGTGTTTTGTTAGACATTATTAGATATGCTATGATAACATGAAAACATACATATCTCAGGACCTATTCGCAGATGATTAAGTAAGACACGTTTATGCTATAAAGAGACGTATACCTGAATCCATTGGTAGAGTAGCGGAAGAATCACAAAGATGGATTCTAGGGGGTTGTGGTCTTCTAAGCCTTATTCACTAATGCCTTATGCTTTCTCTAGATGGGGAAGATGAAAGTGCAAAAGTATGAATTGGCTTAGGGACCATAACCCTATATATAGGAGAGGATTAACCCTAATCCTAGTAGGGCTCTAAATGTCAGCCCATCAAGAACAGTTAGAGTCCAATTAGGTATCTACACATATAAAGAGTCCATACTTTAATTAATTGATATTCTTAAGTGCCACATAATTATTATTATTAGATCACAATTAATTATGGCACATAAATGAAATAGCCTATCATATACAATTATATAACATGTAAGTCCATATTATTAGACTGATAAGAATAATAATTCCAACAATCTCCCACTTGGACTACCATGTTTTCTTCAGATTGTATAAGCCTAAGTGTGCACAAAATTTGCTATTTCAACTACGAAATATCCCAAACAATCTCGTTCATCGATTATGCTAATATAGGATCAAAGCGGCATTCGTCGCATGAATTCATGACTAAACCTTCAATGGTCACGATACCAACATAATCAACAACATAGATCAAGTATGGATGTGTAGCATGGAAATTACATCTTATGTGATCTATATCATGTCAATTTCCAACTGGTCCAACTTGATGACTCCGAGAGTCTAACTTTCCATACAAATATTTAACCATAGTAGAAAGTCACATAACTTAACTTTATTTCAGAGTATTCATATAAAATAAATGAATTTTCATTTATATCATCAAAACCAAAGTCTGTACAGAATAAAAAACCATAAAACATGTCTATAAATCATAAAACTAACGACAAACTCCCACTAATCTAATACATAATCAGTCCTAATTACACCCATGTGAGCAACATGCTCATGAAACACCTTAGGCGGTATGCCTTTGGTGAGTGGGTCTGCAATGTTGGAGTTCGAACTTATGTGATCTATAGACACTTGAAGACTCTGAACTCGTTCTTTCACAACAAGATACTTAATGTCAATGTGTTTAGACTTTGACGAGCTCATGTTGTTCTTTGAGTATAACTCAGCGGCTCTATTGTCACAATAAATCCTCAGTGGTCTTTCAATTCCGTCAACCACTTGCAATCCAATGACAAAATTTCTCAACCAAATGGCTTGGTTGGATGCTTCCATAGTAGAAGAAGCCACCAGTGTCTGTTTGACACTCTTCCAAGATATAGCTCCTCCAGCCATCATAAAGACGTATCCAGATGTGGATCTCTTGCTATCAATGCATCCAGCAAAGTCCGAGTCGGAGTACCCTATGATCTCCAATCGATTCGATCTCCGATAGACGAGCTTGTGTTCTTTTGTTCTTTGCAAGTATCTTAGGACCCGTTTGACCCCTTTCCAATGGTCCATCCCCAGGTTGCTTAAATACCTACCTAACATTCCAACTATGTACGCAATGTCCGGACGCGTACACACCTGCGCATACATAAGACTCCCAACAGCAGATGCATATGGGATCGTCTCCATTTCCTTTTTCTCAAGGTCTAATTTTGGACATTGGAGCAAACTGAATTTATCGCCTTTAGCGACAGGTGTATCTCCTGGTGCGCATTTATGCATGCCGAAACGACAAAGCACCTTATCGATGTAGGCTTTCTGGGATAAACTAAGCATACCTTTAGATCTATCACGATCTATCTGTATGCCCAGAACAAAAGATGCTTCACCAAGATCTTTCATCTCAAATTTACTCGAAAGAAATTTCTTAGTATCATGCAAAAGCCTTACATCACTGCTTGCTAGTAGAATGTCATCTACGTACAACACCAGGATGATAAACTTGCTCCCACTGATCTTGAGATATATGCACTGATCAATGGTGTTTTCCTTGAAACCGTAAGAGGTAATCACCTGATCAAATTTCCGGTACCACTGGCGGGACGCCTGCTTCAAGCCATAAATGGACTTGTTAAGTTTACATACAAGGTTCTTTGAGTCTTTCGACCCAAAGTTCTCTGGTTGCACCATGTAGATTGTTTCTTCAATGTCACCATTGAGAAACGCTGTTTTAACGTCCATTTGATGTAGCTCTAAATCATAATGAGCCACTAATGCCATGACAATCCTAATTGAGACTGGTGAGAATGTCTCTTTGAAGTCAATTCCTTCCTTTTGAGTAAAACCTTTGGCAACGAGGCGCGCCTTATATCTTTCGATATTACCTTTAGAGTCACGTTTGGTTTTATAAATCCATTTACAACCAATTGGTCTCTTTCCTAATGGTAATTCGACAAGATCCCAAACACCATTGTCATCCATGGATTTTAACCCATCTTTCATGGCTTTGATCCATTTATCAGAGTTCGGAGATGATTCAACTTCACTAAATGAAGTTGGATCAGTTTCCAACCCCAAGTCGAATTCATGCTCATTGAGATAGACATAATCAGTTGATGTTGTCTTTCTCCTTTCTCTTGAGGATCTCCTTATTGGCTGCTCAAGTTGAGGTTGCTGTTGGAGACTAGGAATTTCCCTCGGAATCACCTCTGGAATTAGGGGTGGTTCCCAACTTGTATGGGATTTGGTTCCTGAACAGAAACAGTGGGAGCGGGTGGAGTAATGATGGTGTTTGGTATAAAATCCTGATTTACAGATTGAACAGTGATAGAAATGGTTACCGTATCATTGTCAACTGTAATTGTAGCAGGAATGTTTACACACTCCTCCTCAAACACTATATCATTTCTACTAGTGCTCCCACTATAGTAAGCATCCTCGATGAATTTGGCGTTCCCTGTTTCGAAAAAGGATCTCTTTGAGGGGTCATAAAACTTGTAACCCCTCGATCTTTCTGAGTATCCTACAAAGTAGCAGCTAGTAGTCTTAAAGTCCAATTTCTTTTCGTTAGGCCTATAAGGTTTAGCCTCAGCTGGACAACCCCAGACATGCAGATGCCTAAGACTAGGCTTCCTGCCTGTCCACATCTCGTACGGAGTTTTAGCTACTGCTTTGCTTGGTACTCGATTTAGTATGTAAACTGCAGTTTTAAGAGCCTCGCCCCAAAGTGACCTTGGTAGAGAAGAATGGTTAATCATACTTCTCACCATGTCCATAAGTGTGCGGTTTCGCCTCTCAGCTACACCATTTTGACCTGGAGTCCCTGGCATGGTGTATTGAGGTACAATACCGCATTCTTGTAAGTATCTGGCAAAAGGCCCGGAACGTTGTTCCCCAGATCCGTCGTATCTACCGTAGTATTCCCCTCCACGATCAGATTTGACAGCTTTAATTTTCTTACCCAGTTGATTTTCAACTTCGGTTTTGAAAATTTGGAACATGTCCAATGATTGAGACTTCTCATGGATTAAGTAAAGGTGGCCATATCGAGAGTAGTCATCTATAAAGCTGATAAAATACGATTGTCCATTCCAAGAAGCCTTAGAGAATGGACCACAAATGTCAGTATGTATCAACTCTAAAGGTTCACTACTTCTATATGCACATTTATTTCGTTTGTTTGTTTGTTTTCCCTTAATGCATTCTATACAGATTTTTAGGTCCGTTAAGTCAAGGGAATCGAGAATTCCATCAGACACAAGTCTTTGAATTCTCTGTTGAGATATGTGTCCTAATCGCTTGTGCCACAATAATGATGAATTCTCATTAGTTAATTTTCTTTTAGCACCTAAGTTACTTGAATGCAAGTTTTCATGATTGGTTGTCAAGGTGTTCAATTTGTATAATTTATCTATTAAAGTTCCAGTACCAATAATTTTTGAATTTAAAGAAACAGTAAATAATCCATTTCCAAATGAACAAGAATAACCAAATTTGTCCAAACATGAAACAGAAATCAAATTCCGTCGAAAAGACGGTACAATAAAAGTTTCCTCTAAATCCAAAAACAAACTAGAACTTAAATAAATCCTAACGACACCTATAGCTTCCACAGCAGCCTTGTTCCCGTTGCCTACATAGATGTATCTTTCATCATCATTTGGCGCTCGGTAGTGGAGGCAATCCTGCAATGTGACACATATGTGAGTAGTAGCTCCCGTATCTATCCACCAAGTGTCACTAGGCACCATAGCCAAATTAACTTCAGAACAAACGAAGTTGAGAAGTTTACCTTTCTTTACACGCCAAGCAGCATATCCTGGACATGATTTCTTAATGTGTCCAGCCTTTTTGCAAAAGTGACAAGTAATAGCCGAATCTTGTCCCTTTTGGTTCTTAGGCTGCGAAGCTTCAGGAGGAGTTGCAGTTTCCTTACCCTTGTCCCTTTTTCGTTTCTTGGCAGCATTCTTAGAGTTAAATGCCAAGTGAGCACTGTCGGTCCTCTCTTGTTTTAGTCTCTCTTCTTCTTGCACACATTGAGCTATAAGCTCATTCAAAGTCCATTTCTCTTTTTGAGTGTTGTAGGAGATCTTAAAGGGACTAAAGTGTGCCGGAAGTGAGATTAAGACTAGGTGCACCAGTATGTCGTCAGAGACGGCCAGCTTAAAGGCCCTCAGCCTTGTCACAAGATTGGACATTGCCATGATGTACTCCCTAATGTTTCCTTCGCCCTTATAGCGCATGGAAACGAGCTTGGTCAGAATAGTGCTCGTTTCAACCTTTTCACTTGCCGTGAATCGGTCCGCTAGTTGCTTCAGAAACTCTTTTGCATTCTTATTCTCAGATATGCCGCCCCTTATGGTTTTCGGAATGGAATGTTGCATCATCATCAGACTCATGCGGTTTGATCGCTCCCACTTTTCATGAGCCACCCTTTCAGCATCAGTGCTTTCAGGGGTTAGATCGGTGGGAGGCTCAATTCTTAATGCATGGTCCAAATCCATACAACCGAGCACTATCATGATGTGCTCTTTCCATTTCTTGAAGTTTGTGCCGTTAAGCACAGGGATGTTGTTCAAGTTAGCAGATATTGAAGATGCTGAATCATAAACAATAAAACACAGCTTAAATTAATTATTTTAATAAAACTGTATGAATTAAAGCAAATATATTAACACATACACAAGTTGGTGGGCCCATCTTAAGATACCTAGTACGTCGTTTATTATCTAGTCTTTGGACAAAAATAATAATCCGCAAGTGGTACTCTTTTACATAGACTTAAATATTGATACTAGTATCGGCATAATGGTGTGCCTT
Source organism: Penstemon barbatus (assembly GCA_003313485.2). NCBI lineage: Eukaryota > Viridiplantae > Streptophyta > Magnoliopsida > Lamiales > Plantaginaceae > Penstemon > Penstemon barbatus. The sequence continues at coordinate 16,850,255 of CM064883.1, read as the reverse complement.
CCTTTGGGCCGACACAACAAAAGCATGATAATCCAAATGTAACACATATTCAAGACTACACATTGTCCTGTTAAAACAACCTTCCTTTGGGCCGATTGTTTCACATGGACAACTATGCTAAATTAATTAAAATTAATCAATCTTACCCAACAGAGGTTACTTTGGCAACGTGTTGGTTCGATCGAAATATTTTCGATTAATTAGCATACCTCAGGGGTAAAAGCCAAACATTATCCGGTCAAAATAACCTTCCTTTGGGCCGATTATTTCACATGGATAACTATGTCCCCTTATTCAAAATTGATCAATTTTACCCAATAGAGGTTACTTTGGCAACATATCGGTTCAATCGAATCAATTGTAAATAATGGACATATCAAGTATTGCAAAAAAAAATTTTTTTTTTTTTGTTTAATTACCAAAATGCCCCACCCCCGGAATTAAATAGTGGGCGAATCAGCCCAATAAAAAAAAATACAGTGCATCGTACATATGAAACGGCCGAGAGATTAAACCTAGGCCCAATAAGCACTTACATAATGGAAATAAAAAAAATGCAACGTACATCTTTATACATGAATCAAATAACATCTTTCTCATATTTTTAATTAATTGATGTCATGTAATCACACAAACCGCTTCAGTAAATACATATCAGTACAAAACATGAAACGAAATTAATGATTTGATTCAAAACATTCAAGTACAGAGAAATATACATAGTATGGTTGAATCTAATTACATAATCCTTATATGTTTTTTAATTAAATAATGGAGGGAAAGAAGAAAAATAATTTCCTGAATCCATAAAACCAATATGCGTGCGGCAAAAGAAAGTAACAACATAATCAAATCATTGTACACCCAAAGAATAATGGGATTTCGAAAATATGAATCTGATTATTTTCTGAATCCGAATTCAAAGTATAATTATGCCACTAATTTAACATAAATACATAATCATGCTTACAATTTTATACAAAGCATATATACACGAAAGTTTATGCATGAATAAACAAAACTGAATCTAGATCTAGAATAGTCATATAATTAGAAGACCTAATCTCATAAAAACATATAAACGAATCTGGACTTTAATCTTCTAACGAAAGGTGGCTCTGATACCACTTGTTAGACATTATTAGATATGCTATGATAACATGAAAACATACATATCTCAGGACCTATTCGCAGATGATTAAGTAAGACACGTTTATGCTATAAAGAGACGTATACCTGAATCCATTGGTAGCGGAAGAATCACAAAGATGGATTCTAGGGGGTTGTGGTCTTCTAAGCCTTATTCACTAATGCCTTATGCTTTCTCTAGATGGGGAAGATGAAAGTGTAAAAGTATGAATTGGCTTAGGGACCATAACCCTATATATAGGAGAGGATTAACCCTAATCCTAGTAGGGCTCTAAATGTCAGCCCATCAAGAACAGTTAGAGTCCAATTAGGTATCTACACATATAAAGAGTCCATACTTTAATTAATTGATATTCTTAAGTGCCACATAATTATTATTATTAGATCACAATTAATTATGGCACATAAATGAAATAGCCTATCATATACAATTATATAACATGTAAGTTAGGGGTGAGCCCGGTTCGGTTATCCGACCGAACCGGACCGGACCGATCGAATCGGTCCGGACCGAGTACCGAACCGGAAAACCGGTTCGGCACTCGATTTATACTTCAGAACCGACCCCTTATAGGGGTCGGTTTTCGGTAAAACCGGTCGGTTCCCCGAACCGAACCGGTTGAACCGAATTATGTTTGTTTTATTTTTTTTCCTATTACCCACTTGCCCAATTCTTTTCAGATCCAGGCCCGCTTCTTCTTCAAAATCAAAACCCTTCCAATTTTCTTCTCCTCCAACACTCCACCAGCCGCCGCCTCCACTCCGCCGCCCTCCAATTTTCTTCTCCTCCTCCAATCTGCCCCGCCGCCTTCTCGAAATAGCCCCACCCAACTAATACCTGTAGCACCCGTTTCTCCATACGCTCTATACTTTTCTTGCTTATATTTGCGAATTTCTTTACGATTTGGGGAAAAAAAGTGTTTCTTTTTCCTCCTTAATTAGATCTGTTTTTTCTGCATTTCTTGAAGTGAAAATAGAGGATTAAAAGAGATGGCAAAAAATATGGAATTCTCGCCATGGAAATATACTTTCCTCCCACTTGCAGCAGGTATTTTTTATTTTATTTAACAACAAAAATATGTTGAATCAGGACTATCTTAAAAGAACCACCCACGAACATGTGTAAAGACTTGTGGCTCTATTTGGATGGGTATTGGCCCGGTCTCGCGGGTCTCGCGAGACCGAGCCAAAACCCTTCCAAATGAGTTTTTACCAAACCTATAAAACCATCACTCAAACTCTTCAAACCTATAAAACATTGATTTGACACCTACCACCTATTTTTTTTCCCAAAATTCACTAAAAAAGACATTGATTTGACACCTACCACCTACTTTTTTCCCTAAACTCCAACATCCAAAACCCATCCAAATGAGGTCTCAAAGGTTTCATCGAAACCACCCAAACCAATTTTTTTAAACCGAGACCCGCGAAACCGAGCCAAAACCCATCCAAATAGACCCTGTATGTTTCTTGTACTTTGTCTATTTAAGGTGTACTTGGGAAAATATTGTGAGGGTGTGGAATGATGTTGAATGGGAAAAGAGAAAATCAAGAACTTGGACCCATACGATTCGGTACATAGTGGACCGAATCGGACCGAACCGGACCGATCGGTTTTTGTACCGAACCGAACCGAATATTTCGGTCCGGTAAACGGTCCGCCATTTTTTAGAACCGAACCGGGCTAAAACCGAAATTCGGTTCGGTTCGGTCCGGTTCGGACCGAATGCTCACCCCTAATGTAAGTCCATATTATTAGACTGATAAGAATAATAATTCCAACATGTTTTCTCTCTTTTCTTTATAGTATTTTCAAAGCTTTAGTTCAGGAAAAACTATACGAGCCTTGTTCTATTTAGCCGCAAGACATTGCTTTGAAGTTTGAATATTCATGACCGTACACATTTTTTGTTTTCAGGAATCAATTTGGAGACTTAGAATAAATGCAGAGTAAATTATTAGTAATTAAGGATGAGAAAGGAAATTAAATAAGCAAGTTAATAAATTGATTGTAATCCCCACTATATATATAAGTCAAGCAAGTAAATAATTAACTCCATGGAGCAGCAGCCGTAGTAGTGGAGGCATGCAACGCCGAGAGGGGGCAATTACAATTCTTAGTTAGCCACCATCCGCCATATTAGAGGGTTTTTAGGGACACTTTTTATGCAAAAATGTTCATAAAAGATACCTAACATCAGGGCCTGCCCAAGGGTTTTGAAGGCACTAGGCGAAATAAAAAATCGAGGCCCTTATATAATTTTTTTCTTGTTGTTTTAGACGCAAAAGTGTTTATTAAATCTTCATATTCTAATTCTTATATCATATCTTCTTCTATAGACAACATAGTCAAGTCACGTAATATTTTTTGTGTCATAATAAATTTTTCTCATCGATTCAGTAAGGAAAAACTAAGTAAACAACATAAAGAAAATCTAAATGTAAATTTGAAATAGACAAAAATAGTATAAACCCATTATTATATGCTTTTAAATACCTTTGCAGAAAAAATTATCCCAATTCAGCAATTCCCAATTAAAGGTGTTCAAAATTGATTTTAGTTTGAAAAAAAATTACTATTTCAATTTTAGGACACAAAACCAAAATAATAACTAAGAGAGGAAGAAGATGAGAAGAATATTAGAGAAATAGTGTTGAAGAAGATCACGAATCTAAGAAGCATATATATATTTATAGAATTAATAAATTGGTAATTTTTTCTTTTGGGCAGTAAGTATTAACGGAAAAGAAACGGCTCTGCTCTAGATGCTATATTCTAATTTCTTCTTTTTTTTTTTTTTTATTATGTTGGATAAGGGCTTAGAAAGTAGTTGTGCAATTGGACTCAATTTATAGAAATAAAAACCAACAGCAAGTTGGACCATTAACAATTAATATAGCAGGCTGGGGAAGGGCCATAAGAGATTGGGGGCCCTAGGCAAAAATCCAAGTTGCCTATGGGCTGGGCTGGCACTGCCTAACATGACAGATGGTGGCTACCCAGAGGGTAGCCACGAATATTCTTATTAGTGAACAAGGAAAAATATTATCTAGACGAGTGAATAGATTGACCTTGAAACAACAACGATTAATTACTATTGCTATAGAACAAGCTCGTATTTTATCTTTGTTACTTTTTCTCAATAATGAGAAACAAATTGAAAGAACCGAATCGACCGCTAGAATTACTGGTCTTAGAGCCCGAAATAAATAGGCTTATTTTTTGTTCACCCTTCACATATGATTGTGAAATTGGTTCTATAACTAATGGCGGCCGATAATGTTTTCAACACATGCAAGTATTCAAGCTGGCAATTTTATTCCATAAGTCACAAATCTCAAGCACTTTTGGGAACATTTCTGCCACTAATCACCCAACGTAAGCTCAACTGGCCCGCGCTAGCTTGATGTTCACTTTCACAATTCGGCCGAAAAAATCTCCAAAAAGAACTTCACGTTTGTGACTTTTACGCGGTAGAATTGTGGGCCCAAATATTTATGTGGCAAATTTGTCAGGGACTAATAGTTATGGGTAGGGGTGAACGCAGTCGGGTTTTAACGGGTGACAACGAAAAAATCAACCCGACCCGACACATGCGGGTTGCTAAAATTTCAAACCGCACCCATATTTTTAAGTTCATAAACCGCACGGTTTGGGTGAGGCTTGTTGGAATTCGATAAGATAAACAGCCCTAGGCACAGCGGAATATAAAACTTTTTAGGACCTCTTAAGGAATCTTGCCAGGATATTCTCTAGTTGTATATATATGAATATAAATAAAACGATAGTATAAGTTTTCTCGTTTATACCTATCTCCTTGCAAATCCTCGGCTAGCAAAACGAGCTCTGAATTCTGCTCCGGCAAAATCGACCCAGACCTTTTGAGTAGCGCCCCACGTGTTGCGCCTCTACGAGTTGATACACCACAATATCACGAAAATAATATATCTCGATCAGCTAGAACACGAGATATATTATAAACTAGGAATTAGGAACGATTTAGGAACAAAACTCGAAAACGAAAAATTCTTCCAAGTGGAAGAAGGGTTCGGTCGATATAGCTAGGGAGAGGGAGAGAGAATTTTTGCTCTTGCTCAATTTTGCATATGGAGTTGTATGAAATTCAACTATAAGAAAGCTACTTATAGTTTTCTCTCTAACCTAATCCTATTAGGACTAGGTCTTCTCTCTCCTACATGGGCCATGGCCCTCTTTAATTAGAAGACCAAGTCTCCTAATTAATTCATGGTCCAGTTAATTAATTTGACCAGGCCTAATTTAATCTCTCAATTAAATAGCCCAATTAATTAACTTAATCTCCCATTTAATTAAATCAGACTCTAAGCCCATTTAATTAAAATCCTTTTCTAATTAATTAAATCCAACTTAATTAATTAATCCACAAATTAAATTCCAATTTAATTTATGATCCTGATCCAATTCCAATTGGATCCCATTTTGTTCCAATTGGGTCGACCCACCCAATATAATCGACCCAGTCGATTTTTCTCCCAGTCGACTCGGTTGTTCTTATTTCCTCGCTTTCGCTTCATGTGTATTGTGTATGCCCCCGTAGGTTCACCACATAATTGGCCGTGGGTTATAATTAAATATTATTTAATTATTCGAGTAATACTTACTCTAAATCAATCGAACACTCTGTCGATTGACCATTCCAAAATTAGCACCCCTGCCAATTTGGGAATTCTCCCACACTCCACGGTCGATGTTCAGCCACAAGCCCATGGAGCCCAATCACTGGTGAATTAATTCAGTGAACCTTTTATCATTTATAATTTCCATATACGACATAATCTCTCCATCGATCAATCTCCCAGTCGAGACTTAAGGGTATGGTCTTTCATCGGATTCCCTTTTAATTTGTCTTGACCTTATGTACTCTGATCTCGAAATAAATTCTCTTTGACTTAATCTTTATGAGCTACTTACATAAAGTCGTCAGATACCTTGGCCAAGGATTTTACCAGAATTAATTTCTCACAGAAATCCATAGGAGAATTTCCCAACCTATCAAGTCGGGTCAATGGATCCTTTCTTGATGATATGAATCTGCATACGAGTTCCTCTATACCCAACATGAGTCCACAGAGACTTTCTGGCGATCCCCAGTCAGTCGAAACTCATATCAAAGCATAGACGTTCTCGCACCAGATAAACCCTATCACCTCAAGTAGTTAGGGATTGTTCCTCGTATACTATTATAAATTTGGAATAACTTCAACCCCGATATGCGACTACCGCTTCCATGGTGAGTTATTTCCTAATTGGGGTATTCAGTGCGCTTGCCATCCCAGCAAGCCACCCACTTATGTGTGTCGACCATCCCAGTCACGCTCGTGGACCCCAGCGTTCTCCAGTTCATTGGAGTACACACAATAGTGAGAGTCTAACCGAATCCAACGATGTCCTATCTCGATTGGATTCTACGACCCTTGAATATGTTCTAGATCACGGCCTTGGAGATCAGTCCACGGGTTGTCCCATAGCCCTGTGATCTAAAGACTTCTATCCTTATGCGTAGATAATCATTACATAAGATAAAGATGACCATTTAATAAAGTGCATTTATTAATCTAAATTGAATAGTTCCGCATTTATTACAATAAATACTAGTCATACAGCTGGCTTGCAGGACACTATTTCTATCAAGGCTGGTGCGGGCGGTTGGCGGGCGGGTTGGGGGGTTGAACCGTTGAATATAGTATATTCAACTAACTTATACTACATAAAATTCAATCTGACTAAGAAGAATAAAAACAAAATAAAATTGCGCAAACTCATGGTCAATGGCCCATTTTGCCAAACGCAACTATAATTCCTAGCTACACAATTCTCCAATCCGATTTGGTCAACAAAATTAATCACTGGTAGGGTGATTTTTATGGGTAGGATCAATTCCTACAATTGTTTTATAGGAAGAAACTACGTACATACAGTGCAAAAATTAATAAATTAATTGATGCATAAGTTACAGTACTTTTTTTTTTTTTTATAGAAATTAAAAAAATGATTTAAATATATTCTAAACTCAAATGTTCTCCAAACTCTTTTTGTGTACTGCAAAAGAAAGGGATCTACATTCAACAAGAGCACATAAAATAAGTTAGGTGTGGCAAGATCTTTAAACTAAATATCCAACAAACGGAATTGGGTACTTTGTTAATAACTATGAATAACTTATACTTTGAAATATTTTATGTTCCTCTTTCCTCTTGCTTACTCAAATTTCCTACCCTTGGCTCGCACGTATGACTTGGTGTGAATTATGAGTCATAAAAATTGAGAATTGATTTTGAATCTTGATTTATTAGGAGAGGCGCGATGGAGAATAGAACTGGAGAGTGGAGCAGGCATGAAGCTTAGAGATGGAAAACCCCAATTATATTTCAATGTTTTGTTTGATAAGTGGTGTTGGGTAGAGAAAACATATAATATTTGGATGGGTCGGGTTAGGGGCGATTTTTAACCATTAAAACCGTAACCCGACCCATAACTTTCGGGTGGTAACCATTTCAACCCATTACTAGTTTTATAAGACTAAAAACCGTCGAGTTCGAGTTGGTTCGGGTCGGGTTGAGCGGGTCGGGCGGGTTGGACGGGTTAATGAACACCCCTAGTTATGGGACCAGTTTTAATTTTTTTCTCGGATTTGGGGCATAGTGATAGTAGTTGGTTCTAAAATTATAAAAATTGTCCTGTAACTTCCAAATTCGATCTTTCGGAAGTAGTCCTGTAAGGTTTAATCTTTTAATTATTAACAAATATAACAATTATAGTCATATTGAGTTAAGCAATTAAAGTGGAACAGCACATTTGTGTGGTAAGTCAATTTAAATTAATTAATTTCCACGTTTACTTATATAATTATCGAATTTGAAATTGTTTTCAAATTTGATTTTAGGTGAATTGATAATCAAACGAGTTTTGTTTTTAACAAGTCGGAACCAATCTCAAGCAAATTGATATCATACAAGGACAAAGTATTTATTTGTTAACTTTGAATTTCAGACTTTGGCCGAGTTTTAAAAAAAAAATCAATGTTTTGAGTTTGATTACTTGTGTAACAAATTGAATTATAGCTACTATTATAAAGGAGTTCAACCACTTTGGGAGCTCCTGCCTAATCTTGATTCCTTCTTTTTTTTTTTTTTTATTTAAATTTGTCCAATAACGCCTCATCCTCACTATGATACCTGGTTGGATTATTTTATTTTTTTCAATTTTTTGGCATAAAAAAACGCAATTTGGTGACTTCATTGATATAATAATAGCATGATCATGCGCAAAGAGATGAATTCAAACATCAAAACTATGATAAATAACTAAAAAAATGGAACCCTTTTTTTTTAAAAAAAAAATTAATAGCATCATCGATCACAGACAAACGAAAAAAACCATTGGTAACATATGATATCAAGCACACATTAAGGCGGGACAACAAAATAGCTTTGAATGCATTACTAACCAGTATACTTGATTGGGCTATGTTTGGTTGAAATTGAACTAAATAAGTTCAGTGTTCTATGAATCATATCATGTCCATTACTCACTAAAGTTCAAGAGCCAAACATAGCATAATGCACTGAAAATGAATTACCAATCAAAAAACCTTAACATATTCAGCATATAAGCAAGAATGGCAAATTTGTCTTCATTAGTCAAACTCTTAAAAAATTAATATTGCAGCAAATGTAAGTCATAAAATACATAACAAAAAGGATAAATAAATCCCACCAACATTTCAACAAATCAGTAAAATCTTCAAGAACTTCAACCATAAACGCAGTGATGTAAATCAAACCCAAAAAGTCTTCTGTTCCTTTTTATAAATTCTTCTCCACATTTTATATCACTAAAGCTTTTTATTAGAAGTTGGGAACTACTTGGCCATCATAACCTTAACAAACTCTTCGTAATTAATTTGTCCATCGCCATCGACATCAGCTTCCCTAATCATCTCGTCTACTTCCTCATCGGTAAGCTTCTCGCCAAGGTTTGTCATCACATGGCGCAGCTCAGCAGCAGAAATGAAACCATTTTGATCTTTGTCAAAAACACGGAATGCTTCTTTAAGCTCCTCCTCAGAGTCGGTATCTTTCATTTTTCTAGCCATTAGGTTTAAGAACTCGGGAAAGTCTATGGTTCCATTACCGTCTGCATCCACCTCATTAATCATGTCTTGGAGCTCAGCCTCTGTGGGATTCTGCCCCAGGGATCTCATCACGGTACCAAGCTCCTTGGTGGTGATGCAACCTGCAAGGGATGTTAAATGCATTTATTTGAAAAGGTTCGACAAATTACAATATGAGTAAGCCCAAATTTCCTTGAGTAATGTTCATAAATGCCATTTTAATCTAGCATATGTTAATGTCAAAAGAGCGGAATACTAACCACATACTCGATGTGGACCATTGAAACCATAATCAAGAAACGAGACTAAATGGGTGTTTGCAATTGCTTAAAACAAAAGCATTTTTTCAGCTTCTGCCGTAAAAAGGTGAATAAATAGTGTTTGTGATGACAACTCTTCGACCTCTTAAAAAAGCTAAAATCAAGCCAGCATCCATAAGTAGTATCCACTGACCTACTTCTGACATATAATGGAATTTTTCCTACTGTTCGCTTTTTTGCAAACATCCCCTGCTTTTGATTTTCTACCAATTTGGCTTATTTTTTAGTTTTTCACGTTTAAGTAAAGCACAAGCAGTCGCAAACACCCCTGAATGCACTAATTCATATGAATAGACACATAAAAATGAAAGACTAATAGTACTTGTAAACTCAACACCCCCCTAAATGGACTAATTTATAAACATATCATGTTTAAGGAAAGACCAACAATACATATATGTACATTCAGCTTTGTGATCAATGAGAAGCAGAATTCCCAAGCACATTATTCAAACACCAACAGTAATGAACATCTCCAAAAATCGTAAGCAGGGTAGTATAATTGGATATTGGATATTGCATTACCCATCATCATAAGTTCTAAGTTTACGTTTGGTTCATAGAATTTATTTAGTAAAAAACACTAATAATGTTTTTCCAGCATCAAATGATAGATCAACGGTTTCGTTCCTTCACTTTCCAATGCCAAAATGTCATAGAAATAATATAATCCTTTCTTCAGCATCCACTGATTTTTCAAACACATGGAAATTATATTTTGCCGTTTCTCTAACAAATCTACGATGCTAATATCAAAAGTCAACAAATCTTATTCTCCTGAAGAAACCTATTTTAGCAAATTAATGAACTGTAAAGCTAAATAAACCAATATCACATTGAACACCAAACAAAATGTTATTCAAACCGGAATTCCAAACAATTCGAGATAATCAGAGGCTATATCTAACATTAAACACAACAAAATACTTAATTAACAAGTTCAAAATCGATCAGATCTGACCAAAAAAAAAAACCAAACCCGTCAGATGATAAAAGAAGAGGGAAGAAATCGAACCATCGCCATCTTTATCAAATAGGCTGAAAGCTTCCTTGAACTCAGAGATCTGGTCGTCGGTCAATTGATCCGCCATTATTACTACTTTCTATTCCTTCGATTGGTTTCTCCTTTTCTCGTTGTTGGTATTTGTAGAAATCAAGTCAGCGTTATTTATCAGCTATGCTAAATAAATAATAATAATAATGGCAATAAATTATAAATGTAAAGGACGCCGAGTATTGGCTTGCAGAGATAAATATAATTTATTTATAGTAACTGGCGAATTTCTTCTTCTAAACTCTGATTTAATCAAATTCCTTTTTGTTTCTTTTGATTTTTTGTGTTTTTGACTAATTATAAACAAAGAAGAAATTAAAGGAAAAGATGTTTTGATATTCCGTTGGATGCGGACGCTATGGGTTCCGTCTTATTTGTTGTTCCCGTTTTCCCCGCTTTGCCCTTGCTTCCTTTGTTTTTTTTTCGTTAAAATAATATTTTTTCTGAGATTATTGATTATATAAAGTTCGAGTTTCGAGTTTAGTTGATATGATAGTAAATGAACTTTATATGAGTTGAAAATGAAACAATTTACACGAGCCAACGGTTGGAATAAACTGATCTTGAAAGGCGACTATCAGTTGGTTATTATTAATGCTAGAAAAGTTTTTTCTGGGTCTATAGTGGAGCGGATTATGGTACGCTCATTGAAGACACGAGGGAGGTATTCGGCGGTTTTGAGGATTTTGATGCTTGGTAAATACCTGATTTTCCGAGTTCGATATCTCCTTGCTCCAATATCCAGATGATTACAACTTCTTGTTATCCTGCAAAACAAACGTCATAACGTCAGGATGGGGGGTTGCCGGTGGAACCTCTTCCGATGCTTATGTGAGGAAAGCGCTAAAAGCTTAAACAATGGAATTGCAGAGAATTGAGTACTAGGGTTACAATGATTATGCCAGAAATATATTTATACCAGTTGGAGGAGATTTTGGTCTGATAGAATCATTTTGGGATTAGGGAACTTCTTTGCATATTCAGAGTTTCTATGTGAGAATAGGTCTCTGCATGATATTTGGAAGCTCGCGGTTATTGAGATTTAGATGCTCGCATCGCGACTTTAATTTTGGTTGGTGAGTTAGTGACTTCATTTCATATTGGGACTAGGTTCGATTCGGATTTAAGTTGATGCTACATCAGGATTTTTCTGATATATCTTTAGAGAAGGTAATTTAGTGGCTCACAAAATTGTGGCGTTATCGGAAATGAATTATTGTTTCTTGATTAATTTACTGTAATGATCCAAAACGTTGTATCTTCATAGATGATTCATTAATAAAAGCTATTAGTTTCTCTAAAAAAAAAATTTAATGGTTTTTATAACTATTTGATGTTCAACCTTTTAAGTTCATTAAATCTTAAAAATTTCAAATCATATATTGGTTCAAGATTCATTTGGTAACTGTACATTCTATTTTAATTGTCCCTTTAGAGATTTTTTTCATGTTCTAAATTAATTATCGTTTTAGGATTTCAGTGCAACATTAATTACAAATCTTCCAACTTTACCTATATTTACTCATTGTTTTTCTCTTTTTTTTTTCTTTTACTATAAGATTATGGAGAGAAAAGGGGTATAATTCTAATTGTTTTTCTAAAATTTGGGTTAATTAATAGCTTTCTTAATACTTGTGCAAAAGGCCAAAACGACAATTAAAATGGAAAGAATGAAGTATATTTTTTAGTTGACAGAAGGTAAATAAGTTTTAAAAAAGTCAGAAAATACAATGAAAAATGCATTAATTGTTTGAGCGTAGTATTCCAACAATAACAAGAATTTCATATTATAAATTTGTGAAAATAAGTTGGTGTGAATTCATACTAATTTTCCCTAAACTCTCATGTGATTAGTATTACTATTGAACTAATTAATTCCATCCATATTTATCTTGACTTAGTGGCACAATAGTAATATAATTATTATTATTATTAGGGGCACACTAGTAATAAGGAACAGCGTGATTAAGATATTGTCTTTAAGATAATGTTCGAACTTCGAACCCACGTAATGTCCAATAATATAATTTGCCTTTTTCTTATTCATTTATTACTGCCGCTTCACTTTGTCCTATGAGTAGGGTGTAAACGAGTCAAGCAATATCGAACGACACGTTGTTCAAGTTAGGTTTGAATTTTATCAAGCTTAAAATTTTGTGTTTGAGTTTGGTTTGATTTCTTAACGAACCGAGCTCAAACGAGCTTTTATCGAACGAGCTCGAGTCGAGTATTGAATAGTTTGATATTTTACATGTATTTTTTCAATTTTTAGCTTATCGAGTCGAGTTCGAGCCGAATTTCAAAAGTTATCGAACGAGAAATCTTGTTCAAGCTTGTTTGATTTATTTGACGAATCAAACTTAAACGAACTTTTATCGAACGAGCTCGGACCGAGTATCGAATAGCTTGATTTAATTTTCAGCCCTACCTATGAGTCACCTCAAGTGACATTTATTTATAGACATTAAACGTCCATATATATGTATTAGTATTTTTAAAATTGATGAATTCATTATATTTTTTTTTTTAACTTAGATTAAATTTTAAGGACCGGTATTTTTCTCTGTAACCCATGATCGACGCAGTCACGTAGTTAGCCGGTATTCACGCGGTGTCTCTTCGATGGCATCATGGATGGCTGTTGCCACGTAGGACACTGGGCGATGGACTTGAAATTTGCTTAAGGCCACATTTCATTTCACTTATGGGCTTATTGCTTATATGGGACAGTCCAATTATCCATAAGTCACTTGAATCCCATTGTCGATTATCCATAATATAGCGGACTTGATTAATTTGGGCTGTAATAATTGTTAATTTATAAAATTATTCAAGATCTGGAACTAATTTGAAAAACCTATGCATATGAAACGTGGAGTATTATTTTTTTAGGAAAACGATGAACTACATGTCTACACCATTATTTTCTTTCATGTTAAATGGTACATTTGTTTGGAAGGACAAAATACTTTATCCCACTATTCGTCGACAAACATGTATGTCATATGGATTGGAAATATTGGATAAGTTCAGCCCACAATCATAAAATATATTATGTTTGATCCTAAATTTGGACCTGGTCTTTTTCAAGCTTGCGAACAAAACGAAAACACTGTTAGAGAATAAGTCGAAGTTATTTCGATAAAGTCTCTCTGATGCTTAAGTCAAATATGTACTCTTAACCTCAAAAGTAATGAAAAGTAAAGTATATTGTGGTGTATCTATAGATGACAATGTGTACCTTTATGTATTGGTGATTGACTTTGAAATTGTACCCAAACTATCAAGATTAGTAGCACAGGCGTATCATAGTGCTCTCAATTAAGGACAATTCTAATCATTGATTATTATTGTACTTGATATTATGCTGATTTGTTTGAGCTCGATGACATCACCATTAGGAATGTCGGGGGCATTACTAGCTGTTATGTCAATCTTATCCCCTAATAGTACAAAAAGGGTGACGAGAGGATGGACGAGGTGGAAACATGCGGGTTTTTGGGGTCGATCTCTTGGTAAAGTATTCGCCTGGTGAGTTAATTAACGAGTTAGATTTTCAAAAGTGACTCACAATGGACTCCACAACTAACCTATGAAGAATCTCTCAGGTTTTGAGACCTCCGACATGTTTGCTTAGAATCATGTACCATGGATTGTGACTTGCTTGTATTAGTCTGTAGAAAATATTAACCATCTGATCAGGACATCATATAATTTTGTCTCCATAGAAAAAATTTGATAGTAGTTGTCAAATCAACTTTTATAACTTTGTGATTTTTTAGACATGAATAGACTAGTAGAAATCTGAGTTCCGTTAAGCCACATTGCTGGGATTGATGTTGATTCAGTTTCTCTAAATCCCTTAAATGACCGATATCCACTCATATGGAGGCCTAACGGTTGTTTAGGAAATGTTGTTATTTAGGGGGTGTTCATAAACCCATCCCACCCGCCCGACCCGCCCGACCCGCTCCAACCCGCCCGCAACCAGCCAATTTTATTTTTAAAATAATCAAGTACGGGTTGGTAATTTATAAACCCACACGTTGTGGGTCGGGTGATGGGTTTGATGGTTAAAAAATCGACACACCCGCAACCCGTACTTAATCATCATTGATGTACTTTTTATTCATTGTTTAATAAAGGTGTGAAATAAATTACATTTATTAACAAATGAATAAGTACATATAAACAAACTTTCTACAAGTTTTTTATTTATATTAATGTTAATGGTACAACTATGTTAGTACATTTTTTCCTAAAGAGTTTGTTGTTGAAAAATCAAGAAGAAATTTCACTAATTTTTTATTGTTTGTAATGTGTGAGTGATGATTTGTAATGAATTTTTTTGTGGGGATTTCTAAGATTATTTTTTGTGGAGACTGTTAATTTAATTAGT
Source organism: Penstemon barbatus (assembly GCA_003313485.2). Classification (NCBI taxonomy): domain Eukaryota; kingdom Viridiplantae; phylum Streptophyta; class Magnoliopsida; order Lamiales; family Plantaginaceae; genus Penstemon; species Penstemon barbatus. Next base: position 16,835,177 of record CM064883.1, on the reverse strand, counting down.
AAGAAATCATTAATTATATTCTAGTTTTGTACTTTTTGCTTCTTGGACTTAGTTTCAAATGTAACGGTAAACATATTTGACACATTTTATTTGTTGTTTGAAGAACTTAAGGTTATATGCTTAATTGTTTATATTTAGATGCCAAGATTTTATGAGATTGTTTTTGTTCAACCCGCCAACCCGACCGCCACCCGCCCGCACACATTCCACCTGAACCGGGCGGTTTATGAAAATAACAATACGGGTGCGGTTTAAAAAATTGACAACCCGCACCTATTGGGTTGGGTTGATCCTTTTATGTAAACCCGCCCAAACCCGACCGCGTTCACCCCTATTGTTATTCTAGCCTAAGCTCAACCAAATTGGGCCAAACCCCACTTTGAGATGGGGTCGGTCAACTCTCAACCCAAATTCCATGTTTGGGCCAATTCTGAAACATGTAAATTCATTTGGAGTTTAAAATAGTTATTTGATTTGATATTTGTCATCTACTTTTTATACACTTATTAAAATATTTAATACTGGTAATTTATTTATTTTCCCCAAACACCAAATCAAAATTTCAAACCCACTAACTATTAGTTTTTTTAACTAATCTTATCATTTCAATATGAAACTGTAAAAATTCCAAAATTAATTTTAGTGAATATTCCAATTTTTTAAACCCAAACAACACAACCTACACTTCTCCATAATAGCGCAAAATTGCTTCAACTTTTATAACTCGTAGTTGGATTTTTCTAGGGTGCGGGCGCCCGAGTTACGCCCTCACATGCGGGAAGGTTAATCAGACCGTTCATTTGGCTCAGATTAATCTGGACCGTTGATTAGGTAACTTGGTCAAAATCAATTGGTAACTATTGACTTTAATTAATTTACAATATACCTAATTTACCCTTGTAATTAAATTTTTTTTTTAAAAAATATCGGCCAGTATATGAAATTACCACTTTACCCCATCTTATTAATTGAGTTTAACAATTTTGAAAATTGACCCCAATGTTCCGCGATTTTACGAATTTAATTATTTAGCTTCTAAAAAATATAAAAAAACCTCCTTTCATATAAAAAGACCTCGTTACCCCCAAATTTGATAATAATTGAGTTTGACAATTTTACAAATTGACCCCTATGTTCCGCGTTTTTACGAATTGAATTATTTTGCTTCTAAAAAATATAAAGGCCACATCGTTTCATTGAGTTTGACAATTTTGCAAATTGACCCCTATGTTCCGCGATTTTACGGATTGAATTATTTTGCTTCTACAAAATATAAAGGCCACCTCGTTTCATATAAAAAGACCTTGTTACCCCCAAATTTGATAATAATTGAGTTTGACAATTTTGCAAATTGACCCCAATGTTCCGCAATTTCACAAATTGAATTATTTTGCTTCTAAAAAAATATAAAAAAACCGCCTGTCATATAAGAAGACCGCTTTACCCCCAATTTTGATAATTATTGACTTTGACAATTTTGCAAATTGACCCCTATGTTTTTCGATTTTACGAACTGAATTATTTCGCTTCTAAAAAAATAAAAATAAACGCCTCTTATATAAAAAAGACCGTTGTACCCCCAATTTTTATAATAATTGACTTTGACAATTTTGTAAATTGACCCCTATATTTTACGATTTTATGAATCGAATTATTTTGCTTCTAAAAAAACAAAAACAAAAAACCGCTTGTCATATAAGAAAGACCGCTTTACCCCCAATTTTGATAATAATTGACTTTGACAATTTTGCAAATTGACCCTTATGTTTTCTTATTTTACGAATTGAATTATTTTGCTTCTAAAAAAATAAAAATAAAAACGCCTCTAATATAAAAAGACCGCTTTACCCTCAATTTTGATAATAATTGACTTTGACAATTTTGCAAATTTGACCCATATGTTTTGCGATTTTACGAATTGAATTATTTTGCCTCTAAAAAAACAAAAAAAAAAACCGCTTGTCATATAAAAAATACCGATTTACCCCAAATTTTGATAATAATTGACTTTGACAATTTTGCAAATTGACCCCTATGTTTTTCGATTTTACGAATTGAATTATTTTGCTTCTAAAAAATAAAAATAAAAATGCCTCTAATATAAAAAAGACAACTTTACCCCCAATTTTGATAATAATTGACTTTGATAATTTTGCAAATTGACCCCTATGCCTTGCGATTTTACGAATTGAATTATTTTGCTTCTAAAAAAATAAATAAAAAACCTCTTGTCATATAAAAAAGACCGCTTTACCCCCAATTTTGATAATAATTGACTTTGACAATTTTGCAAATTGACCCCTATATTTTCCGATTTTACGAATTGAATTATTTTAGTTCTAAAAAATAAAAATAAAAACGCCTCTAATATAAAAAAGACCGCTTTACCCCCAATTTTGATAATAATTGACTTTGACAATTTTGCAAATTGACCCCTATGTTTTGCGATTTTACGAATTGAATTATTTTGATTCTAAAAAAAAATAAAAAACCTCCTGTCATATAAAAAAGACCGCTTTACCCCCTCTTTTGATAATAATTGACTTTGACAATTTTGCAAATTGATCCCTATAATTTCCGATTTTACGAATCGAATTATTTTGCTTCTAGAAAAACAAAACAAAAAAAATCCGCCTCTCAAATAAAAACGACCTCTTTACCTCCAATTTTGATAATAATTGACTTTGACAATTTTGCAAATTGACCCCTATATTTTGCAATTTTACGAATTGAATTATTTTGGTTCTAAGAAAACAAAAAAAACGCATGTCATATAAAAAGACCGCTCTACCCCCACTTTTGGTAATAATTGACTTTGACAATTTTGCAAATTGACCCCTATATTTTTCGATTTTACGAATTGAATTATTTTGCTTCTAAAAAGACCAAAAAAAAACCGCCTTTCATATAAATAATTCAATTCATAAAATCAAAAAATATAGGGGTCAATTTGCAAAATTGTCAAAGTCAATTATTATCTAAATTGGAGGTAAAGCGGTCTATTTTATATGACAGGCGTTTTTTTTTTTAGAAGCAAAATAATTCAATTCGTAAAATCTAAACATAGGGGTCAATTTGCAAAATTGTCAAAGTCAATTATTATCAAAATTGGGGGTAAAGCGGTCTTTTTTATATGAGAGGCATTCTTTTTTTTTTCTTTTTTTAGAAGCAAAATAATTTAATTCGCAAAATCGCAAAATATAGGGGTCAATTTGCAAAATTGTCAAAGTCAATTATTATCAAAATTGGGGGTAAAGCGGTCTTTTTTATATGATAGGCGGTTTTTTTTTTCAGAAGCAAAATAATTCAATTCGTAAAATCGGAAAATATAGGGGTCAATTGGCAAAATTATCAAAGTCAATTATTATCTAAATTGAGGGTAAATCGGTCTTTTTTATATAGTAGGCAGTTTTTTTATATTTTTTAGAAGCAAAATAATTCAATTCGTAAAATCGCAAAACATAGGGGTCAATTTGCAAAATTGTCAAAGTCAATTATTATCAAAATTGGGGGTAAAGCGGTCTTTTTTATATGACATGCGGTTTTTTCTTCAGAAGCAAAATAATTCAATTCGTAAAATCGGAAAACATAGGGGTCAATTGGCAAAATTGTCTAAGTCAATTATTAACTAAATTGGGGGCAAAGCGGTCTTTTTTATATGACAGACGGTTTTTTTATATTTTTTAGAAGCGAAATAATTCAATTCGTAAAATTGCAAAACATAGGGGTCAATTTGCATAATTGTCAAAGTCAATTATTATCAAAATTGGGGATAAAGCGGTCTTTTTATATTATAGGCGTTTTTTTATTTTATTTTTAGAAGCAAAATAATTCAGTTCGTAAAATCGCAAAATATAGGGGTCAATTTACAAAATCGTCAAAGTCAATTAGTATCTAAACTGGGGGTAAAGCGGTCTTTTTATATGACAGACGATTTTTTTTTAATTTTTTAGAAGCAAAATAATTATATTCGTAAAATCGCAAAATATAGGGGTTAATTGGCAAAATTTTCAAAGTCAATTATTATCTACATTTTGGGTAAAACGGTCTTTTTGTATGACAGACGGTTTTTTTATATTTTTTTAGAAGCAAAATAATTCAATACGTAAAATCGCAAAACATAGGGGTCAATTTGCAAAATTGTCAAAGTCAATTATTATCAAAATTGGGGGTAAAGTGATTTTTTTTATCATAAGTGGTTTTTTCTTATTTTTAGAAACAAAATAATTCAATTCGTAATATCATGGAACTTAAGGGTCAGTTTGTTTTTAGTTTTAATTATTTTGATTCAAAGGTTATAAATATCTTTTATTAATTGAAGATTATCTGAACTTTTAATTAAATTTAAAAAAAAATGGGTAAAAGGGTCTATTTACAAACCGAGTTAACTCGCCGAGTCACATACTAGTTACGCACGCCACATGACATCATTTTAGGGTCATCCCGCATGTGAGGGCGAGTTACGGTGCCCGCACTCTAGAAGCCCCGCTCTTAGTTTCGAATCAACGTAAAAAAAAAAAATAGAGGACAGAATAGACAATATACACTAAAACGGAATAAACATTTTAAAAATAAGAAAATAATTTTCCTTGAACTATATGTTTTTTTTTTTTTTGAAAAAGAAAAACAATTTAGTGCAGAGTATAAATGCAGGCCGTATACTATTAGCCAGCCAATTCATCTTTAAAGCTAGCTAGTGCCTGCTCCCAAGAAAATTCCACTAAACCAAAAGCTTATTAAAATGCTGAGCAGACAAGACAGTTCACTCTCATCGTCTCGCCGCCAGTACGCCGCCGCAACCACCATCCCACCCTCGCCGGAAACTCACCATGCAAAAGCCATTGGTTGCATGTCCGGCATCATTCAACTCTTCTCCAAATACCAAAATCCCAACAAACGCCTCACACTCGGTTAGTTATTAATTAGTATAATATATCCTCTAATTATTTAATTTTCCCAAATCTTAATTCCCAAGAAAGATGATTTAATTGATGGATTCACATTTTGTTTCCTTTATATGATTCGATCAATTCAGTACTAGAATATTTTCAAAAACATTTGGAAAAAATTGTAAAAGGACTAAAATTTCCACAAGTTTTTTAAAAAAAAAAACAAAAATATCGAAAAGTATTTGTTTTGAAGTTGACACAAAACATACCTTAGTTTCAATTTATGGTTTACTAGTTTTTAGAAATATGTAATTATTTTGTAAAAAAGTTATAATATTTAATCACATTTTTCAGGGAGAAAACAAGAAAAATGCAAACCGTCATCTCCAACAAAATCCAAAACCACAATACAAATTCCAACCAAAATAAAAGAAGACAAAATCGGAAATCAAATTTCTGACACGAAGAAATTATCATGTAACATTAACGTGCCGAGGAGCCCAACACTTCCGCCAGAGATCCGGCGATCAAACGCCGCCGTACCGTCTTCACAAAGTCCCCGAACTCCGTCGTCCCTGGTGGCGAAGCTTATGGGCTTAGAAGACATCATAGAAGAAAAGAAGACAGAAGAACCAATTGCGCAGAAAAGGCGGCAGTTATTACAAGCATTAGAGAAATGTAATGAGGATCTGGAGTCGTTGAAGAGGATAATTCTGTCCGTGCAGTCGGTTGATGTTCAAACGCCGCGTGCGGCGGCGGCGGCGGCGGCTGAGGAGCTGAGTCCGGTGTGTGTGCTGGATGGGTTCACTCGTTCGCCTATAAGCCGCTTTCCTACAGGTTAGTTTAGTTCTTCTATTCTTCCTTAATTTACTTATGATAATTAATTACATTATTACTATTTATTTACATATCGAATAATATTATTGTTCTTAAAATTATTATTAGTATAAATACAAAGTAATACTAAAACCTAGTGTTTTTTTTCTTATTTTTATTGTAAATATACTAGGTTTTAAGATTAGCAATTCTTAATTATAAACTTATCAATTTGATCATAATTAATTTGTAGCTTAAACTATGTTTTAACTTTTTAACGGGTCATAGTTATGATAAAGAAAACGTACGTACGTATCTTTAAGGGCGAGTTCGGTCAAGCCAAGAACGATATACGATAATTGATTCTACAAAAGTCATTGAAAAAATTAACTATCAGAGTATACAAATTAATTATAAAATAGGAGTAATTGATTTTGTAGAATTATATGTAGCTTTGGAAAAAAAGTTAATATTTTGAGTTTAGAGATCTCAAAATTGGTTATGTTTGTGGGGGATTAATCAATTCTCCACAATTAAAGAAAAGTAATTTTTATTTACAACTTCAAAATTAGGATAGATGTATAAAAATATAAGAGCTCTAAAATACCAAATACGCTCTTAATTTGAGTTAGTCCAAAAAGAAAAGAGGACATATATATGACATGATTTTCATAGCCATATACTATATTATCTAATAGAATTATTGCAATAATGTAAAAGATAATGTCAAATCAAGAAAGAAGGGGTAAAAATATTTTACAATAATTACAATTAACTAATGTTGGTTTTGCGGTGGAAATATTTAGTGTAAGTTCACTAATTTGACAATCTCTATGTCTAGATAAGATTTTTTTTTCCTATTATATATATCCATTAAATTGTGTAATGTTCATCAATTCATGTTAGATCTGGTTTAGATGAAAAATCATTAAAATTTATCATAGATACTATTTAAATGAGAGCTCTCATGCACGTGCAGTTTGGAGCAAATGTTAGTAAATATATTCTAGGCATGCATAATCTCATGATAACTTATTTACCATCTCTACTGTCAAAATGCCATGCGCACCCCTGAAAAACTAATAATTAACAATTATTAAAGAGACATTACAAATTGCTCTTATGATAAATAATAGAGTATTAGAAATGAAGTTATTCAATTTGTTGAAAATTTCTTTAGGATAAAATGAAAATCAGTCAAAGAAGATGATAAAAAGTGAAACAGAGTGAATGTTTTGTGGTCTGCAACAGTGCAAAAGAAAAGAAGATCCATCATTGTTTATCATAGCTTTAGAAGGACACAATTCCACTTTCTTTATATTTTGGGTCCATGGCCTCTCCACTTTCACCCAATTTCACTTTTGTCCTTTCCATTTAAATAATTAATCTTTCCAACGGTTAGTTATTAATGGTAATTAACTTTACTTAAGGCCAAACAATGTGATCATTATGGTCATAGTTAGCGTTAATTATTGAGCTTAGGAATCGTGATTGGACAAGTTTGTAGCCAAATGTCTCCTCCACATTTGTTAGATTTCGATTAGCCAAATGTAGTGTCAAACACTTCTCGGAACATGAACACAACAAAGGCATGACATCGACACGTGTCTGATATGCCACATGGCATGTCCATAGATTAAAATAACACATATATGTTGGGGATCACTCGGGTGTCAGATACGGAGAAAGTGTGTTTTATACACGACATAATCTTTTTAAATACTAGTTAATTATCTAACATCAGTCAAAATAAATTACTCAACGCCAAATTATTATTATTATTATTTTTTACCGTACTTCAATTTCAAACTTTCGGTACTTTAGGAATCATATATAGATAAATCACTTTTGATGACTCATTTCACTACACTAATAGTTATCCAACATAGGGTAATCAAACTTTCCCCTATCCAATTCTTATTAATTGCTTCACAACTAATTATACTCATAAAACAAGATAGTTTGATGGTTGTGTATTTGAAATTAATCAAGCTTTTCTTGAATTAAATCCAAAAAAACAAAATAGTTTGATGGTTATGTAGTCGGAATTAAAGTCTTAGAGAAACTTATTTTATATGCAGGATCGAGACGTAAGACGTTGCAGCACCGCGGACCTACGACATTAAAGAAACCCATTGAAAATGACGAGCCCATCTCCAAGCACCGTTTCTTCAGTAAGTACTCCACAATTGACCCATGTTTTATACAGATGAGGCGACATACGACCTTCACATCACCTCCATCGAACAGCAGGGCTATGGTTCAAAGTGTGGATGAAGTGTGTAATGACATAGCTTGGGGTGAAAAGAGAGAGATTGGGAGAATAGGGCTTGTTTTGCAAGATTATCTATGCAAGGAATTGGTTGAAGAGGTCGTTCAAGAGTTGAAACCTTGTGGCATTAATAATTATTCAATTCCTCTTGAGGGATGCAAGAGAAGGCTTTGCTTCTAGTGTGCCTTAGTTTAAGAAAGTAAGTGATTTTGGTAATGGACATTTTTTTGAAATAGTAATGGACAATTAATTGGTAGGGTTTTTGGAATGTCTTCACTTCATGATTCATTGATTTTAAATGTGTTTGACAATCATGGTTGTACTTCGACTTATGTAGTTGAGTAGTATAAAATTTCATAATTCAATTTGTAGAGGGACCTAGAGGATATTATTTGCAAAGGGAATGGCTCATGATTTTTTTTTTTTTTTTTTGGTAATATATGTTATTAATTGTGTAAAAAAAAACTTAACATAAAAATGGTAAACTTTAGTTAAAATATTGTGAAAGTTTAATAACATTGCAATTTTAATTTTGTGTAAGATTTAATAATGTGATAGTTTAAAATTTTGAATATTAGAACTTGTCTACATTCTTAGAATTCATACAAATAAAACATAATCGGTATTTAGTTTGTAGTTTAAACATTGTTAGTTTTAATTATTAAATCTTAAATTTGAAAATTACGATATTCAATATCAACATGTAAAAATACGTTTCAAAATATGCGTAGTGTGTCAAGTCAAACATTCATAAGAGAAGACTTTGTTTTAGAAATTATTAATTTTGATAATGGACAATTAATTGATAGTGTTTTTGGGAAGTCTTCAGTTCATGATTCGTTGATTTTTAATGTGTTAGACAATCATGGTTGTAATTCGACTTATGTAGCTGAGTATAAAATTTCATAATTCAGTTTGTAGAGGGACCAAGAGGATATTATGGCTAAATCACACTTATAGTCCCAATTAGAATAAAGTGGTGTACACTTATATCCCTTTTAGCAAAAAAATTACACTTAAAGTCCCTAAATTTCATAATTCGATTTGCAGAGGGACCTAGAGGATATTTTGTTGTGTTCAAATGTAAAAAAAGAGTCATCTATTTATAGAAGTTATAGTTTTCATTTGTTCTTGTTATTCTATCTTTTTAATTAGAGTTTGAAGAAGTTAATTTAATTTTGATCGGAAATAGATGGGATTGCTCTATATATAGTTCTCATTGGTTGTACATATCAAGTTGTACCATAGGATAGGAAAGTAAATTGTATTGCTTATTGGGTCTAAATCAAGCAAGTGCTGATGAAATACAAAAATAATTAATAGGAAGGTAAAATGCTCTTTTTCAAATCACATAAAAATAAATTTAAAAATAAATTGAATGTTCCTTTCACATAGAGAAATAGCTCTTTATTTCGGGACATTAATAAAAAAGAATCCTTCAATCAGACCGGGTACCCTGACAATAAATAATAAATCAAACTAATTGAATGGGCTTATTTTAGATCCAAACAACGATGAATTGGTATATAAATACAAAAGTGCTTGATTAGTTTATTATTTTAAGCAATTTTATTTCTCAACCATCTTAAATTTGACTATTTCTGGAGATGAAAGCTTACTACAAAGTCTTCCATGTTGGGATATTTTACTCAACAAACCAATAATAAATGGATAAATTAATACTTTTCAACGTAGCAAAATTTAAAAAGAAAAAAACTTTACTTTTAAGGTTACGGTACTTCGGTACCATAAGCTAGAAAAGCGATACATTTGATATCAAAAGTTAATGGAGCTCTAAAAATTTGATTGGAAATTCAATTTTTGGAAGAAAATTGATGGAAAATTTGTAATATTAGTCCTATAATTAAAAATTGCTAACAAAATTTGCCCCATATGTTTTCTAACTGGCAAATTTACCCCACAATTCATTGAAACATTTCAGTCCCAATACCAAATATAGTTTAATTATTAATCATATTTTAATAAATTTTATATATTATTATTAAACTCTTAAACTAATTAGATTTTATATATAATATATAAAATTAAATAATATTTTATATAAAATCTGAAAAAAATAATATACAAATCTTAACTATGAAGACGGTCAAAAAGTTTTGGCTTATGTGAACTCTACTTCTACTCCAACTGCAGCAATTTTGTTCACTGGGACGATAATTGGTGACAAGAATTCTCCAATGGTAGCTTCATTTTCATCCCGTGGCCCCAGCAGGGCGAGCCCCGGAACCTTGAAACCTGATATAATCGGCCCTGGTGTCAACATTCTTGCCGCATGGCCCAATTCACTCGAAAACAACACCAACATGAAAAACACGTTCAACATAATTTCTGGTACCTCAATGTCATGTCCACACCTCAGTGACGACGTGGCTGCATGGCTTAAAAACTCGCATCCTAGTTGGTCTCCGGCTGCAATTAAATCAGCAATCATGACCACTGCTGATGTTGTAAATCTCGAAAATCAACAGATACAAGACCAAAGGCATCAACCGGCTAATATTTTTGCTACGGGTGCAGGGCATGTGAATCCGGCTAGAGCAAATGAACCTGGAGTACTTCTTTATGATACTGAACCTAAAGACTACATACCCTACTTATGTGGATTGAACTACACGAATCGTGAGATGAGTATAATTCTGCAGCGTAGGGTGAACTGTTCAGCAGAATCGAGGATACTCGAAGAGCAGCTAAACTATCCTTCGTTTTCAATCAGGTTCGGATTGTCTAATCAGTTCACATTTGTAAGGACAATGACTAATGTTGGGGTGGCTAGTTCGAATTATAATTTTGAGGTTGTTTCTCCGCAAGGGATTGATGTGAGTTAATCCTCGCACACTTAGTTTTTCGGAGTTGAATCAGAAGTTGTCATACGAAGTTACTTTTAGCAGATCATCAGTGAATATTGCTGCTAACATTAGTTCTGTTTCTCAAGGATTTATTGTTTGGAAATCAGGTAAGAGTTCAGTTAGGAGTCCTATTGTTGTGGTTGCGGCAGATACATAGGGTTTGTTTGGATTGGAGTCATGTTTGTTGCATAATTTTCTTGGCTTTGTAATTTTTTTTTTTGACAATATTTGTTAAGAGCTTTAGGCTGTGTTTTTGGGAACCATAGTATCATTTTTTGCATCATAATTTATTTTTTTCTTAATATTTACTTCAGATTGAAATAGTATTAATTTCACTTTTCATCTATCAATCTGAATTATTCAATTTTCTTGGAGTTTTGTTGTTAGTCAAACTAACAAATATGTTCAATTTTCATCTATCAATCTGATGTTCTTCAGATTTGAAAAATGAAGAAAGTCTGAGTTAAATGATTCAAACATGATCATTATCCGACCATATATACTCCTTAAAAATTCAACATCCAATCCGAGTCCTATAAAACAAAATTCGTAACAACTTCACTCAGTAGTCATTGTACATTCAAAGTACATTATACAATGCAAAATGTACATCAATGCACATTATAGTTTGCACATATTATACAAATAGCTCACTCAATCTAATGTGAAAACAAGATTTCACTCACCAAGACTCGAACTGCCCTCATACAAATACAATAAACTCCCAAATTAGAATAAAAATCTTGCCAAACCTCAAAAAACTTCAAGAAATTTAATCAAAACTCATTCTCGAAGGGACCAACCATTTCCCCAGTTAAATAAAAACAACACAAACCAGTATAAATGAACTAAACCCAAAATCGAGTTTTTTCTTCCAATCCTGAGACCTTATTCCTTATCAGAATCACTTGAACTTGACTCAGAGCTAGAATTTGAACTCGAACTCGAGCTTGAGCTTCTAGAAACTTTACCTTTCCCTTTAGCAGATTTAGTTGCATGCAAGTCTTTAGGTTCTTCGACTTTATGGTCTGTCTTCTCCACAGAGGATTCTGCTTTGTCTCCCTCGACTTCTACCGACTGTTTCTCTGTGTTACCATCTAAAACGTGCTTTAAAGGCACACTAGTACCTTCCAAAAAATTGGGTTTTGAATCGTGCGATTCTGAAGAGGTTTCTTGTGTTTCATCAATTGATCTAACTTCAAGAATTGGTGTCTCATGAGTCGAGTTTATAGCACTTGAAAATGTGTCCACCGTTTCTTCGATCGCCAGCTCATCATGGGACGTCTCCAAAGCAGGAGGCTTTTCGATCTCCTTATCTCCAATTTGCTTAAATGCTAAATCGATATCTTCAACCGATCGAGCTTCAAGTTCAGGCATTTCCAAAGTGGTATCAATTTCAACTTGACCTCGATGAGATATATCGGAGTTATTAGATTCCATGTCCTCTTCATGTATATTAATCTTCTCCCTTGAATCCTCTGAAATAATTCCATGTTCTAATATTGTATTCAATTCCAAAGATGAGCTTTCTCCAACAGAATATTCGTGCTTCTCTAACTCGTTTGAGCCAGATTCCCGTTGTGGAATACTGAAGTCGCCAACACTATCTAATTCGGACAAAAGTCCTTCATCGATTTCCTTAATCTCGTCCACCTCTTCAACTATTGTCTCCACATCAGCATGATAACTAGCTGCCTCAAAAGCACTGGATTGAATCGAATTAAAGTCGGGACTTAATGGAGAGTTGACATTTGATAAGATGTCATGATCGAGGTCGTGGACCTCTGACACATTTGATTCTTGTATAGTTTGTACTTCTTGTAATGACTCGACCTCAGCATTACTTGCCTGCATTTTAATATAGACAGTAGATTATTTGGTTTTCGTTTTTCTATTTAGGAAAATATATTAGAGAAATGAAGAGCAAAGTGATTTGCACATTGCACCCTTAGAAATAGGCTATTTGCACCCCTTGAGCAAAAAATAAGCGTTTTACGGCCACAAAAAGGTGCCAGAAAACCCGTAATCAAACATTTCAGGGGCAAGTTTGTCTTTTCAAATATTTCCATCTATAGTTTTAAAGGGTGCAAGATGCAGAAAACAATTAGGTATGTAAAGGCTATAAATGTTCATTTACCTGCACTTCATTGACATGTTTAAAAGTTGGCTCATCCATGGGCTTATCAAAAAAGAAAGGGACTGCATTTTCTTCAACAGGTGTAGTAGACATTAGCTTCTCACTTGACTCAACAACATAAACATCAGAATCGGAAATCGTAGATTGAGCATGGCTCTCTGAACTATCTATCGGCTCTTCTTTCTCGATTGAGTACTTAATAGTCAGCTTATCCTCTGCTAATTGGCCTAGATTTTCACCTTCAGAAGAACTAATCGAGACATGAATATTATCATCAGCTTCCTGATCAACTATATTTTCCTCTACTGAAGTTTCAACAGTTAATTCGGAGGGAACAGACTCATGTTCATTTATTGGATGTAGCATTGATGATTCAGACAACATATCCTTATCCATCTCTTGACTACTCCCTTCAGATTCTCTCTTGACAAAAATAGGTGGCAAAACCAGATCAGATTCTGCATCTAGAGGGCTAGAATCATATACAGGCTCCCCATGTGGAAAATCATCAACCACTGCACTTGGAACTATCAGATTATTACTTTCCACAGAAGCTTCGGTCGAGATTATAGGTTCTTCTGCATTGACTTCTCTTCTTTCCTCCAATATTATCGACCCTTCTTCATTCTCAATGAAGACCCTTTCACTCTCTTCTGACAAAGATGAAGAGCTTGAATCCCGACTGTATCTTTGTTCAATAGCTTCAGAATTTGAATGATTCCCAGTACCATGAACTTGGTTTTCCAATGACTCTTCTTCTTCTTCTTCTTCTTCTTCTGAAGATTGGTTTCCATGTCCCACATCGGACACATGATCTCTCTCAGATATCAGCTTTGTTTCTTGTTGTACATCTTCTTTGACGACTTGCTCATTAGTGATTCCTTTCATATTTGAAATTTCCTCAAGTTTCGGTCGATTATCTACATCTACGATCTTTTTGTCTTCTGGATCCTCAACCGAGCCAATAGAGCTCACCTTGGAGTCACTAAGTTCACTAGATTGTCTCTGAAATGGTGAATAGCTAGTAGATTCATCTGAATCTATTCTTTCCGGAACAAAGAAGGGTCGATATTTCACATCTTGCCTATTGGGTGCAAAAACCGAGGGTCGAACATTAAAACTCTCATGTCTCCTAAAGAACGTCTCCCTAGATGGCAATGTCGTAAAATCCTCATGAAGTTCGCCTCCCGCAAGATCAGGCTTCTCTTCGCTTGAGTCATACGGTATATCAAAAGGGTTCCTCCTTTGTAATAAAATCGAAGGAGCCGAACCCGGAATCGGAGGTAAACCCGAAGTATCATGAGGCATGTCAAAAGGGTTTTGTCTACTCGTTGAAATGGGAGCAATACTGAATGGAAGATCGAAATTTTCTAAATCGATCAAGTTTCTTTCGGGCACCATGCTCATATTTTTCCTTGCTCTCCTCCGTAAAATCAAATTCTCTAACCTCTGGTTCCTTTCAATCTCGGAACTCCCTAAATCCATGAGATTTTTTTGGTCCTCTTCCGTCCATGTAATAGCCGACTTTGTCTTATCTTCATTGTCATCTTCTGCGGCTTCCAAGTCCTCGTGATTTTCAATCTCGTTATCGGACTCATGACTACTAATACTAGATTTCAAAGACCGTTCGGATTCTACATCAGAGCCATTAGCGGACATATGAGCCGGTTGTGGAGCATCTTCATCTAAAAGTGGGTGAAGTTCATCAAGCATCGGCAATATATCAGCCATAGATGCATCAGGAGATGAACTCTCGGCCCCATCAGAACCCGAATCTAAATCATCTTCATCCTCTTCTTTTTGCTCTTGTTCCTCCCTTTCTTCCACTCGTTTCCATGGGGATCGAGGGGGAGAATCGAGTGAATCCACATTAACCCTTTCTGAATCAAAAGAATCGGCTTCTGATTTCTCATCATCCGAGTCAATATTTTCATCATCCACTCTAGGAATCGAAGCATAATGAGAAAGATTCTCCATTACTTCCCCACCACTTAGCATCTCCTCATTCCATTCACCTTTCTTCTTGTATTTCATATCATCTAACATTTCACCATTCTCTAATTCAATTTCCCGCGATCTTTCCTCAATCAACGGAGCTATATCATCTTCACGAACATCAGACAAACTCGGTTGCTCATTTGAATGCTGTAATACATCCCCTCTCTTCTCACTGAATCTATCAACATAAAAGCTTTCATTTTGCTCTACAATGGTAGCATTTTCTGACACCCTTGTCTTAAGGGAGACAACCTCATGGGATGTTTTGGCTTCTATTTCAATCTCAGGTATGTTTGGTTGCCCGAAACTCAAAAGGGTTCCGAGCAAAACCGCGGTGCATATAAGGACAGGAGAGGCAGATACCAATATTGAAAAAAATAAAGGAAATGTTCTGTACATAAATATCAAGAAACAGAGCATACCCACAAGGAATGGATGATTGTAAACTAATCTATAAAACCCTCTGATTGTAAAGATCGCAACTTTCCTTATTTTAACTCCAAAATTTGACAATTCAATTCCCATTTCTTCAATTCTCACTCTGAAATCTGTCACATCATTAAAATCCAATAAATCCCAAATAATATTTAACATTAGATCAAGGTATATCACTACGTGCACAAGCAAAAGAATTAAAACCCAACTTAACAAGTTTATCAAGAACCCACCTTTAAGATTTATGGAATGAGAATTTAAAGAAATTGGATTACGATTTTAATCAGTACCTGAAAAAACCCAAAAAAAAAACATAGAAAGATGAGAATTTGTCAACCAAAGAAGAAAAATTAATTAAAAAAAAAATTAGAAAGGAGTTAACTATACCAGCTTAGAACAAAGATCAATATTCCAGGTAAAAAGAAAACAACGAAGTTATGCTTATTTATGTCTTTTGCTTTACACTAACTTTATTACAGCTGTTGATCTAGTATTATTCTGTATCTGTACTATAACTGTATGAAATTGTATGGCCAAATTAAAGAGGTCTAGGGAATGGGGATTGCCCAGAAGCAGAAATTAGGAGGAAAAAAGGAAAAGTTGGATCTTTCCTTTTCGGACTGGTTTTTTTCAATTTATTTATTCAAATATACTTGTGTTCTGTAATGGTTATTTCAAATCTGGTTCGTGGGATTATTAACTATTAATGATCGGACTGCTGGTGATTGAGGGATCAGATTAGATGCTGTGAGGTTGAGTACATATGATTAAACATTCAAAATATTTAAGTGTTGTGGGGAAGGAATGAGGGTGATCATTACTTTCTTGAATTAAGCTGCTTTTTCCCTTTAACTAAGATGGTTGGAAGCACAAGACAGGACAGGACCACTACTTTTAGTACATAAATTGTGTTTTGGACGTAACTTTAATACTACTACTCCTATTAAATAAAGAAAATAGGTTTGCATTTTAAGATGATGATAGTTTTTGTTTCGTGTGATTAATTTTTCTTGTTTGCATTTGGTATTTTGGTATGATTAGCCTAAGTTTCACATTTAGAAATGAAGTGTGGTGTGAATAATTGAAAAATGGAGTGGAATTGTAGTGTTCATTATTTTATTATTATAAGAATTTAAGGGCCTGTTTGTATGGCGTTTCCCAAAAAAATTTCGTGTTTGGGAAATGCCAAACAAACATGTTTTCTATTTTCTGAAATAAATTTTTCATCTCTCAATTTTCTCAAACTACTTTATCAAAATCCAAACAAACAACAATTTTCTTATCTTTAAACAAAACTTATATAAACTCTACTCTGATTTGACATAAAGTAACGTATCTTTTACACAATTTATCTCACAACAAACATGATTTGACATAAAGTCTTACACATCTTACACATATAACCTAACTCTTCCAAAAAAAATTTATAACTACTTTATTTCTCAAACCACTCTCTCGAAACTCAAACAAACAACATTACGCAAATCGAGATTATTTCACAAACATCCACTACTCTCCCAAACTACTTTCCTAAACACCAAACAAACAGGCCCTAAGGCTTCAAACAAAACCCAAGTGCGAACAAAAGAATACACAATGAAAACAAATTGCATTAGGATTTAGTTTTGAAATATTGAAAGGGAAAAGAAAACTTGTGCTTAATATTATTAAAAGTAGTATTTAAAAACCCATGTAAAAAGAAAATGAAATACAAATTCCATTGGATCTAATACTGAAATATAGAGTGGAAAAAGTTGTGTTGTGTTTAATAGTACGCTTCAACCAAAAGTCCAAAACCCAAGTGCAAAAAGAGTTTATCTGCTGCACGACCTAAATTAAACCTGATTTTAATGTGCGCAAGATCCAACTGAAATATATGGGTTTGATGACACACTCCCTCTGAAACACATATTAGAGTATTATATTTGGTTCGTCTCAAACGCTACCAGTCATTTTGCCATTTCAAATGGTTAACTGGTCAACTTGCTCTCTTGGTATGGTTAATTGATCAACTTGATTAAATTTATAAAAATTATAATTAATAATTTAATTAATATATTTCACTAATAATTAAGTTGATAATATCATATGACAATATATATATATATATATATATATATATATATATTAATATTTAATATGTTTAATACACCGCAAATGTGTGTAATTTAATATGATAAGTAACTTAAAAGATTGAAATGTTTGATTGGGTAATATAACAAAGGGAACAAAATATAAAGGATGAATGAAGTATACTTCTAGCAGCTTTTACCAAAACAATGATATGTCGAACAAACATATATATGCTTAGTGTTAACTTTGATATAAAAGATTTATGATAAGTTAGTACAATCACTGACATTAACATTATTAGATCTGAAAAGGAAATTCCTTTTAGACTAAAACCTAAAATTCGAAAGTATTTTGAAATTACATTTCTGTAATGTATCTATGCTTTTTTAATATCAGAAAAGTAGCGTAGGTTGTATGTGTTTAATTAATTTTATTGATATTTCTTTTTGTAAATTAGAGTAAAATTAACTTTATTATGTCAGATAATAAAACATGTTAATGATTGATTTTCAATTTATTGGATTATATAGAATTGAAATCTCTAACTTAGATCTTTTACATTGTTTGACAATAAAAGTAATGAAATCCTAGTTTTTTATCAAATGAATTGGGGACCACTTTGAAGTAGATTTTAAATTCTTTCACTTGTTGAAATGCATTTATTCACTTACCTAAGCTATATATTTTGTTTATTAGTTTAATCCTATTTTCGCCGGTTGAACCAACTTTGGCGATTTTATTCATTTATACAAGTTTAATATTCTTTTTAACCGATTTACCCATTTTGCATGGTTAAAACATAGTTTTATTGTTTTCTCTTTTTATTAATTTATTTTGTTTTTCTGGTTTAAACCATTTTTCTTTTGATTTCATCTTGTTTTCATCGATTTCACATGTCTTTTCAGTTTCATTAATCTCACATGATCAATTTCACTCGTTTTTCACATGCATATTTTTACCAATTTCACCCGTTTTTCACTGATTCGTCGACTTCATCCATTTTTACGTATTTTTCATCATCACAAGTGTTCACCAATTTCACTTGGATTATCATATTATTGATTTCATCCATTTTTACCAGTTTAACATATTTTCACCTAATTCACATGTTTTTCACTAATTTCACTTGTTTTTTCACCAATTACACTTGAATTTTCATTGATCTCATATGCATATTTTACCGATTGTACCTGTTTTATTATGATTTCATTGTCACTTGTTTCATCCATTTTTTTCATGAATTTTACTCAAACTTCATCGATTTCAAATGTATTTTCCTATTTCATCAGTTTTTTCACCAACTTAACAAGTGTCCACTCATTTCACATGGATGATTTCACCGATTTTTTTTACCGATTTCACCAGAGTTTTTTTTTTACCGATTTCACTAATTTTTATCAATATCAATTTTTTTTTTCACAGAAAGAATTCCATGAAAACTCAAAGTTATGCATGTCTTGATATTGTTGGATACATTTTGCTTCTCTAGTCAAATAACTGAATAAGAACTACATTTATAGCTAAGTCCTAATAATATATTATTCATTAATAATTAATAGATACGATGCAATTCTAATTTTTTTTATTATTATTGGGAGTAGAATGTTATTTAATGAATTTGATATTAATTTTTTAGAGGACTATTTATGACTATTGTACTAAATCTTTAAATGGTACAAATAGCTTTTTTTTTCTTAAAAATATATTGGTGCTAAATAATTATTATACAATATATATATATATATATATATAATAATTTTATTTATTTATTTATTTATGGTTCTCTTTTATGTGTTATAAGAGAATTAAATTGAAATTATAAAATTAAGTAAGAGGTAATTTCTAAATTTTAGGATTTCATGTTGGAGATATATTAATAAGATGCCGATGAGGCCTTAGCCAAGTGGTTAAGGATGAGGCTCCATGACCAGGAGGTCATCTCCATGACCAGGAGGTCATGGGTTCAACTCCCACGAATGTGGGTATTTTCTCTAGTTTCATACTAGCTTTTCTCTAGTTTAATACTAGTAATTAGTTCAGTTTGTTATCATTGAAATAGTTTCGATCCGATATAATGTTTGATGTAACAATGTATTCACCATCTCAAAAAAAAGATATATTAATAAGACTCCTTGTGCAATAATAACTTTTTGAACGTTTACATCTTTGCCATTAAATTAAGTATTACTTTACAATTCAAATAAGGATATTCTAGTCCGAAAAAAATAAATTAAGAAATATTCATGCTTTTATAATAATAAATAGATTGATAGATAGAAAGAATAGAATATAATATAATAAGATATAGAGATTATTTATATTTTTAATTTCTTTTAAATAAAATATAATTTGAAATGTATTTCAAATCACCACTGTCCAAATCCAAACAACAAAATCTAAGCCCAAATATATGTAAGAACTTAGGGCATCTCTAGTGTATAAAGGGGAGGGTAGATTTGGGGGTTTTTGGATCTAGGGGAAAAAAAAAAGAGAAAAAATGTATGAAGGGGAGAAAAAGTTTCCAATCCCTTCTCACCGCTTGAAGCGACTTGGATTGCCTCACCGCTTGAAGCGGTGAGCTGCTGGCGCCAGCCCAGCCCAATTTTTATTTTTTTTTTAAATAAAAACTCTTTTAATTTAAAAAAAATTCTTTAAAATACCTTATTAAATAAAATATAATTCTTATTTAATCTTAATTTTATTTAATTTGTGTACTATTTTTAAAAAGTTAATTTTAGTATAAAAATGTAACTTTTATTTAATAAAATCAAATTTAATGTAACTATTATGTTGGAAAATTTAATGTCAATATTCAATTATTTTTATTATTTTCAAATTATGTAAATCAAGTATTTAATTGTTGTATTATTGTGCACCAATTTTAAAATCCCTTTAAAAGTTAATTTTTAGAAACTCAAATTTAATTTAACTAATAAAAATGAAACCTTAAAATAACTTAATGATCCTTACATATGATTCGTTAAATTAAAAACGATATAACCCTAACTTAATGAACTTTATTATTTTTTTAATTATTATTATTATTATTATTATTATTATTAAGTGAGAGTGGGAAAAATGAGAATTTTAATTAAATGGAATTGATAGATTGATACATTTTAGATGACTTATGAAAATGAAAGGGAAAGCTGGACTTGAATTCTGAGGGAAAACTGAACTGAGTGAGGGCCGAGGGGAAGCTAGACTTAGACTTCACCAACACTGGAGATGGCCTTAATATACGGTATAGGGCTGTCAGCGATCTGGATCAATCTACCCCGATACTATTTTATTTAAATTGGAAATGGCTATTGGGCCTTAAGATTTCGAGACCTCATTCGAATTCAGTTAAAATACAAATAAATTTGAATCCCAATAATATTTTAAAGTAGAAAATATTCATCAATATTTTTTGTACAACATTGTTAGTTCAATTTCACTTACTTCATGTATTCAAATTTATTTCACAATTCACTAAACTTCTACTTAGAAAAGATTGACTGCCACACATTATACCACTCAGTTCAAATGATTTAAGGGATCGCATTTCTAAAAATAAGACCATGAATGAATAACTCAAGTATTGTTAAACTTATAATATTCATTATATAAGTAAAACACTATGCACAATTTAACTATTCTTTTTTATCCATTATTGAGTTCAGATCTTTAAAATACTGAATCAATATCAAGATTTATATTTGTTCCACATTTTTCAAATTTTCAAATAAATATCGAGGGAATTGCACTTATGGTACCACATTATATATCGATTCTTACTTGTGGTGCTATAAAAATCGAGGCCGACACATTTGATACCACAATTTAAGAAATCAATCACTTTTGGTACCACCGTTTAAAATGGACGTTTGTAAAACCCCGAAAAATTCATTTATGAATTTTCTTTCCTATAATTTTAATTTACTTGAAATTATAATTTAATTATGTAGATTTAACAATTGAAATTAAAATTCATATCTATGTTATTAAAAAATTTCAATGAGTGAGCATATTTTTGAATTTGAAGTGCTTTAAATTAATATTCACTTGAATTATTATTATTGTGCAAATTATGAATTATAAATACTTATTCTTGTGTTATTTTGAGAGTTTAAATACAAGAATAAAATAAAAAGGGGAAATTGATGTAACATCCCAAGACTAAGGAATTTAAATAGGACTACCCATTTCAAAAGGGTGTTAATTGCAAATAAGCATTAAATATCTTATAAACAAGGCACATCTCCTTCATTATTGTCTCCTCCACCAATTACACACACAAAAATGTGTTTTCTCACACACAAACCCCCTTTCTTTAATTTACTTATAACTTTCTCATTTCTTAACCAAATCGAACGAATAAGTAGTCCAAATTCATCTACTCGACGAGAGCTTTCTATTGGTACCATTATTCGTCGGAAATTATTGCCGGAAAAGTAGCGACGGCGGCGGCAAGGTGCGGTTTTAAGTGGGTTTTCTTGCATGTCCCTTTTCCGGTCACTTCTTCAACAATCGAGCTTCACCACGGTGTTCTAGGCCTAGAGGAGAGTGGAATGGTGGGTTCGGCTCATTTTCCGGCGTCGGTCAACGGCCGGTCAACGGTGGTCAATGCCGGTCAACACAGGTCAGCGGTGACTGCTCCGGGCAGCGACTTCGTCTCGGAATGGGTATTCCATTTTCGGTCTTCATTTTTCGATTTGAGTTCGTTAGATAGTTCCTTGAGCCTAATGTTACTGTGCATTATTTACATTGTGGTTAATTTTTGGCTTTAGAATTTAGTTTGAGTTCGTACTATGTTATGCATGTATGTTGATTAACTCGATTTTAGTTATAAGGATGGTGTAGTTTTACTAGGTTTAAATAAATGTTTATTAGATATTTGGATTTTGTTTTATTTTTGTAAGAAAGTTTTTGTTTATAATTTTTGAAACTTTGGGGGGTATTTTTGAAAGATTTTAAAAGTTCAAGGTTTAGGGATACGAAAATTTTGAGAGTCTAATGGACTGAAAAATCTATTTTTGTTTGATATTTGGTTAGGTTTACTTGAAAAGCATTTGTTTTAAAGTTTGTTTCGATATTTTGCAAAAATGGAAGTTTTTGAAACTTTTGGGGTTATTTCGTAAATCTGAAAATAAGGGGGTAAATGTGATGTTTTGTTGTTGGTTTTACATGGTTAATTTTACAAATTTTTGATTAATTAATTTCATGTAGTGTTTTGTTCACTATTGTTTTAAGATTGAAAATTTGAAAAATTTTCTATAAAAATTTATAATGAAAGAACTTTTGTTTCTCATTGTTAGTTTGTGAAAAGTTATTAAAACTTGTGATTAATTCTGGTTTTATAGTGAATTTTTGCTTAAGTATTTTTAAACGTTCTTGTGATATTGGGTCTTGAATTATTTTTTTGCAAGAAAGTAGTGTTTTAATGTTTTGGAAACTTTAGGGGTATACTTTGAATGTTTTCAAAAGAAAAGGGTGTTTACTTATTAGCTTGTTAAATATTTTGGATTTTCTCAAATCTTAAAGTTTTAAAAAAAAAATGAATATACTTTCGAAAGTTTTAAGTTTTTGTCTAAGATTTTAGTTTAGGAAATCCTTGTGATAGGATTTTCTTTAATTATATTTAAGTAAGATTATAAGATAATTTATTAGTCGTATACGTATTTGCTCAGGTTTCGGATACACTTCATAGTGGAATTTTGGTCGCCGTAATAAGCTCTTCAGGTGAGCGCTATGTGTTACTTGTGTGTAAGTCTAAATGTGCTAGTAGGTCGAGTCATAACTGTAACTTAGTAACTAAACGAACAAGCATGTGATATATGATAACATAAAGAACTCGGCTGCTAGGACAAGTTACACGTTGAAGTATTGTTTATGTCTATGTGCTTATGAGTCATTGATATTGCATGTTGAACTGTTATTAAATTGTTTACCGATTTCCTGTTACTGAATTGTTACCGTTACTGTTACTGTTACTGTATTGTATTGTTTACTGTTACTGTGTGGGCCCCTATTTTGGTGTGCGGAATCGTGGTTAACCCGGAAGGTAAGGGCCGGAGGGTTACCTCGATCCACCGTAGACCCGCTTCACGAACCAAGTGTGGAGGTTACACTTGGGGAGTGAATGTCAAACTCCTGGCATTTGACGTCAATGCGCACTGTTATGTAAGGTCGCACCTTACTTGGAGTGTTCGGTGGTGGTTTTCCTGACTGTGGATTGGAGGGTAAGAGGAGGACGGCATCAACAAATGTTGGTTACTTGTTTAACGTGCTTAAATTGTTATAGCATATGTTCAATATTGTACTGTTGTATATGCTCATGTATATTATGTTGCATCAACGCACATGTGCACTATAGCCTCACTAAGTTGGACGATCAACTTATGCATTCCATGTTTCAATCTTTTCAGCTACAGGTGTTTGGGGGTAACCGATAGTTCATGTTGCGGTTAGGTTATCACGGTTGCGGTCCCACCCTAGTTCCAGAGAGTAGTTGAACTTTTGTTTAAATTCTTATTTGATTTTAAAATTTTCGTTTGAACTCATGTTTTAATCTCCTATAACGTTTAAGTTCATTTTTATTATGTCTTGTTAAATATCTTGGTATTTTAGTTAATTTTGTAAAATGGGAATATCTATCGCAAATGATTTTTAAATTTTATCAAATACTAATCTTAATCTTCTTGTATTTCAATTAGGACCCACAAGTTGTTTCACCTTGTCATGTCATCTGTTAAAATTTGTTTAATTACTTTCGTTTTAAACTTAGTAATCGAAATTGTTCTTATATCGTTTTAAACCGCTTCCGCTTAAAATCTTTAATTCTCGATTTTAATTTATCGTTCTTTTTAAAGGTTTCGATATTTTAACTCTTTTTCAAAATAATAATAACTTTTCGACCGTTATCCGACGGATTCGCGGAGTCGGGCCGTTACAACGTTAATTGATGACTTGGTAGTTAAGTTTTATTGCAAAATTGATACATTTACTTATGTTGATTGATAATTATACCCCTAACATTACAGGTTGTCATAATAACCCAACATCTTCAAATTTATTGACAATTTTAGTCAACATTATAGTTCAATTTTAAAATTGTCTCGAATAAAATACGTGTGGATAAATTTGGAGATTTTACTTATTATTTTACATATTTATTTAACTAAATTAGTTTTATATAATATTAACAGAACAAATAATACTTTGACATAAATCTGACAAAATATTAATTAAATTTAAATTTTTTATAATAATATTAATATAATTATAATTTTTTTTCAAAAAAAAACCCATCCCTGGGATTGGGTTGGGGGGGAGGGGGTTAGGGGGTAGGGGATGGTTTTTTTGGGTTGGGGGGGAGGGGATGGTTTTTTTTTTTTTTTGAAAAAAAAATATAATGATTTTGTTAATAATTTATAACTTTGTTTTTTTAATAAATTCTAATTATATTAATATTATTATATAAATTTTAGATTTAATTAATATTTTGTCGGATTTATGTCAAAGTATTATTTGTTTTGTTAATATTTTATGTAAAACTAATTTAATTAAATAAATATGTAAAATAATAAGTAAAATCTCTAAATTTATCCACACGTATCTTATTCGAGCCAATTTTAAAATTGGGCAATAACGTGAACTAAAAATATTAGTAAATTTAAAGATATAAGGTTATTTTGATAAACTGAAATGTTCGAGTTATTATTGCCAGTCAACATAAATAATTATATCAATTTTATAATAAAACTTAACTGCCACATCATCAATTTACATCCATTTTTAATGATGGTACCAAAAATGATTGATTTGTATCAAATATATCGACCTCGATTTTTATACATCCACAAGTGAAAATTGGTATATAATTTAATAAATATCCCTAGCAATCTAGATTGGATTACAAGTTTACAACCGAGTTCGAGTGAGTTCCAGTTAAAATTAGTAAGACTTTTTAGTTAGTAGCTGTCAAACGTCAGCCTAACCGAATAACTATTCTTTCTAACGAAAAAGCACAACCCTCCCATGACTTGTTCATTCTCTGATCAATTTTCATAAATTAAACTATAATTTAATTATCAATTTCTCCATCTCCATTTACACTAATTCTCTAAGCATATATATTTCTCTATTTTAATTTTCTGATCAAATCCATGGAATGTCCCTTTGGTTTTGAAGGCTTACAACTAGGACGGATCGATCACAGCTAACGAGCAGGTACGTACTTTTTTTCTTTTTTTTTTTCTGATGATAAATTGATTCGTTTTGATCAACGCAGACTCGCACAAATCACGAAATCTACACGCGCAGTAAATTAAGTTTATAATCGTATATATTCTGTTCTGTTTTCATGTTAGACGATCTAATATTTTAATAATTTAAACCCCTGAATTAGGATAGTTAGAATAAATGGAAGATGGAAAAATTGGAATTGAATTCAACAATATTATGCGAATTTAACCCTAGTTATTTGGATGGAGCAGTATGATTTATGAAGGAGGTCTTTTGTTTTAAAAGGGTTAATTTCTGCAGTTTTGATTTATTTATATTTAGATAATGCAAATGGACATTGAATTTTTGAGCTTCTTCATTTTCAAAGTAGTCCTTACAAAACGAGAAAAACGCAAAAACAGTCATTGTGTTCTACCTAAAAACCTCATGTGTAATTTTTATTAGAAGAAAAACCTTACGTTTTAAGGTTTTATTTAAAACGAGTTAAACGCAACCAAATAGATGGAACTACCCATTTGCAAATCATGAAGAATATTCCCAATTACTTAAGTGAGGTACGCTTGTTGGCAATTACGTCAAGTACATGGGTCTTTTTTGCATTTTACTCTTCCATTAATTTTATCCCGGCCCATGCTTGTTGGGATTGTATGCAACACCTTATGATAAACTGTCACATTATCAGCTTAAATTGTTTCCAAAAATTGAAAAGAGTAGCAATCTTGAAACGGGAACATGTATGAGAATACCTATTGGTAAGTCATTGTGCTTATTTCTAATGTGAATTGTGCATTGGTAATATGCAGTCTCCAAAGAGTTTAGCTGGCACTTATCCCTAGAAAAGGGAAAGGAAAATGTCATTCAAAAAATCACGAGCAAGTGGGTCGGAAAAGACACTTTCACATGAGGAGGAGCAAGCAAAGGTTCTTATCTATATTTTGTATTTTAGATGATTTGTTCTTGCCATAAATACATATGATTCTGGAGAATACTTGTTTTATCAATAAAATTTTGGGGATTTCATTGTCCATTCTCATTTAACAACCAATCATCATGCCATTAAAATCTTGTCAGTGAAAAGGACATTAATATGTTTGTTAGATTTCTATTAGGTGTTGCATTATTACATGTAAATATAAACATGAAATATTCTTACACGTATGCTCGAGGTTGCATCAAATAGGTAACTTGATCGGTTCTTTGAGTACAGATCAATGAGGTCAGGAATTTGATTGGTCCTGTTGCAAGTAAATTTCCGATCGAATGTTCCGATGCATCAATACTAAGATTTCTAAAAGCAAGAAATTGGAATACAAAGAAAGCAACAAAGATGTTTAAAGAGTCTCTGAAGTGGCGTTTGGAGTACAAGCCAGAGAAGATCAAATGGGTATGACTGCTTTCTTCTTCCTTTTCCCTTCTCTAATTTAAATGAATTCTTGAATAGCTTTAGCCTCAAATACAGATCATTGGTAATAAATAAGAGGTCAAACTGCACAAACAGATAATGTTTTTTCTAAGCTAGGACATGTTTTTAACATAATCTGAAAAATGGTGATGGTTGGGTTATACCTCATGCTTTCTGCCTTTCTTAATTAGTAATAAATCAGATGAATTGTCTAATTAAGGTGCTAGACATATAGTGTACCCTCGAGCAATGGCAAAAAACCAAATTTTGGGGGGAAGTAGTGCAAATTAAATGAACCGATGCCAACAGCAATCCGAGAGGAGGCTGTTTGGAGATGTGGCCGAAAAAATTATGTTTCCTTATGTTTAACTAATATTATCTTGTAATGGGTATTCTTGTCACACTGTAAAACTTGATATTCGGTGGCTTTTTTTCCTCGGTTGATTCAGGAAGAAGTTGCTCATGAAGCTGAGACAGGCAAACTTTACAGGGCCAACTATTTTGATAAACATGGAAGGACTGTGCTTGTTATGAGACCTGGATTCGAGGTAGAGTAAGTCCAAACTTGTGTTCTTTTTTTCTACTATATACTAACAATCTCCTGTATAGTAGTAGCTATAAATTATAATTTTTCATCTATATATAATGCATGTGTGTCAGAATACAAACTCGGTAGAAGGACAAATCAAATACTTAGTATATTGCATGGAGAATGCTATATCAAGCCTAGACCAAGTTCAGGAGCAAATGGTATGGTTGATCGACTTTCAAGGGTGGAATATGTCTTGCATATCAATGAAGGTAACTCGAGAAACAGCTCGTGTATTACAGGATCGTTACCCTGAGAGACTTGGTGCTGCAATTCTCTACAATCCCCCTAAAGTCTTCGAGTCCTTCTGGTTGGTAAGTTCTCATATATTCTTCCTCTAGGTCCACTAAAAGTTGTATATTAGAGTGGTTAATTGCACTTTTAGTCCCACATGACTGGACCCTTCTTAATGTCATGCACTTTACAATCCCAACTTTTTAAAATGTTTTGTAGTTTTGGTCTCATCGGCTTCTTCCCTTCCAATTTGGGACCAAAAATGCAAAATTAAGACGGCCCTTTAGGACCAAAAGCTGCCAAATCGAGATAGTTCTATGGGACCAAGACTGCAAAACATTCTAAATGATTATGGTGACTACTAGTTCAGTTTTGTAAAGTGAGTACTAAAAGTGTAAAATAATTCGAAAGAAACTGGAACCAAGGTCCAATTTGATAAAGTGCGAGATCAAAAGTTCAAGGATCTAGTCATGTGGTACCAAAAGTACAATTTGTAACGGTTATGAAGTTATTCAAAATTTGAAATGCAGTTGGTGAAACCATTTCTTGATCATAAGACATACAAGAAAGTAAGGTTTGTATACTCGGACCAGCCTCAGAGTATGAAGATAATGGAATCACTATTCGACATGGAAAAATTGGAATCTGCTTTTGGTGGGAAAAGCACCGATAATTTCGACTATGAAGCTTATGCAAAACGTATGAAAGATGAGGAGAAACGAAAGAGTTCTGATGATGCATCTGCTTCTGACCAAATAAGCGTAGCTTCAGATTTATTGATATCTGATGTCGCCTCTGAGATTTCCGATGAAGGTGATTCATATGAAACAGGATGTGAGTTAGAAGTTCTTGCTGACATGGAACTCGACTGCAAAAATAAAATCCCTGATGCAAAAGATTAAAGAAGATGTATGTAAAATGGGATGCAGGATTTTAAGATCTTTGTCCAGCATATTAGATATGAATTTGACAAGTGAAAATTAAATAGATTTGGAGCAAAAGAATTAATCTTAATGGATGAACTGTAGTTGATCAAGGATCAATACGAGGCTATGCATTACAAAATTGTCTAGCTGTTGGTTTCTTTAGATGATGATTTGCTTGCGTTGCACACGATCCAAGATAATCTTTGTTGAAGTAATTTAATTTTTCTTATGTTAAATATTTAAAAGATATTGACTATTTCAGTTGATAATTTATTAGATATGATAAATTGAGTCGTTTTTCAAAAATGTTTGACACAAAATGATAATTGAACCAACTTTAAATTGGAACAAGAAATTCCATAAGAAAGAAGAACACAACTTGTCATTAACATAGGGCAATAAACATTAAACATTACAATACAACAAATAATCCAAGTAAAACTAAATATGTATATACTTTCACAATTCCACAATACAGTGTATATATTAAGAATATACAAACACCATATATATTTATCAAAACAAGATATATTTCCCAATTAACACACAACCAAACTGACACTAAAATGTGATAGATGATTTATTTGCGCGGTAGAGACGATTAATCATGTCTTTCAAATGGAATTGCGATCAAGGGCACTAGCTTGCGAAGTGAAATCCCCATTTGCTCCCTCATATCAATACTATCCGGGGAAACATTACGAGGGAGTTCCCAGTCAAAAGACTGTATCAACCTCGCCAAAGTAATACTAACCATTCTATCACCCAAAAACATACCCACACAAGATCTTCTACCTGAACCAAATGGAAGGAACTCAAAGTTTTGCCCTTTCGAGTCGATTTTCGAATCAATAAACCTTTCAGGCTTGAACATAAGAGGCTCATCCCATAAATTAGGATCCCTATGGATTGCCCATGCATTCAAAATTACAGTTGTGTCCTTGGGTATAGAGTAGCCCATATATTCAGTATCTTTCACTGCTTTTCGTGGAATAAGAAGAGGAAGAGATGGATGTAGTCGCATAATTTCTTTCACAACTGCTTGTAGATATGGTAATTTGTTTAGGTCATTCTCTTCGACTTTTTTTGAACGTCCGATGACCTCATCAAGCTCGTTTTGGAGTTTTTTTAATGAATTTGGGTTGCGTATTAGCTCGGACATTCCCCATTGAATCGTGCTGCTTGTAGTCTCAGTCCCACCAAAAAACATTTCCTGAAGTAATAAATCCAAAAGTAATTGGGTGATGTCCCAAAACGAAAATGGTGTAATTAAATTTGGGTATGAAAGAAATGGGAAATAAATTACCAGAACAATAATAGTCACATTCTTCTCCGAAAGTTCATCGAGCGTTCCTTTTCCGTCATCTTTACGTTCCAACAATACATCCAAAAAATCCTTGGTTTCCTTCACTTTTCCCGACAGCTTTTCCTGAACCCGTTCTTTCAAAAACCCCGAAACCATATTCAGCAATTTTGTCATTGACTTCCCTGTATTACCCCTGATTCCCTGAGGATCAATCCATTTCAAGAACGGAAATGAATCCACCAAATTAGGCTTTCCACTCCACTCCATAAACCCTTTCATAGCTTCATAAAATTCATTTCCTTTCTCCGATTTCAAGTCCATAATGTCTCTAGACAACACAAAATTCGCAATGAAATTAAAAGTCATTAGACATAAATACTTGTCCAATTCTATTTCCCCTGATTCTCCATAAACACGCGATGCCAATGAATCGTCTTTCATTCTTTGAATCATTACGTCGATGCAGTTTTGTCGTGCGGGAGCACTAGCATTGATTCTTTTGTGAAGGAAGAGTTCGGAAGAACAGAGCTTTCGGATCATGCGCAAATAGTCGTTGTAAGGAGCAAGGCCCAACGATCCTTTGTTATACCTGTTGGAGATAATTGAAATATTTAATTATTTTTTTTATCCAAAAATATTTAAATATTATGTTTATATTAAGGGTAAATTACGAATATCCCCCTCAGGTATGGCCTAATTACAAAAATCCCCCTCACGTATTAGGTATTACAAAAATCCCCCTCAGGTTTGTCACCTTCTTACAATTAACCCCTTGCTCCTAAAATGTTCCAATTTTACCCTTGTAAGTTATTTGTAATGTTTATAATATGTTATAAATTTTAAAATTTGGGTGTTAATTGTTATATCTTTTAAATTATAAAAATTATAATCATATATTTACCACCAAAATAGTTGATATAATTTATAATTGCCCATAAATTTCAATAAATATGTCAATTTATAATACAATATAAACTTTAATAATTTAAAACATCTTATTTATAAAAGAATATAAGTTTATTAAAATATACTAATTTATAAAATGAATTCATTCAACTTATATGTAAACAATTTGTTCATATTAAAAAATATATTATTAAAATTCTATTTAATTTAATATTTTACAATTTATATTGCTAATAAATATATAAATATTTTTTTGCAATATTTATTAAAACTTGTGGGCAATTATAAATTTTATCAATTATTTTGGTAGTAAATATATAATTATCTCTTTTCTAATATATAAGATATAATAATTAGCATCCAAGTTTTAACATTTATGAGACATTACAAACAATACAAATAACACTAAAGGGCAAAAATGGAACATTTTATGGGCAAGGGGTTAATTGTAAGAAGGTGACAAACCTGAGGGGGATTTTTGTAATACCCAATACGTGAGGGTGATTTTTGTAATTAGACCTTACCTGAGGGGGATATTCGTAATTTACCCTTATATTAATGTGTAATCTAGTATGTATGGAAAAAATGCAACATACTCCCTTGTGTTATGTTAAATCTGTAAAAAACTACCTTGTGAGAATTTTATTGTGCTAAACTTCCTTGTATTTTTAAAAATCCTGCGAAAAATACCCAATTTATGAAAAATAGGTCGTTTTGGATCGACATATTTCAAGAAATAATTTTAAAAATTTATCACGTGAAGTTGTAGAGACCAACTTGAAGTACTTTAAAAATGATTTCTTCAAATATGTCGATCCAAAACGACCTATTTTTTTATAAATTAGGTGTTTTTTGCAGGATTTTCGAAAACACAAGGAATTTTAACGCAATAAAATTTTTACATGGTAGTTTTTTGCAGATTTAACATAACACGAGGGAGTATCTTGCATTTACCCTAGTATGTATAGGGTTTTTTTTTTTTTTAGCAAAAGACTCCAAAATAGTAACTCTACTAATGCAAGGGATCCAAATCTAAACCACCAAGAGGCTTGTAATACAAAATATACGAGCTAATTAAATGCAAAAATACCCTTTGTGCTTTACTTAATAAAAACATGTGGTCTTCTTTTATTAGTAAAAAAAACCCATTTAAAATTATTTTATAAGTCAATAGGGAGGTTATTCAATTTTTAAGTGAACAGGGGGTTATTGCCAATTTTTTAAAGTTAATAGGGAGATTATTGTTAATCTTTTAGGTTAAGATGGGTGTTTTCGCATTTTTCTTGGGGATATATTATCATTTTTTGTGCGAAATATGTATTCCGACATGTGAGGGATTTTCACACATAAAAAAAAAATATGGGGATTGTTTCTAAAAAAAAAATAACTAAATATAATTTTAGCTAATTAGACAAAATATAGGAGATATTTTGCATTTCACTACATAATAAATATAAAGTGACAATTGACACAATATACGTTACTGACGAATGCAGTATTACTAAATAAAAGGAATCCAACAGTACCCGAACGCTGTGAATGAGTTGGGAACATTTCTATCAGAAAATGCGAGATCGTGTCTTTTGAAAATTTCTTCGGCAGGTTTGGATGATTGTATGACTAAGGTGTTGGACATGCCGAGTTTTAGCCAGAGAACAGATCCGTATTTGGATTGAAGCTTTTGTAAGTTCTGATGAGGCATCGTTCCCACATCGAATATGTTGCCTATTATCGGCCAGCCAGGTGGTCCCGGCGGTCGGGATTTAGAGGACTTGTTCTTGTTCTTGGATATGAACCACATAAGAAGAGGTAAAGAGAAAGAGATAATGAACCATATTTGTATATCAAAGGAGAACATATTTAGTTTATGTTTTTACTTGTTTCAGCTTGTAACTTGCCTTCTACTTCTTATATAAGTACTGAAATGTGAAATTGTCTTGGTATCAATATTTAAAAAAGATTTTTAATTGAGAGTGAAATTTTTTCTTTTTACTTTTGTGATATTGTACTTCATTGATTTATTAATATAATCATAAGAATCACATCAAGGGTTGATCACATAGGACATTTTTAATATTTTTTTTTGGTCGAAAACATAGGACATTTTTTAATATGTTTGCGTCAAAATGTGAAACCTTTTTTTTCTTTTGCCAAATAAGAAAACAACACTTTGCAAGTCTTCTAAAAAAAAATATTGTTACCATAATTTGTGGGTCCTTGACAAATTTAATTATTTCTTTAAAATCTTTGCATTAATTTATCAGTAAGCTCTAATAATTGTTTTAACATAATTTCAAATTGAAGAATACTTGTAACTTTAGTTATTGCCTACGATACGTCTTCGAATTCTTTAGGGGCGGGCATATTTTCATGATTCAAAGATTTGACGAGAAACTAAATATGTCAAGAGATGTAAAAATGTGATATCAAGTTTTTCTACATGTTTCTTTAATTTTCAAATTATCTTAATGTTTCCTACCTATTTCAAAGAATATTATAATAATAATAATAATCTAATGTTTAATAACTAAAAAATTCACATTGAAACGAATTTCAATGAATGAATATGATCCTGTTTTTTCTCTTCATATCATCTAACTGCATAATAAATAGTCTAACAATTGACACACATTTTGCACACTTGTTGAATCCAGCTATATGTGAGCAAATTTGATAAGCTATCAAATGACAAAAAAAAGTTCAAATTTGTATATTTTTTCTTATATATAGTAAATCAACAAGTTTAATTATTTCAATATCAATCAGCACATGTAGTAAATCGAGAACCACGCATGATATGATTCTTCATTTCAGTTTCAATAACATGTAAATCAGATTATACATAAATCAGATTATACATGTTGTTTTTAGTATCAATTATGTTTGTTTATCATTAGCTTCATTAAGGTTTAATCAATATCTTAACATAGAAATAGAAAGATTAGTTTGTTAAATTAAAGATATGGTTGTTGGCAATTGAAAATGACAACTTGTAATCAACTAATTTCTTGAGGCCTCATGACTCACTGATAATGACTGAAGATCTATAATATTAGTAATTAGTCGTCTGATAATGACTGATTACCCTCACATAATTGTTGTTAAATGTTTAAACAATCCGTGTGTATAAAATATAAATAAATCTAAGTACTATAATGAAAAACTATAGCAAATTATTATCAAAGAATGATTATTTATAATTACTCTAATTATAAACCTTAATATTGTTGGGATTCGGTAAGATAAACAGCCCTAGGCACAGCGGAATATAAAAACTTTTAGGGCCTCTTAAGGAATCTTGCCAGGATATTCTCTAGTTGTATATATATGAATATAAATAAAACGATAGTATAAGTTTTCTCGTTTATACCTATCTCCTTGCAAATCCTCGGCTAGCAAAACGAGCTCTGAATTCTTCTCCAGCAAAATCGATCCAGGCTTCTCAGGAGCGCCCCACGTGTTGCGCCTCTACAAGTTGATACACCACAATATCACGAAAATAATATATCTCGATCAGCTAGAACACGAGATATATCATAAACTAGGAATTAGGAACGATTTAGGAACAAGATCGAAAACGAAAAATTCTTCCTTGTGCGAGGTCTCATCAGATTATGCTTATCTTGTTTACGTGATCTATTCTAAGCATGCATGACATACATCAAAGAATAATAGTAAACATACATCACCTAGCAGGATATGATTGATCGATTGCCCATCCTATGCGATTCATCACGAGCCAAGTGATGAATCAATTGGTCAGTCTAGGGTGGAAATTAAATGTCCTAAACTATTACAATTTTCAAACCCATACATCATGGGCCTTCTTGTAATATCCAGCTTGATTGGGCCTCCATGTAATGAATTGGGCCTCCATGTCCTCCAAGGTAAATGGGCCTCCATGCGGATCTCCAAGTCTTCATGAGGTCTTCTTGGCTCCAAGCCTAATCTAAGCCTAGCTTACATAATTTAAATGGTCCTATTCTATTACATTCGTTTGCGCAAGCAAGGGCACCAATCAGGCCCATTTAATTACAACCCAAAAATAAATAAACCAAAAACTACACAGGGCTTAAGGGCAAAATCGATCAATCCACACATTCACTCAAGAACATGCATAAATTCACATAAGGGCATAAATGTAAATTTACCAGCTTCATTAATTTTAATTCGCCAAAATTCATCCAAGTTAATTAATTTTGAATTAACAATTAACCTCTAAGATTAATTAGCTCTTACTTGAGCTCTAAGTAATCTATAATTCTTATCTTGATTAAATTGGTTAATTAAGGTAATCTAAATCTCTAAGATTCTTACCTTATCCAAAACTCTAAGTTTCCCAAAATTCTCAAATCTCCAAGATTCTCAAGATAATCCTATTTTGACTAGATTAGTTTAATTAAGGTAGTGTTCACATCTAACAAGATAACTACCTTATCCAAAAACTCTAAGTTTCCTAATCTTCCAAAATTCTCCAAGATTTTCAGGACTTTCAAAATAGGCAGAATTAGAGTCCAACCAAAAATCAACCAGACGAGGCCAATCGAAGACTGCCACGTGGACAACATACGCGCGGACACGAAGTCCGCGCGTGGCTGTTCGCGGCAGCCGCTGCTGCGCGTGACAGCGTGCCGCAGCGCGCGGCTGCGCGTGACAGCACACGGCTGGCAGCCCGTAGGCTGCTGCCGTGCGCTGCTCGCGCGGCCAGTGTGCTGTTCGCACGCTGCCGTGGGCAGCAGCACGCGGTGGCCGCCCAGCCGCGGTGCGCGGCCGCGGTTGGATCCAATAAAAAATATTTTTTTTTGTTTCTTCGATTACTTATGATTTAATTAAACAAACCCAGTCAATTAAATCCCAATCCAAAAATAAAACTAACATGATAAAATTTTCGAATCCAAAATTAAACATTAACTCCAAGTTAATTAAACATACGTCCTATAACATGCAAAGTTAAATAACTAGCCACATAAATCAAACATATGATTTAATAAACACAGAATTTGCAAATTCATATATATACAAAGCCTAAACCTGGCTCTGATACCACTGTTGGGATTCGGTAAGATAAACAGCCCTAGGCACAACAGAATATAAAAACTTTTAGGGCCTCTTAAGGAATCTTGCCAGGATATTCTCTAGTTGTATATATATGAATATAAATAAACGACAGTATAATCTAGTTGTATATATATGAATATAAATAAACGATAGTATAAGTTTTCTCGTTTATACCTGTCTCCTTGCAAATCCTCGGCTAGCAAAGCGAGCTCTGAATTCTGCTCCAGCAAAATCGATCCAGGCTTCTCAGGAGCGCCCCACGTGTTGCGCCTCTACGAGTTGATACACCACAATATCACGAAAATAATATATCTTGATCAGCTAGAATACAAGATATATTATAGACTAGGAATTAGGAACGATTTGGAACAAGGTCGAAAAACGAAAAATTCTTCCACAGGGAAGAATGGGTTCGGTCGACTATAGCTTGGGAGAGGGGAGAGAATTTTTGCTCTTGCTCAATTTTTGCTTAAGGAGTTGTGTGAAAAATAACTATAAGATACCTACTTATAGTTATCTCCCTAACCTAGTCCTATTAGGACTAGGTCTTCTCTCTGCTACATGGGTCATGGCCCTCTTTAATTAGAAGACCTAGTCTCCTAATTAATTCATGGCCCAGTTAATTAATTTGACCAGGCCTAATTTAATCTCCCAATTAAATAGCCCAATTAATTAACTTAATCTCCCATTTAATTAAATCAGACTCTAAGCCCATTTAATTAAAGTCCTTTTAATTAATTAAATCCAACTTAATTAATTAATCCACAAATTAAATTCCAATTTAATTTATGATCCTGATCCAATTCCAATTGGATCCCATTTTGTTCCAATTGGGTCGACCCAGTCGACCCACCCAATATAATCGACCCAGTCGATTTTTCACCCAGTCGACCCAGTCGACTCGATCGTTCTTATTTCCTCGCTTTCGCTACTTGTGTATTGTGTATGCCCCCGTAGGTTCACCACATAATTGGCCGTGGGTTATAATTAAATATTATTTAATTATTCGAGTAAGACTTACTCTAAATCAATCGAACACTCTGTCGATTGACCATTCCAAAATTAGCACCCCTGCCAATTTGGGAATTCTCCCACACTCCACGGTCGATGTCCAGCCACAAGCCCATGGAGCCCAATCACTGGTGAATTAATTCAGTGAACCTTTTATCATTTATAATTTCCATATACGACATAATCTCTCCATCGATCAATCTCCCAGTCGAGACTTAAGGGCATGGTCTTTCATCGGATTCCCTTTTCTTTTGTCTTGACCTTATGTACTCTGGTCTCGAAATAAATTCTCTTTGACTTAATCTTTATGAGCTACTTACATAAAGTCGTCAGATACCTTGGCCAAGGATTTTACCAGAATTAATTTCTCACAGAAATTCATAGGAAAATTTCCCAACCTATCAAGTCGGGTCAATGGATCCTTTGTTGATGATATGAATCTGCATACGAGTTCCTCTATACCCAACATGAGTCCACAGAGACTTTCTGGCGATCCCCAGTCAGTCGGAACTCATATCAAGGTATAGACGTTCTCGCACCAGATAAACCCTATCACCTCAAGTAGTTAGGGATCGTTCCTCGTATACTATTATAAATATGGAATAACTTCAACCCCGATTGCGACTACCGCTTCCATGGTGAGTTATTTCCTAATTGGGGTATTCAGTGCGCTTGCCATCCCAGCAAGCCACCCACTTATGTGTATCGACTATCCCAGTCACGCTCGTGGACCCCAGCGCCCTCCAGTTCATCGGAGTATACACAACAGTGAGAGTCTAACCGAATCCAACGATGTCCTATCTCGATTGGATTCTACGACTCTTGAATATGTTCTAGATCACGGCCTTAGAGATCAGTCCACGGGTTGTCCCATAGCCCTGTGATCTAAGGACTTCTATCCTTATGCGTAGATAATTATTACATAAGATAAAGATGACCATTTAATAAAGTGCATTTATTAATCGAAATTGAATAGTTCCGCATTTATTACAATAAATACTAGCCATACAGCTGGCTTGCAGGACACTATTTCTATCACTATTGCCCCATTGTTATCACAGAAGATAGTAATGGACTCAGCGATGCTAGGTATCACATCCAGTTCCTGGATGAAGTTCCTCATCCAAACACCTTCCTTTGCTGCATCACTTGCAGCAATGTATTCTGCTTCGGTGGTTGAATCCGCGGTTGTTTCTTGCTTGGAGCTCTTCCAGCTAACCGCACCACCATTGAGGCAGAACACGTATCCTGATGTCGACTTGAAGTCGTCTACATCGCATTGGAAGCTCGAGTCTGTATAGCCTTCCAATTTCAATTCTCCTCCGCCGTATACCAAGAACAATTCCTTAGTCCTTCTCAGGTACTTCAGAATTGCCTTTACGGCTATCCAGTGCTGCTCACCTGGATCAGACTGGTAGCGACTTGTAACGCTTAAAGCGTACGCTACGTCTGATCTCGTACATAACATACCATACATTATGCTTCCTATCGCGGATGCATATGGTACTCGAAACATATTGCTTCTCTCTTCTGGCGTCTTTGGGGCCATAGACTTAGAGAGTGTAATCCCATGTCTCATTGGAAGCAATCCTCTCTTGGATTCTTCCATACTAAATCTTTTCAAGATTTTGTCTATGTACTGGGATTGGGAGAGGCCCAGCAGTCCTTTTGATCTATCTCGGTAGATTCTTATACCTAGTACAAAGGATGCTTCTCCCATATCCTTCATCGAGAATTGTGTAGATAACCATGCTTTAGTTTCGGACAATGCTTTCACATTGTTTCCAATGAGAAGAATGTCGTCAACGTAGAGCACCAAAAATTCAACTGTACTCCCACTGATCTTCTTGTACACGCAAGGTTCGAACATGTTTTTGATGAATCCAAAAGTTTGGATTGTCTCATCGAAACGAATGTTCCAACTTCGGGAAGCTTGCTTTAGTCCATAAATGGACCTCTGGAGTTTGCACACCTTGTGTTCATCTCCTTTGGATGCATATCCTTTTGGTTGCTCCATGTAGATCTCCTTATCAATGTCCCCATTGAGAAAGGCAGTCTTCACATCCATCTGCCATATCTCGTAGTTATACCACGCAGCTATGGCCAGCAAGATTCGAATGAATTTAGGCATTGCGACGGGCGAGAAGGTCTCCTCAAAGTCAATTCCAGGTCTTTGAGTATATCATTTTGCCACTAATCGCCCTTGTAGGTTATTACCTCTCCGTTCACTCCAAGCTTTCGCTTATAGATCCACTTGCAACCCACGGGAGCCACTCCGACTGGTGGATCTACCAAGGCCCAGACCTTGTTTGAGTGCATGGAGTCCAATTCGGATTCCATGGCTTCGCGCCACTTTCCCGAGTCTATGTCTAGCATAGCCTCTTCGTAAGTCCTTGGGTCGGTTAGAGACTGTCCAGTCTCATGCAGCAGACCGTAGTACCTCTCGGGTTATCTACGTTGTCTTTCTGACCTACGAAGTATCGGTGTACTTTCTGGTGCACTTTCATGCTCTTGTTCTCCCACTGCCTGTGGTGACGGGTCAGCTCGATCGACCTCTTCGGCCTTTTCAGCTTCAGTGACCTCATCCAGTTCTACGTTATTTTCCTTCTTGTCAACCAAGAAATCCTTCTCCAAGAAGTGAGCGTTCCTCGAGACAAACGTAGTTTGTCTTGTAGGATCGTAGAACTCGTATCCTATTGAGTTTTCTGGATACCCCACGAATTTGCACAAAGTGGATTTAGTTTCCAATTTATCTCCCACTAGCTTTTTAACGTAAGCGGGAGATCCCCATATGCGCATGAATGCGTATGAGGGTGCCTTGCCAAACCATAATTCGTATGGTGTCTTTTCTACGGATTTAGAAGGTACTATGTTTAGTATCTTCGTTGCCGTGAGGAGGGCATGTCCCCAAAATGAAAGAGGTAAGTCAGTGGCACTCATCATTGATCGAACCATGTCCATCAAGGTTCGATTCCTTCTCTCTGCTACTCCATTTAATTGGGGTGTTGCAGGAGGAGTCCACTGCGATAATATTCCATGCTCTACAAGATAATTCAGAAATTCGTTACTAAGAAATTCTCCACCTCGGTCAGAACGAAGAGCCTTTATCGTATGACCAAGTTGATTCTCTACTTCCATCTTGAATTCTTTGAATCGCTCAAAGGCTTCAGACTTGTGTTTTAACAAGAACACATATCCATAACGACTAAAGTCGTCAGTGAAAGTGATGAAGTAGTCATAGCCACCTCGGGCGCCTTTTCTTAGTGGTCCACATACGTCAGTATGTATTAAGTCCAATGTTCGCTTGGCTCACTCAGGGTTTCCCTTAAATGGCAACTTAGCCATTTTACCCTTTAAACATGGTTCACATGTTGGCATTTCATCAATGCGATTGATTTCAATCGCGCCAGATGATGCTAACTTTTGAATCCTAGACTTAGATATATGTCCAAGTCGAGTGTGCCATAATTGGGCAGATATTTCATTATCTTGTTTCCTTTTGTTTTGTTGTACATGCATCACTAACTTAGGTGGTTCAATGGTATATAGTCCATCTTTTAATGTACCAGTGAAAAACATATTATCATTCATGAATAACGAAAAGGAACCTTTATTAATAGTAAAATTAAAACCTTCATTATCCAAAACAGGAATTGAAATAATGTTTTTCACCAAACCAGGTACATAAAGAACGTTCCTAAGGACTAATTTATTACCACCTAAATCTAACTCCACTTCGCCTATGGCCTCGGCAGCAGCTCTAGCTCCATTGCCAAATCTTAGGATCCAATCCCCTGGCCTAAGTGGCCTTGTTGCTCCCATCACCTGTAAATCATTACAAAGATGAGAACCACAAGCAGTGTCTAGCACCCATGATGCACAGTTAATTGATAAATTAACTTCAACAAGGAATATACCTTTCGAGCTCTCCAAGAACTCTTTGCAGTTCCTCTTCCAGTGTCCAGGTTTCTTGCAGTAGAAACATTTCTGTTCACCAGACGAAGCTTTACGCTTCTTTCCCTTCCCTATGGGCCCAGATGGTGCTTTGCCTTTGCTTGAAGAAGCATTTCCTTTTCCCTTCCTTTTCTTTGTCCTTCTGGACTTGGATTGGGTCGAGGTAGCAACCATCACTGGCTTCTCTTTTCTCATGGCAGCCTCGGCAGTGGCGAGCATATTAGCCAACTCGTGAAGTTCAACATTCATCTTGTGCATGTTGTAGTTCACTACGAATTGCTCGAATGATCTTGGCAACGGCTGGAGGATTATATCCTGGCAGTAGGTCTTGTCCATCTTTACGTCAAGATGACCAAGCTTTTCAATAAGCCCAATCATCTTGATGCAGTGAGATCGAACATCAGCACCTTCAGCCATCCTCGTTTGTTGCAAAGTCTTAGCAGTTTCATACCGCTCATATCTGCTTTGCACCCCAAATAGACCATTCAGGTGCGTGTAGATTTCAAAAGAAGACTTCATATGCTCGTGCTGCTTTTGAAGCTCATTCGACATGGATGCCAACATGAGACAACGTAACTGCAAGTCATCGTCAAGCCATAAATCCACGGCTTCTTTCTCAGCTTCATCGGCACCCTTAGTAAGTTCGGGAGGGGGCCCATCAAGGACAAAACCTCGCTTTTCAGAAGCGAGAATGATCTTAAGATTCCTGACCCAGTCATGGAAGTTGGGTCCAGTTAATTTGTTTTGTTCAAGTATGATGGAAATTGGATTCTTAGACATTATATCTACAAACGACGAGAGAAGAAATAAATACGCGAAAGATTAATTTAAAATGCACAATTTACAAACATGGTTTTTATTTGTAAATTACTCCCACTACCCACTATTTTAATCAAAATCTTATGCCCCCACATAAGTTTCGGGAATTTAAAGTATCCTAGCGGGCTTAAGGCCCAAATGCAATCTCCTAGTACCCACGACTCGTTGGCCATACTATTTGATTCACTTGGTGGTCGATTACGTCGGCGGTTAACCATCGCAGCTAACCCTTAAGTTCATTTAGCCTCGGTTTTCGATATGGACCTACGACTCGTGAGACATCCATACTTACTAGCGTTAAATCATGTCCAATACTCGTGGAGAGAAATAGTTCAATCCTAGACGCCCCACGACTCGTGAGACAGCGCCTAAAACCTTGCTATCCCCTCCCTTGGCACTAAACTCGTGCATCGAGGCAATAGACATATCATCTTCGTATAGCTCGACCCACGACTCGTGAGACATCGAGATATATTCGTACAATATGCCTAAGACCTAGTAATTGGATATGCTCGGACCATAGACACTATTCTTATGCGCCCGTTATTCGATTTAATATTCTAATTGAATTTTAATGTTCAATTGGAGGTTTTAAGTTTCCTTGTGCGAGGTCTCATCAGATTATGCTTTATCTTGTTTACGTGATCTATTCTAAGCATGCATGACATACATCAAAGAATATAAGTAAACATACAACACCTAGCAGGATATGATTGATCGAATGCCCATCCTATGCGATTCATCACGAGCCAAGTGATGAATCAATTGGTCAGTCTAGGGTGGAAATTAAATGTCCTAATTATTACAATTTTCAAACCCATACATCATGGGCCTTCTTGTAATATCCAGCTTGATTGGGCCTCCATGTAATGAATTGGGCCTCCATGTCCTCCAAGGTAAATGGGCCTCCATGTGGATCTCCAAGTCTTCATGAGGTCTTCTCGGCTCCAAGCCTAATCTAAGCCTAGCTTACATAATTTAAATGGTCCTATTCTATTACATTTGTTTGCGCAAGCAAGGGCACCAATCAGGCCCATTTAATTACAACCCAAAAATAAATAAATAAACCAAAAACTACACAGGGCTTAAAGGCAAAATCGATCAATCCACACATTCACTCAAGAACATGCATAAATTCACATAATGGCATAAATGTAAATTTACCGGCTTCATTAATTTTAATTCGCAAAAATTCATCCAAGTTAAATAATTTTTGAATTAACAATCAATCTCTAAGATTAATTAGCTCTTACTTGAGCTCTAAGTAATCTACAATTCTTATCTTGATTAAATTGGTTAATTAAGGTAATCTAAATCTCTAAGATTCTTACCTTATCCAAAACTCTAAGTTTCCCAAAATTCCCAAATCTCCAAATTTTCAAGATAATCCTATTTTGACTAGATTAGTTTAATTAAGGTAGTGTTCACATCTAACAAGATAACTACCTTATCCAAAAACTCTAAGTTTCCTAATCTTCCAAAATTCTCCAAGATTTTCAGGACTTTCAAAATAGGTAGAATTAGAGTCCAACCCAAAAACGACTAGTCGAGACCAATCACGGGCTGCCACGTGGACAACCCACGCGCCCACCAGGTGCGCGTGAGCTGCACGCGACAGCAGCCGCGGCGCGTGGGCTGCGTGCGGCAGCAGGCTGCCGCGCACAGCAGCACGCAGACAGCAGCCCGTGGGCTGCTGCTGTGCGCAGCGTGCGCGGACAGCGTGCTGTTCGCACGCTGCCGTAGGTCGTGGCTCGCGGTGGCCGCCTAGCCGTGGTGCGCTGCCGCGCACCGCCGCGGGTTGG
Organism: Penstemon barbatus; assembly: GCA_003313485.2. Classification (NCBI taxonomy): domain Eukaryota; kingdom Viridiplantae; phylum Streptophyta; class Magnoliopsida; order Lamiales; family Plantaginaceae; genus Penstemon; species Penstemon barbatus. Next base: position 16,791,454 of record CM064883.1, on the reverse strand, counting down.
ATCCAATAAATTTTTTTTTTGTTTCTTCGATTACTTATGATTTAATTAAACAAACCCAGTCAATTAAATCCCAATCCAAAAATAAAACTAACATGATAAAATTTTCGAATCCAAAATTAAACATTAACTCTAAGTTAATTAAACATACGTCCTATAACATGCAAAGTTAAATAACTAGCCACATAAATCAAACATATGATTTAATAAACACAGAATTTGCAAATTCATATATATACAAAGCCTAAACCTGGCTCTGATACCACTGTTGGGATTCGGTAAGATAAACAACCCTAGGCACAACAGAATATAAAAACTTTTAGGGCCTCTTAAGGAATTTTGTCAGGATATTCTCTAGTTGTATATATATGAATATAAATAAAACGATAGTATAAGTTTTCTCGTTTATACCTATCTCCTTGCAAATCCTCGGCTAGCAAAACGAGCTCTGAATTCTTCTCCAGCAAAATCGATCCAGGCTTCTCAGGAGCGCCCCACGTGTTGCGCCTCTACAAGTTGATACACCACAATATCACGAAAATAATATATCTCGATCAGCTAGAACACGAGATATATCATAAACTAGGAATTAGGAACGATTTAGGAACAAGATCGAAAACGAAAAATTCTTCCTTGCACAGGAGAGGGTTCGGCCGATCACACAGGGAGAGGGAGAGAATTTTTTGCTCTTGCTTAATTTTTGCTTATGGAGTTGTGTGTAAAATAACTATAAGATAGCTACTTATAGTTATCTCCCTAACCTAGTCCTATTAGGACTAGGTCTTCTCTCTCCTACATGGGCCATGTCCCTCTTTAATTAGAAGACCTAGTCTCCTAATTAATTCATGGCCCAGTTATTTAATTTGACCAGGCCTAATTTAATCTCCCAATTAAATTAACTTAATCTCCCATTTAATTAAATCAGACTCTAAGTCTATTTAATTAAAATCCTTTTAATTAATTAAATCCAACTTAATTAATTAATCCACAAATTAAATTCCAATTTAATTTATGATCCTGATCCAATTCCAATTGGATCCCATTTTGTTCCAATTGGG